>JBBMFX010000001.1:31767115-31778904 GCA_037832545.1 Rhabdalestes septentrionalis
ATTATTATTATTATTATTATTATTATTATTATTATTATTATTATTATTATTATTATTATTATTATTATTGCTGTTGTTTTAGTCATACAACATAAATACATTAGCATCAGTTCCATACAGCTGCAACTATTGTCATTTTTCAATTGACTGTTGTCAATTGTATTAATATTATATTCGAAAATGACAATAGTTGCAGCTGTAATCACTAATGAAATAATGATAAATACACACAACCATTCATACTTTAGCCTGAACACAGCAAACACATTTGCTTTTTCCACCAGCTAAAGCGTTATTCAAATACTAGTCTGGCACTAGCATCCTGGTAAGCCATTTCAGATAAAATTTTGGTCTTTTAAATCTCTATACTGTGCATCAGACCATGTATATCACCACACATCACTGGGCGATCGATGGGAGATTAACACAGACCGAACAGAAGATCACGGAGGTGAGACTGTGACAAGTAAGATTTTCATTTGACATTCACGACCTGCTGGTGCCAAATTGAATTACTTCCAACTCAATTTCAATTAAATCAATTCAGCTGGTGTTTGTCAAATGAGAACATGCACTACGCAGTGGTAATAATTACAGAAGTCTTCAGTGACTCCTTATTCTGTGCTGCAAGAGTCTGAAAATTGCATAGAGTGGAGGTATGGGTGGGGGGCCTTGATTTTAGTGCAGTTTAGTATGTAGTATTGATGGAACGTTTCAGTTGGGGCTACTGAAACTGTGGCAAGCTTGAGGAAACTGATCAATCTCTACACAAACAAGCTGGCTAATTCCCCCTGTGAAGCCCTCAAGCATTCCAGCAAATATAAATGAAAGAAAATCTACATAAACATGAAAAGTAAGATATTACAATGATTCCCATTGATGTGCACCATGAACAGCATTGGATTTTTTGAATGTTTTGTTTTTTCAAATGGGAAAAGTGTCTATTGTTAATGATTTGTGTTACCATTTTATCTCTTTTTCAAGTCGCAAACAAGTTTCCTCCACTCACAAGGCATAATTTTCTCCACTCACCAAGCATAAGATACACAATTCCTACAATCATTTCCTTGACTCACTTATCAAAAGAAACATAACCAGTTTAAGCTGTTGGAGGGAAAAATGGAGCCAAAAGTAACAAAGTGCTTATGTTGATTAAGACTGACAGTTGAATCTGCCGTCTATCTGATTTATACATGACATAGTGGTACATACAGCATAAAATGTGCTACCTGCAGTGGATGGTATCTATTATCTCACATTAAGCTTTGTGGTCTAAGGGCCCTCCTAGGCCCCTGGTAGCTAGGAGCCCCTGGCAGTCAGAGACCCCTGGGTAATCCATTACTAGATATGACTAGATCATTTCTCATTGATGCCTTAAGGTAAGATTTCTTAGAAAACTAAATGTAGTACTTCCTCCATCAGTGTCCATATCTGATTTACCACCCTTTCAGATTCTAGGGCAATCAAATCAAGTGGTTCAAGTTCACAGAAAGACTAATACACTATCAAAGCACTGTTTAGTGTGGGTCTTCCTATATGCTTGCAGCACTGGCAGGAGCTCAATGAAATACATGTATTAAAATATATTGTCCATTTGTGTTACATGTGAACACACCACAGTACAGCACACAATGTGAACAATGTGAAATTCTTTCTCTACATGAATCCAGTCACCCAAGTGATAATATGGCCAACCGACAATAGCACCGGGGCAGTTCTGGGATTCAAACCCTCTGACCTTCCAATCACAGGGGCAACTCTCTAACCACCAAAGTATATAGGCATGCAGACGAACAGTCAGTAAGCTCTCACCCCATTTGTGTACATGCAGCATATTTATTTCTCTACATCTGACCGCTGGGAACATGACGAGTACTCGCGGATCTCAGCTGTTGCTCTGCATCGCCTAAACAAGTTTCCATGAGCAGGTTGAAATCCGGCAAAGTTGAATCATGAGCTCACCAAAATAGAAGCCGCACAATTTGTGGATATGAAATTTCACACAGTGATGTGCAATCAGATATCGGGACAGTGATATCTGACTGCACAGCATATTTCACCGCAGTCGGTTTTTGTTGATTTGGCACCGGGGCCCTGGGACTGCAATATCGACACTCCAAACTGGCTCCATCAATTCTGATGAAAGTGTCTCCTGTGCAAAGTGTGGCATTGCTCTTCATGTTTGCAATAATAACAGATGTATCATTATGCACAGCGCGGCGTTATGCAATCTGGCCGCCTAAAAGGAACGACTGCGCTTAGGCTACTTTCAGGCGCCGGAGATTCAGTTGTGACAAGCCGCGCTCGAAGTGCCGGTTCCAGTGATGTATATTTCATGAGACGTTCCATTCTCCGTCTGCACCGTCCCGGTGAAATGAGACATGTCTCCAGCCTGACGTCTACATTAATGTGACATTGGCCCTTTTGCTGCTTTCAGAGAGCCTGTGCCAGGACCTTGTGTCAACATACAGCCAAGGCGCAATCCACGGCTGCAGCTTAGCTACTCCTATTTGCTCCGTTTCATTTCTGAAGACAGCTTTAAAAAATGTATAATAAAATAGCACAACAGACAAATGTTGATGAGCACCATTTCCTAGAACTGTCATTTCCAAAAATAAGCCCTGACTGACTGAGTGACATCATGGGCGTGTGGCGGTGGCCGACGGGGACTTGGACAGGGGGAGGGTTTAATTTCCTATTAGAGGCAATGATGGATGACATTTACACATGAGAACACTAGGAGACCCTACACTCCCTGATTACCCTGCCACATCATGCCGGAGAGAGTGGGACGCGTACAAAAGACAGCTCGGATGAGCTTGGCATTGAATGAATTGAAATTACTCAACAGGGTCAAAGGGTCTACTTATGCACGTCGTGTACAGGGCTGCCAAAGAGAGGTTTTTTAAAAAAAGCAGCCCTCATGTCTGAAAACTTGATGGGAAAGAGAGGTTAAGCTGCACTTTGAATTTTCAGGATTATTTCAACAAGGTCCTTCTCTCCTTTTTTTGCCGGTCCCTCGCTGCTTTTCAAACCGGCCTGACTGATGTATCAGTCAAACGATACTATCAGGCAATACTGGAGCATGAATTTGAATGTTTTTGCTTATGCCTGTG
The DNA here is from genome assembly GCA_037832545.1 of Rhabdalestes septentrionalis. Lineage (NCBI taxonomy): Eukaryota > Metazoa > Chordata > Actinopteri > Characiformes > Alestidae > Rhabdalestes > Rhabdalestes septentrionalis. The sequence continues at coordinate 31,770,232 of JBBMFX010000001.1, forward strand.
GAAAGACTATTCAAGTGGGATTGTTTTACTTGGGGCGGTAGGGCAGTTTAATTAATACTGGTATCTCGCAGCAATTTTAGTCCTGTCAGAATATGTCTATTCAGGCCATTTTAATTACTGTGCAGTTCCCTGTAAAGATTTTGTGAACCAACTCGACACTGAATTAAGGTTAAGTAAATAGCACTAAACATTCCATTATTTTATGTAGAAATTGTTGCCCTACATAGAGGCACATTTACTCATTTTCTTTAAGGGCCAAATCAATCCCAAATAAATATTCGGTCCAATCTCATGTTAGCACCTTGGACTAATTTAAGGTAAAGCGGAAAAAAAAAGATATTGATTTTGTTCAACAATTTTCCCTTTTTTAATAACAGGGTTAATACAGTCACTGAAGAGGAACAGTTTGGCAAATCATCTCATTTACACATTTTTCAACTTAGCCCAGACCTGGCCAATCAGCCAAGGCACAGTTAATGTCCTTCTTAGGTTTAAAACTTCAGCAGTTAACAAACAGTAGAACTCAATATTCAGCCAAATAGTCCCCATGATTTCAGGTTATGTTTGGAACGTCCACGGTTGAAATTGCATCACCTTGTAAAACTAATCCCAATCAAAGAGTAGAGACTGCCAGTCTAGTAGTAATTTAGTAAACCTTAAACTGACTAAACAAATCCAAGCATCTACAATGATCAAATATTAAAACATGAGCGTTTATCTGAAGAACACCTTTACCATGAGGACACCTACACTCAGATGTTGTACACTCCTATTGTTTATATTAGTTCAAATGAAATGCATACATTTTTACTATATAAAATTGTTTATAGCATTATTATTGGACGTAGTATTCCATAACATGAGCGGCATGGATAAATTACCATCAAACGGAGAAACGGTTCTTTATATGGAAGCTCCCTTGCTTTGTGTTGAATCTCGAAGTGTCAGACATCAAGTGAAGCTTTGGTGTTGCTCTGCCATGTAGAAAGTTGTTACAAATGAAAAACATGTAATAATACATGTCACAACCCAACGCCCGTAAAGGACAAACATGCCTACAAATCTCTTATTTTATCTTAGATCTTAAAAACAATCATAAAATAAGCAAGATCTGTGAAACTTTCAGGATGGTCTCCGCCCATAGTGGTAGGAGAACATCTTCAAAGGGAGGGGGTCCAGAGAGCGGTCAAGTGAAAGAGGAGAACAATGTTTTTCAACTGCTTTCCACCATTTTTATTTGTGAAAATCTGTTAACTCCAAGTGTTCCGAGTGTTAATTTTCACATCATCTTTGCCCTAGATTGTAAAATGACACAGCACAGTCTTACATGACCACGAGAAGTTTTACAGTACTGGCTAGTGGGAAAGCTTCCATTGATTTCCCTGTCACATGGCTCAAAAGCATGTTCCGCTGAATCTATTCCCCCCCTGTTATTTCGTGTTACTTTAACACCATCTCCAGTCAGTGGGGTGGGTAGGATTCCCAATCCAGTGGCTGTCTGGTTGCACAGCGTCGGGCTGATGCTAAGCGCTGAAATCCGGCGGATTTGACTAGAGATTTGTGCTTCTCGCGCTAAGCTGGTCCGCTCCATCGCAGACCTCTGAGCCTGGTGCAGGTGTCAGGACCCAGTGGAGGGTAATTAAAACCCGGGTGAAACGCTCACCACAACAAATCCTCCTTGTGTGAGTTCATCAGCAGCCCCTGACCTGAACTGAAACACTGCTGTTAATGACTGGGAGTAATAAGGAGCTTTCATCTGGGCCTCGGCAAGTGGGTAAAGGAGCTACAAGGGCAAATGAGAAGATTTTGAATGGGAGCAATAAAAAGTATCAGCATACTGCTGTGGCATTTCACCCTTCTCAGCTTGTGGATTATTAAATAATCAGGTGCATTCTTTGGCATTCTTAGATCCCGAAATTAACGCAGTTTCAATTTATCTATGAGGCAAATTAAATGACCCCTGCAGGTAAATAATTGACTTACCTGGGAGAAATCCACAGACTCACAATGCAAAGAAAAGACACAAAAGGCATAGCTGACAGAATGAGCATGTCTTATTCAGAAGGCTGAGTATAAACCAATGAGTGTCTGAACAATGGGGCAGTAAATAGAGCACCTGAACCCCATCTGATGAGTGGGACACACTTTTAAAAATAGAAATCTGAAACTGTGTATCAGTCTGAGTCATGCCTTCCACAAAAAAATAAAAAATAAAAATCACTGTTACCACCTTTTTGGGATGTAAAAATATTTTGAAACATCATCATTTTCTTTTAAATTTTGAGATCTGATGTAACTCCAATGTTTACGGTGCCAATCAACAACCCAGTTCATCACATTCTCATGTCATTCTTTACCCTTCTCCATCTTCCAGGTCTAGTTTCATTAGAAAATGGCACTAGAACTTTTTTTTTCTTTGTTCAGATATTCATGGTGAGAATATAGAATGAAATTCTGTTAAATATATCAAGCATGTATTGAACTGTGAGCTCTGAATCATATATCATCCTAAATCATGTGCTGATTGTATCGATACACCCCTAATATCTCCATAGTGAGTAATACAGCCAAAGCCAATAAATGTTACCCTGTGAACATTTTACATTGTCCTCCAGACTGTAACATTGACTACATGGTGAGTAGAACTGTCGAATCATATTCTCAAAGCAAGAAGGTCCTGGGTTTTCCCTTCAAAAAATACATAAACACATTTATATGGGTCAATGACGTGATACTTAACTATTCTGTACTGCAGTTTGTTTTTTAAGTTAAAAATGGATAAAACCATACTTTCTATATGTAGTGTCTCTCTTATATATGTTCTCACTTTTCAAAAATCAGGAGTTTTTGGTAATTTTTCTGTAATTTTAAGTAAAAAAATCATGTGGTGCGAACAATAATAACAATAACTATATTAAATTTGAAATAAAATATCTCATTTCTGTAGCTGAAACATTACAAATTGATTCAATATTCTTAAGTAAATGTTTTTTAAAACATTTTTATCAGTTTTATGTATTTACAGGAAAAAGGAGTCGGTTAACTACATTAAATTTGGCGACTGTGATATTATAGAGCTAAAATAAGAGATCATAATTCACAAAACTCAAAAGAAATGCAAACACTTGTTTCAAAACACTTGATATTACTGGCAAAAAAATTAATGGCCAAGTAATGCTACAAGTTTCTAGTAAGTTGTTGAGTCGTCAGCAAATAACCACTTCTAGGAATACTTTTCCTGCATCTCCTACTGGCACACAGAAGAAAGAAGGCAGGAGGAAAGAGATTTACAGCTTGGAGCAACAATTCCTCAACCTTATTTACATGATTGACACTCAGAGTGATTATGAGTCAGGGGTGTTCATAATGTGAGTGCACGTGTAGGCGCATGCATGTGTGTGTGAGAGTGTTTGTGCATGAGTTATGGCATCCCGTCCATGGTGCGGTGAGATACGTCACATACCCAAATAGAAAATCCATAAAATGGAATGGATGCATGGGCAGCATGAGGTGTTATTGCTGGATTCACTCTTCCCCACGTGAAAGACCTGTTAGGTGGGGGAATCTGGATGAGAAGATGTGATGGCAGATAAAGCCAATCTGACATTTCAATCAGAACAGATAAATGAAGGATGAGGAGCCTCTCTACAGGCTCGAGGCTTTAACTTAAAAAAAAGAAAAAAGCCAACACCAACCGGAAAAAAAAGCGTGCCATTCATCTCCCCCTACTTTACGAAGGGCAAACATAAAACAATCTCTTCCATTGCCCGCCATGGACTAGAGAAACAGTGTGAGGAAGAGGGTGGAAAAAGCTATTCTCATTTCTGGCTGGAATTGATTACCTCTCTGTGAGCACAGGATGGCAGAAACAATATGGAGGCTGAGCTAGAAAAAAAAAGGCTGTCATCTGTGCAAGAAGCCACTCTATTTCCAAACTAGTGCCAGAGGATTATGATACAGAAGAATGTTGCAGTGTACCCACAAGATGCTAGCGTGGAGCAAATGAGGTGATTAGTGGGAAGATAGACTTGGTTATCCGTTCCAAATGTGAGTCACCTCCTGGATTTAGATGCTATTCCTTATGGTGCGGCTTTGAGCATATTATTGATACGGAAAAAGGCCTAGCCTGGGTCTGATAAACACACTGTGAGACAAAAAAGGATTTATCAAAAAATACAGTTAAAATAAAGTAGCCAAGGAATACTTCACATATATTTCTGTCTTAATATCTTTTTCCCGAAATTACAAAATGTAGAATGAATAAAAGTACAGGGGTCCTGGATGAGATACAGATCCATTCATTCGCCAGTGATGTAACCTGAATACGGGTGTTAGCTGAAACACACTCGACAGCAGGGCTGAAAGTGTGCCATAGGTGAGGTTTATGATTGGTCAAAATGTTGTCATTACCACATGGAAAGTGGCCAGTGTGTTTTTTTTTTTTACCCTGGTAAAAAATACAACAGTGGAGAAAAACACTACTGGAAAGGTTAGGAAGTACACACATGGCTCTGTTTGGGTTGAAGATCATTTTCAGTGGGAGTTTCTATGAATCACTAACAATTTAGGTGGTTGCACAGCTAAAGAATGTCAAGAAAAAAAAAACATGAAAAAGACTATGAATAATAAAAGGCCATGATATCACAAGTAGTTCTAACTGAAAACCTTAAGATACACTGAAAACTCAAGGCATAATACAAGTTCTGCACCATTGCAGTACAGTTTAGGTACAGCACGATTCATGGATGCCTTTAGTTTCTTAAACCTCATGTCCTCCAATCTAAAGCATGACAAAAGTACTTGAGATCAAATCACCAGGTAATACAAATACATTCTACAGAACAATGGCAACAATAGGTCATACATACATTAAAACCAGCATGTTAGAATGAAATGTGAGTGTATCTTTCTTTCATATCATGAATTCTAACTGAGTTCTGTGTTTATTAAGAGTTTTCTGGCATTTATTAATGAGGATATTAAGGAATAATATGGAAAGTGTACATGTTAGGAAAGCTAGTTTCAGTTCTTACCAATTTAGCAATGCGAACAAAAGCTAAATTCCATTGAGGATCGCGAGGGTGGGTAAGTCACGTACACTCATCCCTGCACAGCCTACACATGCTCACATAGCCCAGGCCTGCTAAAGACCGATCCTGGATCGGTTAAGATCTTATGGAGCATGGGCATGGGTGGAGCCAAGCTGGCCCAAGCTCTGTCCTCCTACACATCACAAAAGCAACGTGGCTGTGATCAGAAATCCCCAGGAAAACAGACAACCTGTCCTGAGCACAGTGGTGTTTCAGTGCATGTGGAATGCAATGAGCAAGCACTGATCCCAAATCAGCACTCCTACTCTCCGGAAACGGCTGCATCGAGCGTACTGGCACGATCTCGGAGCCCCCTGATATGACTAATGCACATGCTCCGTGCTCAGAGCCAGCAATAGCACGAAAGGAGCTTTGCATGATATTGGCATATTTGAATGCTTTAGAAGCATGGGGGTTAGGTAATAACAGAGCTTTATTCACTAAGCAATGATAGCTTCGCATATTCACGGGGGACGCGGGCTGTTTTGTGAATATTTAATACGGCTGGAGGAGCGGAGGATTTATGCACAGTTTAAGCGATGAGAAATGATGCAGCGTATTTTTTTACTTTTTGCCAAATGTGATCTCGTGGCTTTTGCATGAAGTGTGTCGAATCCTGATATCTAATTAGGAATAACATTTTGAAAAGCCATTAAAATATACATAAAAATCGCATAACAGTGATGCATTGCCACAACGCCTGTGTTGCCTAAAGGCCGACATCACATCTGTTACAGTTGTGTTAGACCATTATCGTTAACTTCAAAGGTTTATGCAAAGATCAGAGCAAACATGCAGAGCATGAGAATCATCTCCAGATCCCAGGGTCAAGTCCAGTCTGGTGATACTATCAGAACCGCTTTCTCTCTCTCTCTCTCTCTCTCTCTCTCTCTCTCTCTCTCTCTCTCTCTTTCTCTCTCTCTCTCGCTCAATTTCTCTCTCACTCTCTCTGCCCTTTCCTTTTTCTTTCTCTCTCACACTCTCTCTTTCTTATCATTCACAGATCTATAAGCACTCCCACAGAATTAACCTGAGCATAACATATTCGTGTCTATATATGTGTGGTGTGTTCATGGGTGGGTGCGCGCATTTGTGTGTAAGTTTGTGCTCTGTGTTTGTTATCCAAACACCACAATTCTGACAATCCAGTGTGGACAGTTTGCTTTTTAATGCCAAAAAAATAAATCAGGTTAATTTTAGAATTTGATGTTGGTGTGTAGGGTCAGGAATACACATTTAAACAGAGAGCCCTTCATAAAAATGCATTCATGGAAGTGGGGTGCAGAGAGAAAGAGGAGAGAGAGAGAGAGAGAGAGAGAGAGAGAGAGAGGAGAGTGAAAGAAAGAGAAGTGAGAAAGTGAGAGAAAGAGAAGAGAGAAAGAGAGGAGAGAGAACAAGAGGAAGAGTGGGGAAAGCTAGAGACAAAGAGAATAGGGAGCAATAGAAAGAGAGGAGAGAAAGAGAAGAGGACGAAAGGAGAGCAGGAGAATACAATGACAGAAAAAGAAAGAGGGGTGAGAGAAAGAGAGATTAAAGAGCAAGAGACAGAAATGAGAGTGAGTGAAAGAAAGAGAAGAGAGGGCGCAGTAGAAAGAGAAAGGAGGAAATGAATTAGAGAAGGATAACAGACAAGAAGGAGAAGGGAAAAGTGAGAGAAAGAGGAGAGAATGAGAGAACAGACCGTCAAAGTGAGAGAAAGAAAGAGCGAGAGAAAAAGAAGAAACTGCAGAATGAGGAAGGGGTGCGTTGAGAGCGAGAAAGGGAGAGCCAGAAGTAAGAGAGTATGAATAAGACTGTGATAATAAGAGAAGGAAAATGAATGAGAGAGAGAAAAAGGGGAAGAAGACATGATTTAAAGAATTAGATAAGAGGCAGAATGCTGGAGTGGCAGAATGTGTATAAGAAGTGTGATAATTCAGCTGGATTACTGCACTGGTTTATAGCTGCTGGCTCCGCTGGCAGGTCTGGACTCCACACACCGCTCACTTTCCCACTCTATGTTTAGAAATGCAGCCACTGGCAAATATCGCCCGTGTTCGCAGGCCTGAAACATCATTTAGTAATTTACCATCCCTCTCGCCATCAGCCAAGCTGTTTATTGCATGAGCCATTGCAAGCCAGTCTATCAATTTTGTATGATTGGAATTTAAATCAGGACTTTTATTGTAGAAACGTTCTTTTTGTGTTGTATTTGCCGGAAATAATAGATGATCAACTCAGTGTTTGATCAGATTATGGTTTGAGGGCAAATAATTTATTACCATGCAAACATCCCCATATTTAAATTTTAAGCCCCTCATAAATATAGTTTATGTTTTGCATGCCCCCAGTTTGTATGAATAAAGGAAAAGCACATCAACAAACCCAGACATGTTTTGAATGGTTTTGAATGGTCGGTGGTTTAAAATAGGATGCACTCCCCTGATCGTCCATGCCCACTCACTATTGCACTCTCTATTGCACTGTTTCTCATAATCTTAGCTGGAATTATAGACTTTAGTTCGTTTGGAACAAATCTGGAACTTGTGGCCAAGTGACGAATTAAATAAGAGGCAAAACAATGGAATTCGACAGAAGCCCCTCCAATTCCTGTAGTTGTTTTTCATGCCCAGTTTCTTTGAAACTGTAAAGTTTATGCTGATGTTCACCACAGTAAAATACTTATTTTCCAATGTGTAGCTTATAGTGTTTCAATCTACATTCTGTCAGGTCTAAATGAAATGACAGCAGTTGTTAACATGGGAAGTGATTCCAAACATCAGAAAATGCAAGTTGATGGAAGGTACAAGAACATTATATATGAACGTATATATGAACAATGATAAAAACAGATCACCTGTACATGAGATGCACTTGTCTCATGCATGATACCATGCTATTTCCATTCGAGTATCTTCATCTTGGGTAAATTAATTAAATGGAGAAGACATATAGTCCGGTTACACTGTGTTCTGTGCTGTGTTCAAATATAACAAATGGTTCACTTTGACTTCTCACATGGGTTTCCATGACCACACACAATTTGAAAAAAGACTGGTCGGAGATTCCTCCTGGTGACAGACCCTTGTGTTCCTGATTCCTGATTCCCAATTATAAGACAGCAAATGTATGGAGAGTCAAGGGCAGTGTAACAACACAGTAGGATTAAATCAGGCCATATTATTTACTTTAAGTAGAGCCTGTTTACCCAATTCCCTTGCCGACATGGACGAAATGAAAATGACTGTGGATGCATCACGCTCAGATCCTGGAGACCAGTTTTGTTAGGTGTATGATAGCCCTTCTGGAAGCCAATGATAATGCCCTTTCAATGAAATACCAAAAAATCAAGTGCTTGTTTTCTGAACAAGCTCACTGAAGTAATGATTTTCTCGGTTTTGTTTTGTTAATGGGACGAAGAGTCCTTTTGTCAGCAGTGGCAGGTGCTTTCATTTTGTCGAGAGTGCTTTTGTTTTGTTGTGTGTATTTTGTAGCTGGTACTATGCTTGATACTTCCATTTTGTTTTGGATGCTTTAGATTTGTAGTGGGATCTTTCATTTTGTTGCAGGTGCCTGTGGTTTGTCAGGGGTGCTTTTTTTTTTT
>JBBMFX010000001.1:31810106-31835759 GCA_037832545.1 Rhabdalestes septentrionalis
TCCGAATACAGTATTCGTAAAAAACACGTTATTTGTGCCAATCCGAATAACGTATTTGTATTTGTCTCCACCCCTACGTAGTAGCCAGTTGAACAAAAGTGTACTTTTCACTTCTGGAATATCCAAAGTATAAAATTGAAGATACAATTTTGTACTTAAAAGGTTAAATACTTTGCAGTAGAGGAACAATTTAGTTATTTTAAGAGAACAATTGCCAGATTTCTACCTTGGTTTTCTACAGTGTAGAATAGATTCCAATACCCTCCACAACCCAGGTTAAATGATAAGCAGGACACTGACGATACAATCCCCTACAATGCATCCCTTTCCTGTCTTGGACCTCTCTGGACCTCTCAAAGGTTGACTGAAGTTGGTGATGCCCAGTTTTGTAAATAGCAGTACTATTGGGCCAATGGTGTCAGGATAATAAAACTAGATTATAAAAAAAAAAAAATTATTTTTTTTTTCAAACAAAAAAGATGGTTAGTACTGTCTACCATATGAAGAAATTGATATACACAATCAAAAAAGAGACTCTTTTTCATCTATGTTTACCTGAAGGGCCTTATGAAAAAAAAAACCTAAAGACAACTGGAAGCAGCACAGTCTTATATTTGCTGCAAAATTTTCTGCCGCCCAGAGACCATTAGTTGCAATAGACAACTAATGATGATGGTGTACAGCAAAAGCACCGTACAGCATGGTGTATTTGCAGAACACACATTATCAGGAGGAGCAGTGGTGGACTTGATGTACCTGCAAAGTACTTACAAGGTTTCAAAGTTTTTTTATTTGCCGTTTTGAGAAGCTATACCTGCTGCCATTTGTCAGAATGTCAGCTCTGGATTCGTCGGCTGAATAATGAGCACTGTACCTGAAAGTACTCTCATATTTGCAGACGCACCAAGAATAGAGTTAGCTATTGTGAAAACTTTGCTGGACCTTATAAGTAATTGAGTAAACCCTCCTCAAGCCTAGAAAACATACATATAAACATCAACACAGGTGCACACACAGGCACACACGCACACATACCCATATTTATACACCAGCGGCTCCAGGAAGATCCCTTAAAATCTAGCAGGAGTGGAGAATAACCATCCAGGAATTGAGGCATTTAGTAAGTCATAACGCCAAGAATTATTTTCAGGAATGTATATGTCACAATAGTTAAACACAATTAGTATTATCATTATCATGAGAGCTCATAAAAGGGAACAGTTCATAAAACCATTCAGGCATTATAAAAGAATGCCCCTGTGTTTGTGTGTCTGTCTGTCTTTAATGCTGTAGCATGTTAGGCTGGTCCACTGTGCTAGTAAGCTATTATACTTGAAGGTTTATTTTCTTAAAGACAAAAATACAGAATGAAAGAATGAACGCAGAAAATATAAAGAGGAGAATGCCAAAGCCAGAGCAATTAGCCAGTGAAATTAATTAGATTTTTTCCTAACTGATCAGGTATTTTTCATTTGAATACTCCATTATCTCTCTCTAAAAAGTAGTTTGAAAAGAGCACACTATTAGAGCTGTAATATCTCTCACTTTTTCCAGCTGTAATGCTATCCCCAAAAATGTGTCCCAAGGTTCAAAATACAAAATAAAATGGGGAGTTTTCATAGAGGTTTCCTATCAAGATACCACCACAGCACCACTGTAGGAGGTGAGTAAGCATGGATATAACAATAGTTGTTGTTTTTTTTGTTTTTCCTTTTGGTCAGAGAGCCCCTAAATTATTTTTATAATTTAGTTTTCAAAATTTGAGTTTGATGCACAAAGCATGTTATGGTTTTAAGCATTCGGTTCACACTCTGTTGCATATATGATATCAAATCTACCATAATAGCCCATTATGAACTTGTCATTGTTGTGAGGTCACAACTATGAACAGGTTTCGTTCATACACAGGGAGGTGATGTCCAGCGTTGTTGCGGAAGACTGCCTGTAGCAGAGTTAAGATCTAGCATGAGTAGAGAATCATCATCTAGGAATTGAGCCCTTTAGTAAGTCATATTACATTCATAATTTTCAGGAATTAATATGTCATAATAGATCAACAGTTTCTTATAATTGTATCATTAAGAGAGCTCATAACGGGGAAATAAATAATAAATAAAAATATCCAGACATTATAAAAGGATAAATGAAATAAAATAGAAGTATAGAATATTTTTAACATAGACACTTTCATCTACAGTGTGCATGTAGTGGACCTAGACCACATTCACTCCTTTTTTTTTACGGCGTGGGCGAAATGACAAGTGAGCAATCCATCAATATGGAGAGAAGGTAGAGAATGGGAAAAAAGAGCAATGATATTTGATAGACCACATGTAACATCTGTAGTCAGGCCGTGAGGAGGATGATTGACAGGAGGTTCAAATATTCTCCTGCCGCCGCTGCCATCTAACTGATCAGTGTGAAATCCATGCACACTGTTCAGTTCACCGCCTTGCATATGGATCTTCAGCTCAGAAATACCACACGTTGTGAATGTGAATGTGGACACACTTGGACACATTCAAATATTCATTTGTTAAAAGGTCCATATGTCCATCTACATCTCTACACTGTCTCCGTCTTCAGCTCTAGCTGTCCATGATCCTTTTATATTCTCATGCAAAAAGATTTAGTTGCATTATGGTTGTGAGGTCACAGATATTTCCATTTGTCTGTCTGTCTATCTGTCTATCTATCTATCTGTCCAACTACAAACCTGTCTATTGGTCTTGTCTCTCAGTCTACCTAATACTTTCTCAGTCTCTGTGTCTTTATGTATCTGTCTTTCTATCAGTCAAACTGCCATTCGGTTTAACTATTCAATCATCTGTCTGTCTGTCTGTCTGTCCGTCTGTCCGTCCGTCCGTCCGTCCGTCCGTCCGTCCGTCCGTCCGTCCCATCCATCCATCCATGTTTTAATTTGTTTCCCTCCAAATCTCTCTTTCTATCTGTCAGTCTCCTTTTCTATCTTTCTGGCTCATTGTCTGTCTTTTCATGTATATAAATATATATATAATGGTATACAATACAAAGCCGAAATCGCGAAACCCGCGGTCTGAGGAGGGTGCATCGCGACACAGACACACCCCTTCCAACAATTTCCCGTATACAGTTCCCGCCCAGAACCAAACATTTTTCGCCATAATAGGAGGGTTTTCACGTCAATTTATTTTCTTTAACCAATAGCTGAGGGTCTAAGGGTTTCAAAGAGCCTGCCCACAAGTTTACAAACACATGGAGCACGGATGGACCCTCTGTTTGCTGAATTGGTTCGCTGTGAGTACATGTAAGTTATGACACTGGGCTTAAAATTGTCTATAACCCGGCTGGGTTGTGATAAAACTGCACTGGAGTCTCTGTGTAATTGTTTTTGTTTAGATTTTATGCCGGGTGACAACCCCAAATTTTATTTGCTGATCCTGATGCTGTTGGCTTTCAGACTGTTTCTATTCTCTTTCTTTACAGTTTTTTAAGGTCGGGCTGCAGTAAGCGTTTCCCTGCATGTTGTACCATGTATGACACTGTATGTGACAAATATAACCTGAATCTGAATTTGGCCGGAGCACCGCTCCGGTTGTCTCGGGGACGTCATGGGTCCCGGTCTCCGGTGGTCCGGTTAGTAAATGTGTTCTTATTTTTCTTTTCAAATCCTGGTATGTTTGATGTCTGCTATGTCTAATTGCAAAATTTTTTGTTAGTTTGGGGTTTTTTTGTGGCTGAGCAGAGCGTTTCTTTAGTTTGAACGGAGCGGTGAACCGAGAGAGACGAGTCGACTCCTCCAACTCGATTTCTCAACTCTCAGTATGAATGGAAAGGAAGCAGTATTTAAGCGATTATTGGTTTATAATTTTGTGGTAAAGATTATGTGTCTCCAAACAAAATGGCACCTCAGAACTTTTCCTCTACTCCGCCGCAAATGAATCGCGATACGAACCGAATCGTGAGTCAAAAATCGCGAAGCGAACCGAATCGTGAGTTTTGTGTGTCGTTACAGCTCTAATATATATTCATATATAAAGAGATATAGAGATATTCAAAAAACAGTTCTCTTAATGTTGCGTGACATTTCATTTTATCCATCCCAGCACAAACCAGCCATGTTGTTGCCAGAGTAAATAACCCCAACACCCATCCATACACCTTTCCATTCGCTCACCTCTCCCCACTTCCAGAAGCTTTGCAAAGGTTTTGTTTATATTTCACACACTAAACTGTCAAACACAAACAAACCCAAACAGCACCAGAAGCAGATGACTCAGTCAGCATTCTTACAGTCTCAACATGTCAGGCGTTCGTGACAAGTAGAAAAACAGTTTGTCAAAAAGAGATCTGCGCTACAAAATGATTCGCCGAAAATGACAGCGAGTAACGGGATTACTGTAATGGCATACTTGGAGTGTGAAATCCATACAGCAATTATTCTGATTATTACAAGCCGTGTAAAATGTCATTCAGCTGATTTTATAATTGATTTGAATAAGGTTTAAAAAGGCACCCAAACATAATTAAAGCGGCCATGCAATCACAATATAACACTTTGAGGTCTATTCCAGTCATCAGTAATTCGTTAACATAAGAACTATGTGGAATCACTGATACATGTGAGGTTTACAACAATAATTATTACTAATTCATCTCAATTATACCATTCAGGCTCCTCCCTTCTCCAGAACCCACCAGTAACTGGCCAAAGTCTACCATGAAATAAATAGCGGACCACTACGCTTAGAGGAAGCTCTAACACAGTCTACTACGAGGGATATCTACTTGCTTGGCTTATCACGCACGCCACTAACACTCTTCATGGAGGCCTGAACAGCCACTGGGAACTGATATCAACCCCCGGAGGGCAGACAGAGTAGTCAGCTACTGAGGGATCCTACAGTTCATCTGATGGACCCATCTAATAACTACTCAATTCAACACATTTCTAGTGCCTGTACATCAGAACGGAACTGGGGAACATCCCTTAAAAGCGATAAGGTGCTGGAGCAGTCAACACCATCTTGCGCTTGAGCCCTGAAGGCAGAAAGGCAGTCAACTCTGCCTCTGTAGAGTACCTTAAAGGCAGAATCATCATTAGAAGCTGCGAGTCCTTATCAAAATGTACAGATACTGTGAAGGCTAGACCTGTGCAGACGGCTGTTTCTTAAAAGCAGGTAGCTGTGCCACTGATGCAGGCCAGAAAAAAATTATAGCCATACAAGTGTGTGAATAAGACTAGGGTTTTTTAAATGTTATTTTAAAGAGAAATTACACCATCCCACAATGGTGTTTATAGGAGCTAAATGTCTAAAGCAGTGATGCTCTTAACAGCAACCTCAGTGAAAATGACATGAAATGGCTATCTGACTCCTGAAATATTATTAAACCATGAATGATAATGTTTAATACATATTTTCCAAAATTTACTTAAAGAGAGCTACATGCAGGATGTGGAAAATAGTGGGAAAAAGAAGCATTTGAATATTACACATAAAAAACTCAAACATGTACATGTAGGTTCGCTAATTGCTTAGGTTCATAAATAAAATACATTGATTTACATGTATTACGTCCAGTGACGTGTTTTGTTAACTTTATTGTCATGAAGATACTGCAGTTGTCACAACAGTTTGTCAAATGATCATTCAAAGCTAAACTTCTTATAAATAATGAAAATGACCAGTAATGATAATGTCATGTTTATTATTTGACTTTTTTTGTGTTTACAGCACCCTAGTCGGCTGCTAGAGGCCACCGTGATTTTATTTTGCCCTCACATATGTACACTGATTTCGGGTTTATTGTTATTGTTTACAGCAGTCTGGTGTTCCTGTTAAAGTCATTGTCTGTTCCTATTGCTTCCTTTCATAGACCTGTATGTATTTAGTGTTCCCTGGGTTGTAACCCAGGATAAATGAACAGTTGTATATCCATCATTCATGTGTTGTTTACCCGTTTTGGTCCCGTCTTCTGTTTAGAATTTATACCATCATGCATGTGGTGTTTAGCACATCTCCCGTGTTTTTGTTTACTTTGTACTTTGGCCCACGTCCCTTTCTTTTGTTTGAATTAATGTTTTTCTCCGTATTTGCACCTGCCTCTATCTCTGGAGCTACAGGCTCTCAAAAAGCACTCATTAACATGTTTAGTTATATGCATTCATTCAAATGTATAATTAATTTTCAGATAACTGACAAACCATAGTTTCTTTAATACTGCACTGTAGTACTGTAAAGTACTGTATATTCAATTTAGGACATACAGTATAGTACATAGTATGTTCCAGATTCAGTTTCAGATGGAAGGGTCATAGGCACAGGCTATAGGCTGAAGATGTTTGATGGACATGGCAACCCTGTAATAAATATCTTAACTGTAGCACAACACACCATTTGAAGAGGTTATATAAATGTTTCAGGCTTTAACGGATGTAGCCTGTAAGCGCTATGTAATTTATATTACATGACCAGAGCCATTCTGCTTAGCTTGTGCAGCTGGTAAATCTGGCATGGACCATTTTTTTCAATTATCAGTATGCAAGAGTAACAGAAAATTGTAATGGGCTATAATCAAATGCTGAATGGGACTGGTTTATGAGGATCATTTTTAATAACCAGGAATGTTTCAAAAAACGTTCCACAATTATACCAGATATCCCTAATTTTGCATGCAGTAGACGGAGGTGGTGATCGTGTTGCTGTGCCTTGACAGCACACTTTCAGTCCACAAAAAAAGAACTAAGAGATCGTCCTATACTTTGCACCTGTTATTCGACTGATGATCATTCACAGTCATCTACAAGTGTTATAGAAATGCACAGTGTCTCCAAACACGATGGGGGTCTGCAAGAAAAGAAATCAAGACTCCCATTTGCATTCGGAGTGCAGAAGTGCGCATTCAAGTGATTAGATGTGGTAATATAGCGCCCCCTTCTGGACGCTGTTATTCAGGCCTCGAATAAAAACAGGTGAACCTCAAAACACACTAAAAGCAATTACAGAAGCCAGGGCTGCAGTAAATTGGCCTGTGGTTTCGAGATATACTATATGGACAAATTTATTGGGACGTCTGGCCATTACATCAACAGGGACTTAATGACATTGCATTTAAAAACATAGACTTTAATATGGAGTTGTTTTCCCCTTTAAAGCTATAACCACTTTCACTCTACTTGTCAGGCTTTGCATATGATTTTGGAATTTCTGTCGGAATTTGTGCCCATTCTTTCTAAAGAGCATTTATGAGGTCAGGTGCTGATGTTGGAAGAGAAGTCTTGGGTTGCAATCTCTGTTCCATTTTATCCCAAAGATCCTGATGAGGGTGGAGATCTGAGCTCTGTGTGGACCAAATGTTCTCCACACCAAATTCATCCAAGCATGTCTATGGAGCTTATGGAACTTGCTTTGTGGATACAGGCTTGCTGGAACAGAAAGGGCTCTGTCCAGAATGTCTTGGTATGCTGAAACACTAAGATGACCCTTGACTGGAACCAAGGGGCCATCTGAATTCAATGAATAAGCGTATTGTCCCAATACATTTGTCCATATACCATATCTGTATCATTCTTCAGTAAAAGTCTTTAAAATGTTGATAATTCACACAAGCCCATGTTTTATTTTTTTATTTAAAGGTGAATATTGTTTCATGTATAAGACCATTATTAAGGTCCGATCAATACATTTTTTAAACCAAAACAAGATGATTTTAAGGCAAAGGTACCTAAACACACTCTGTGTATATTAATAATTTTCTTTTAAGCACTGCCAGTAAAACTGAAAGGTTAACAACCTAGGACAAAGTGTCTAGACATTATATTTCATTATATTTAACACATTGGTCGTGTAGCCAGAGCCTTTTTATTAGTAGCCTGGCCCCTTCCTATTCCTCCCATTTCACCAACACATTAAGGCATGTGGGCAGAAGTATAATAGGAGCTGAATACCTATTGGTTGTTGGCAAACACTGATGTCATGAATGCAAAGCCACTGTAACTGGATCTAAATAGTGGTTTACACATGATTGGTCTGCACAGAGCCCTGACATCAACCCCACCAAACACCTGTGGGGGGAACTAAAACAGAGATTGCGAGCCAGGCCTTCTTGTCCATCATCAGTGTCTAAACTCATAAATGCTATATGGAATGGGCACAAACTCCCACAGAAATTCTAAAAAGTTGTGGAAAGCCTTCCTAGAAGAGTAGAAGCTGTCACAGCTGCGAAGGGGGACTCCGTAGTAAAGTCTGTGTATGTATTTGAATGAAGTGTCATTAAAGTGTAATTGTCAATTGTCGCAAAACCTTTATCCATTAAGTGTTATACAGGTCACATTTTCTACATGTGCATCACTTACCTAGGGAAGAAGGAAAGCCAGTGGAGGCAGAGTGATGCTCTTGACAAGGTTCTTCTGGGCAACCTTGGGTTCTAACATTCATGTGAAAGACATCCCACCTACTCATAAACAGCTCTGCAAAACCCTACAAGGTAATGGCATTCCTTAATGGAAGTGGCCTCTTTCTGCAGGATAATGTACACTGTAAAAAATTGGAAAGCTGGTGACCTGGTGGGTATGTAGTTGCCCCTATGATAGGAAGGTTTTGGTTTCAAATCCCAGCGGCCTCATTTATAAAACTTTGCATAGAACTCATACTGAACATGTACGTACGACCAAAAGACGAAAACGGCGTATTCAAAGGAAAAGTCAGATTTATGACGCACAACTCCAAACAAATTCAGCTTTATAAATCGCACCCTACTTGGGATTGTTCGCACGTGGATTTGCCGCACATTCTGCCCTCAACACGCCCCTGTTCAACCGTACATGGTAAATGCAAATCACCTCATGAATATTCAAGCCCCCGATGTGAACCTGAAAAAAAGCATCATGGCAGCTGAAGGGAAAAGTAAGAAGAGAAATTTCTCTGAGACTGAAATAGAAGTTCTTGTGGAGGAAAAAACATTTTGTTTGCTGGTCACAGTAGTGGGGTGACAAACAAAAAGCAATGCAGCGAGTGGCAGCAGGTTAGCTGTAATCGAAGTGAGTGCTGCCAACAGGACCGTGCCCAAAATAAAAAAAGTGGTCAGATGAATCTGATGCATCTAAACTTCACCAACTACATTTCAGCTGGCCGATAACACGCTCCGCTCTGGGAGTTTAAAAAGGGGGTGAGGAGTCCGCACTTCAGAGGGTAGCCGCTGTCACCTGCATTTCATAAAATACACGATTCAATACATGTTCACTGAATAGTTATGGATTGCACAATGTTTTTTTTAGCTTACCAAGAAGCCAGCCATCGTGCTCCCTTCACTGCTGTGTTCCAGGATAAAGGAGTCGTGTGTTGAACCAGGTTATCATGCAACCACGTTTGTCAGGACCATGTCAGCATCGCAGATAACTTGCATGTTAATCGAATGTACATGTTTTCTATTTGCAAAAATGAATTACTATGCATATGGAGCCCTTATTGCCTGTATTTGTACCGGGATTGCGCGGTTCGTCTCTCTAACATTGGACCCAGTTCAGCACAAAGCTCCAAAAGCACACATCTAGGTATCTAATCACACAAGGAATTATTATAAATGTACAAATATATTCACCCTCTTACTGTAATTATTGCTCCTTTGCACATTTCCTTCATTTGCAAATGCAAAATATTATCCACATGCACGTCCCACTTATTTATTTTTATTTTTTTACATACTTTTGTTCTAATTTTGTTTTATTTAAAAACTAAATTGCTTAACCTAACCTCAGCATTTTTGTGTGGAAAGCAAAGAAAGAAATTCATTGGACAAAGAAATGTAATCTGTACTGCACACATGACAGAAAACATTTTGATTCTTTGAATCTCTTCACTCGCTGTCAAATGTTTTTCTTCCTAAATGTGCGTACGCATGGGTCAGAGTTTTTGCACATCTACGCACATTCTGCCGTCAGGTTTTTTTTCTATAGATCGCAACTTGTGCGTAATAAGAGGCGTACGCATATTTTAGGTCCGTTTTGTGCGTACGCAACGGTTATATATGAGGCCCCAGGACTGTCAGTGACACCAAGGTCTCATCCATCGCTGGCTGGTGAATGGGTTAAATGCAGAGAAATAATTGTATCAATTATCACACTCTTTTATCCAAATTTGCCACTGATGTAACTTCTACAAAGTCTTCCTTCTCGGCATCGAACCCTCGTAAGCTCTTTGCTTCCTTTGCGTTTAATCTGTATCCCTCCTTGTTTTTCCAGCTCTCTCACCAGAAGACTAATTCACATAATTTGACGAGAAGATTGATGACATCAGTAGATCCCTCCTGTCAATCATCAAGCCGCCTGCCACCCAGAGGCCACATCTACGCTCGAACTTCTCCTGTCAAGTGTGTTTCAGATGATATCTTCAGATCTAATCCCGCATATCGCCCACATCATCAGTTAACAACTGGTCATGTTCCTGCTTTCAAGTCTGCAATGGTCACACCAATTCTGAAGAAATCTAGGTTGGACTCCTCAGGTGTTCACAACTACAGACCAGTATCTCTTCTTTCATTCCTTTTCCAAATACTGGAATGTGCATCAACTCAATCAACTCAATATCTATCTTTCTCAAAACAGGCTTCAGGACCCTTACCAGTCTAGGTTCAAGGTTGCACACTCCACTGAAACTGCACTACAAGCCATCTCCAAAGAACTTCATGCAGCTAGATCAGCCAACGTGTTTCCTGCTCTGATTCTTCTTGACCTTTCAGCAGCCTTTGACACAGTTATCCCTCAGATCCTCTGGGCTAGTCTGGCAATTTCTTGATGACCGAAGGTACCAGGTAGCATGGCATGGCTTCCAGTCTGCCCTGCAAAGATTGTCCGTTGGTGTTCCACAGGGATCAGTCCTTGGACAGCTTCTCTTTTCTTTAAATGCGCTTCTCTTGGGGATGCCTAACAGCCTCATGTGGCTTTTATGCAGGTGACACAACTTATTCTCTCTTTCTCCTCTCAGACTTCATCAAAGTAAGTCCATCACCAAGCCACAACCTCACTGTTACTTTAGAAATCTGTATCATCCCCTTTAAGATAAGAATTCTCAATGTCATGCTAGATGAAGAACTGTCATTCTTGTTGCACGTTGACCACCTCTCCAGGACATGCATATACCTTTTCAAAACATCAGAAGAATCCAACCCTTTCCCACCACTGAAACTTCAAGCACTGCTTGTCTTGAACTTCAAAAGAAGAGGAAGACATGCATCAAGACTCTTTTTAACCATGGCCCCCCAGTGGTGGCACAAAATTCCCTCTTGCAATCAGATCTGCAGAGTCTCTTGCTGTCTTTAAGTTTCTTATGAAGACCTACCACTTCAAGGAGCACCTTGTGTGACTAACCAGTCCTCTCACTTCTCTCTTATCCTTACCCTCTTACAGTTTTTCCCAACTGTTTACACACATTTTCTGAAAGCAGGACTCATATTGTGAGAAATCTACACACAAATCAAAACACACACACACACAGTGGGCAAAAACCTTCACTTCTCCATGAAACTTTATATTCAAAACAATGCAATTTCTTCTCGAAATGGGATTCTTTTTTCAAATGACACACACAAACCATCCCATGAGTAGACATTTATAAGAACCAGTTGATCGCTGATGTGCTTAATGTAAAACACTAGGACCGGTTCTCCTTCTCCTTTCATTACAAAGCCTTTTTGTTCAGTGTTACACTTAGTACAGATTTATACATGGACCTACATAATTTCATTGGAAAATATTTCAGTGTTTGTATACAAAACACACAGTACTACATATATTTTACTGTATTTTTCCCACAAAAATAATGTACACACTGTTCATCCCAACCAGCACAAAGTTGCAGATACTGTGGCCTAAGTATACAAACAACAGAAGAATTTACTGAAAACAATTACTGCATACTCCCTTTCTAGAATAGTAAAAACTGTAAAATACTGTGAATAGGCATGCTGCGTAGGAATACAAATTAGGAATACATTTCCCAATTACTGAAACAGGCAGGACTGTACTACAGTAATGTACATCTTGAATACAGTGAGATTTCTTACCTATTTTCATTTCAGAAAGTCTGGATGCTGGATGCTACAGTGTACCTGCACAAAACGTGTCTGTACTCTTTGCCCAGCCTCCCTCATGGTTAGTTTATTGTTGACCAAATGGTCAACCATGGTGGCTTTGATCTAATTGTTCCTTAGCCTTTCTTGTCCTCCTCCTCTTCTCTGGCTCTGCCTCTTGTTTCCAGTGTTGGCATCCTTTGCTCCAAAACAGAGGAGCTCACCTGTTGCCCTTTTACAAAGCTCTGATTCTTAATTGCAATTATGTGTGATAAGTGTTTACCCATGTATGAGTAAGTAGGGCAACTGACTTTACAATTTTGAATAATAATGTGTTTCTTGTTAAAACAAGAGATTTTTTTCATGAAAATTGTGCCTAACCAGAGAATTGTGTGTAGTGTTTTGAAAAAAGTGTTTTAAAACTGCAATTTGAGTGTAAAGCAGGAAGTGTGCTTGTAGTTTAGCAGAATTGGTTCAGGGGTTTGGTGCATCAGTTACATGTTGTAGTCATTGTGTCTGAAGTACAAGTAATTGTGTGTAAACAACAAAGAAAAATTGTAACTTGCTCCTTACTTGTGCATTTTGATGTTTCTTTTTGGCAGGGTTTGTTAAAATGTGCAACTTAGCTGGCAGTAACTCAAAAAAGCAGATGTTGGTATGAGTATAAATATGAAGAACAGATGTGGCCTACTTAAGCACTGATGTACGTTGCTCTGGATAAGAGCAGCTGTTAAATACCATACATGTAAACACTGTAATAGGTGTTCACACATGACAAAATTCATACTTGCCCAGATCCAAAAGAGCATCTGTGGACTATGTTCTGGCTGATACAGGCCACCTCACAACTTATATGGATGCAAAGATCTGATGATGCCCACCTTCAGAGGTCTTGTGGCATCCAGGTCTCAACGAGTTGGCTCTTTTGGCTGCAAGAGTGGCCTAAATGATATTAGGCTAGTGGTTTTAATCTTATGGCTGGACAATGTCGACCAGTGTGGATGCTTCAAGGGTTCTTTTCCCTCCACTGTTACTGATGGATGTGGTTCTTTAATTAACCTTTTAAATGGTTCTGTATAATAAACATATTCTGCTATTGCTAGCAAACATTACAAAAAAAACTTTTTTGCTGAGAGCAAAAAGCATAGGTTTTCTAAAGCATCCCAGTTGGCTCCTCATGAAGCTGTAGGGAGTAGAGATGTAGCAAAGCAAAGGGATGGTGGTTGATGTGGTTTAAAAACTCCAACTCAAGATTACGTAAAGTAGCAATTCATTTATTAAAGGCAAAAATTATTTACAGGTAATCAAAGACAGTTTCCTGGAAATTGGTAAAAATTGTTTATACATATATAGATATTTATATATATATTCCTGCAAATGTCTTATTCTGCATTTTTTTTTTCCAGATTAAGGAAAAAAAAAAACCTGTATAAAAAATTCAATTCAGAAAAAGTACTCTAGCAGTCTAAACATCCAGCACGCACTATTTACAGAAAATATTTACAGGTTCAAAACAAGCACTCAAAGTTCAGACTCAAATTAACTTATCACAAAAAGACTTGGATCACTGCAGCTTTACAAATCAGAGAAAATATAAATGGTTCTTTACTCAGTATGGCTCTGCTTTACCAAACGTCTGATAGAGACAGAAGACACTTAGCTTAGTTCAGTTGGGGGAAGGAGGTGGTTTTTCTTTTCACCAAGCACTCTACATCACCAAGCTGAGATCAAGGTACAGCTTAAGAAATTACTTTTCTTTATTTAACTTAATTTCACACTAAAGAAAGAAATTCTAACTATTAAACTGGAAAGAAAATAAAACAGGACTTTTGTCAGATGAACTCGTTCAGAAATACACCTCGATTAGAAATCTCCACAAATGCCAGGACACTTTTTTTGGTATTGCGTCATGAGCAATACCACCTCATTCAATTCTTAGCCATATGTACATAAACTCCAAGCATGTCCTTGCATAAAGGTAAAAAAAACAGAAAACAATCCACAGTTTTCAAGTCATCATCGTTCAAATGAAAAAACCCAGTCCTGCTGATTTGATGCTTCTTTAAAGAAAGAAGGAAAAAAACGATCAAATCAAAATGACACAACAGACTTTCATTGGTTTCCAAATGTATAGTTTCTACATGATTGTTCTTTCATACACATCCTTTGGAAGTGATACAGGTTTGAATAAAGGCAGAGAACTTGTAGTAATGATGCAGAATCTCTCATCCAAACAATTGGTCTTGATTAGCAACCAAATTTAAGACATACTCCCTGAATTTCACAAGATGACATTTCAAACTCCAAGCAACAACATTCCAGGGACAGAAATAATATATACTTTTTTATCAGTCAGAGCTGGTAAATAAGCTTGTATGCCTCATTATAGCAATACTGGCTTTCAATATAGTCTGAAGATGAGCTTCAACCAAGACAATCAGATGATCCAACATGGTCAATGAATGTGCTGGCCTATCTTTAGCCACGTCACATTAAGGGTTCATTCATGTCTTTTTAATATATTAGAAGGTAATTGCAACATGTAGCAATTTAATAGCAATACAGAATTTCTTCCATAGCTTACAGCCCTGAATGAGCCCATTTCATTTCATTTTTACTATTAAGTTCCTCTGCAGAGGACATCAAAACTTCATAAAATATAATGACAAGTGAAAACATCTTTTATCCAATTCATCTAAAGGACTTCTCAGCATCAGAGGTTAACAGTATTCTAGATATTCTGACATGTTTTGGTCATTTCATTTCCTTATTTCCTTGGCAGATACTCTTTTTCACCTGGTGCAGACATTAATCTTGTGAAATGCAAAACACCTGGAAAGAAATTCTCATAATGTT
Organism: Rhabdalestes septentrionalis; assembly: GCA_037832545.1. Lineage (NCBI taxonomy): Eukaryota > Metazoa > Chordata > Actinopteri > Characiformes > Alestidae > Rhabdalestes > Rhabdalestes septentrionalis. The sequence goes on from JBBMFX010000001.1 coordinate 31,825,008, forward strand.
GTTGGGAAATATGGTCTAAATTTATTTTCAGATTCATTCACTTGCCAGTATAATTTCTGCAATGCGTACAGTGACTAAATACATGATAGGACCCCCACCCTTTCTCAAAACTCACACTCCAATCCAATCGAATAATTCATCATCAGTTGTTCACATTTCAGTATTGTTCTTAAATGCACATCTTTTAGTGAAAGGATCCTGCACTGTTAAGTTCATCATCAAGTTGTATGTGCACATTTCATTACACTTCAAATATTAGTCACTATTAAACATAACAGTACAAGTTATGGCATCTGATTATAGTGAATCACCTTTAGAAAACAGTAAAATTCTTGTTTAATCTTCATATGGGTGCACATATTTGCTTTAACAGTTAGAGGGAAAGGGATTATTATTTCCAAATACTCAATGCATATGCACGTGTGTGCTCGACTGTGTGTTTGCGCATGTGAACGTGTGAGAGACAGCATTTGAATAATGCCAGGAAAGACCCGTGAATGAAAGGAGCCTCTGCGGTGAACGCAGCTCCCAGTGGCGGTGACCAGAGCGAAGCTGAACGCCTCCCACCGTAGGTCTTTGTGCCTCCAGTGACTGGCTCTAGCAGGCTGCCAGGTCCTCCAAAAATCCACTAAACTGCCTCACCTTCGCTAACAGTGCTCCAGGTATTCGATCACCCGTGAGATGGACTTCTGGCCCGTGGTGCCAACAGAACACTAATAATGGGAAAAAGGGAAGACTGTTATTATTTATGACTGATGTGACTTGAAGAACAAATTGAAAATATCAGGGGGAAAAAAACCCCACTTAAATTAGTACGATATAGCTCCACGAGGGGCAAAACATCAGTTTAGAAGATGCTATATTTTAAGCTTGTTCATTATGACTCTATTAATAATTAATACTTGAAATTTCTTGAAAGCAACAAGCAGCAAAGGGTATTCCTTGCTTGCTCTGAACTCTGAAGCTGATTTTAAGCTGATACTGAAAAAAGATAAACCCCAAAACAGCTGGCCTAACAAGAACCGTTTGTTTCTTTGTTTATTAACGTATGAAATGTATGTATGTATGTATATTCCACCCCTAACTGTTTTTAAATGAGACACAATACAGGCCAGTCAATTACAACACACTCACATAATCTAGTTGAAAAGATACAATAAGAAAATATAGAGATAAGAAACTGTATATGGGCCATTTAAGGCTACTACAACTAACTAGACTAACTTAACATCTGCAATGACACGTACATTGCTGGAGGCGCCAAGATGCCTACGTGCACTTTCTGGCGGACTCCCGTGCCATTTTTAACCTCAATCTACTGTGACATTTTCAGTTCTGTTGTATTTTCAGTCCTTACCGTCAGGTTCATGAAGTTGAGGAACTTCTTTAGCATCTCTGTCATAATGGAGAAATCTCCCTTAGGGAGGCTCTCCCTCACTGACGTGACATTCAACTGAAACACACACAGAGACACACCTTTACATGTACATTCAACAAACCATGGCATTATTTGAACCAACAGAACAAACAGTACATTATTAATACAATTGGACTGTTTTGGCAAGTGAATGAAAAATGCCCAATAGCTAGGCACTAACCGGACTGTCCTGACAGAGGCAGCCCAGCAGCAGGGCAGTGTAAGACGCTACAATACTGTCCTCCATGTGCTTCCCAGCATGCTGCAGTGCTGCAAAAGAATATTCAAAGTGGCCACAAATCAGTGACTTTAAATCTCATTTAAACAAGGAGAATGTACTTGAGCGGGAAGGTGGGTTGTGCGGTTTGCCATACTAGGCTTTGTCAGACATACTCCCTGAACACAGTATCTGTATGATGCCTTAAACGAAAGCCTTGGTACCTTTATTGAGGTCCAGCTCTTCATCTTCCTCCTCTTTCTTTTCCTCCTTTTTGTCGTTTGCCTCATTGGTTTCCATGGCAACCCACTGAATCTCCCCAGAGGTCTCCTGCCACTGTCCACTCTGGTCAGCCTGAGGCTTGGGCGCTTCACTGATGAGGTCATCGGTCTGAGCCTCGGCCAGCACAGCTGCTCTCTCTCGTTCCAGGAACAGCTGTGCATGTGCACACAAACACAAACAAATGCACACTGGGACTCTAAGGAAGCATTTGTAGGGATGCCATGTATATTCCACAAAATTCAAAACACTTGGATCATTCAAAGAAAATAATTTCTGTTTTTGCTCTTAAAATGAGGCAACAGAAACCTCAGCCTTGATTCGAGGTATAATCCAAATAGGTTTTGTACAGGCTAGACGGCAGGCTGGCTCTGCAGCATTTATTGCCAAGAACAAAGACCCGGTCACAATAGTGCCTGCCAGGGAAATCACATTCATTTCAATGGGATTCAGTGTGAAGAATGATCTCGCATCAGCTTATTCCAGGACAAATGCATTTTAACAGCACTGTTGTTCTAGCAGTGTTGGTTTCTCATTCAACACAAATGGATCACTAAATGTAGCATTTCCTCCATTGTGGACATTGTCTGCACCAACTCTAGCTTTTAAAAAGCTGCTAAAAACTGCACCATTCTCTTTAGTACAAAGCACTCATGTTTGTGAGAAAACAGTAATAAAAGTACGTAAATTGTGTTTACATTTACATCATTTTCGTTCCTGGTTAGCTGGTCAGCTGGAATACTAAGTGCACCACCACAGAGGATTTTTGTTTTGTCACCAATATACTAGCGGGAAAGTGATCTGTCGAGTGTTACTGCAGCTTCAGCAAGAATCGCTAGCTAAGGTTTCTTATTATGGCACAGAATGCATGCCTTAAGGTTCAGTTTTTATATGTAACAGCACTGCAAAGGTCATTAAACACACACAGTTCATGAACAGCCAAGACACATTGTGTCCAAATGTTGCTTTCTTACTTTTGATCTAAAGTAATGTGACTAACTAGATCAATGCCAGGAGTTGATTGCCGTACTAATCACCTCAGAATTATGGCTGAGAAGGAAGCTAGTCTCTTATAGAGTATTAAGATATTTGAGATAAAATCCAGAGATAACAAAAGTGTATGGAAGCAACTGTCTAATATTTCATGCCTATACATACCTGCACCAATGCAGGAAGAGCATTTGAGGACTCTAGTGTGCTTAATTCGTTCTCTTCTCCTTCCTTTTTGTTCTCTCCCTCCACCCCATCTTCTGTTTCTTTCTTCACATCTTTCTCTGGCTCCACCAGGCAACTGGTGTCCACCTCCATTTCCACAAGACAATGCCTGTTTCTGGAGCTGTACTCAACCAGGTTTATCAACAGCCCCAGGCCCTGAATGCAAAACACAAATACAAACATACAGACGATTAGGGTTGTAAACATGCCTCAATATTTATTGAACTTTCAAAAACCATTTACGTCTAAATACAGAATTTATCATTTTCAATAAAATATGCAGGCCTTGCTGGCCTAGTTAAAAACATTTGAAAAATACAAATATAAATAATGATCACTCTTATTAGTATTATGAATGAAGCCGCCTTCCACTTACAAATGTTTTTAATTTATATTATTTCAACTACTTTTGTCACACTGGCAACATTCCAACGCTAACACTTGAATCCTGATTTGAATCGGTGTGCTTGTTTACTGCAGTCATTGAGAGTCTGCTTTTCCCATCTCAGAAATCTATTATGAAATGTTCACATATTCACATACTGTGGCATTATTCACTCTGCCAGCTTGAAGTCAAAAGGACTGGACACCATGAACACAATTTAAACAGGGCTAAATATGACTGAACCACCATTTGTATAATGTATTAGTCCGTGTGGTTACAGTGAAGGGTGGTGTCTGTGTAGAGTGGACAGGAGACAGGCTATGTCCAGTAGGTGAGAACTCATCAAACTCAGAAAAATCACCAGTTGCATTGTTCATTGTTGACACTGTTCAGACCTCCTGATATTATCTGGAGTACAAGTAAAGACAGTCTTAGAGAACTGATGTTCTATTCCCATTCAACTTTCACTCTTCTACTGCTGTTGAGAATTCACACTTCACGTTGTCTTGCATAAATGAATCTCTAGTAAACAGGCTGTTATCTGAATATGGACAGCCTGGTACAGTCTGAGAAGCCTGTCTGTCAGCCTCAACAGATACAAAGCGCAGAGCAACAAGAGGCTTAGAAAATGTAAAAACAGCCATAAATCACATGCAGCCGACACCAGTCAGTGCAGTAGACTTTAAAAACACAGACAAGATGAGTACGAATCCTTGTTTGTGCACATGCTGTTCCATATGATCAGGCTGCATGGATTGCTAATGCATTTAAACACTATTAAACAAATGAGAATGGAGACAAAGAAACAAGCTACACAAACAGCTGCTTTGGCTCTGAAGTGGTTGCTAGTGAGATTTAATACTTGGTTCTTTGTTTCTGCCATCTCATGATGGTATAATACCAGACCACACACACCGGGGTATATTGACTAATCAATTGGCAACACCTTTTCAAGACATTTGTTCTCAATGACACCCGTGATTGAATAATCTATGTTACATGTTAATGGCAGGTGGGAATACGGCCACTGTAGAGTCAGAAATGTATTCCCAAGTCCTTCACGGTTACAGTTATATACTTCATGACTTTATAAGCGAATTAAGAAGTTAATACGCACAAGCACTCTGATGTCGAATCTCTGCTCTTGAGGTAGAAAACGAGGGACTTTGAGGACACAGTTCAGCGCTGTGATGATTAGCTGATCCTGTTCACCAGTCTTTGTGCTGCCCCACTCTATAGACAGGGATAGAGAGAGAAAGAACAAAAGAAGGGAGAAAACTAAATGAATGGGGATACACAGTTATTTCCAACCAGGAGGGTGTTGACCTCCTCTTCGCAATTTAACACAACTTTATTGGTTAAAGGTATTCTGCACCTATCAAATTTACACATGCAGCCATTATGCCCATTGTCTCATTTGAAACAATACACATGAAGTATTAAATTTATTTGTCAATATTAACATAGGATAAATTGAGGAGTGAAAGATCACATAAAACAGCTAATTTAAAGTACGGAAACCCGAGCGCAGATGCTCTCAAACAGGCAAAGTGCCTGGTACTTGCCTGGTGTAGTGGCCTTGATGATAATGTAATGTCAACCCTGTTTATATATTTTGGAAGTAATATATTGAGTAGGATTTGTGTTCTACACATCCAGGACTTTATCAGAGACTTGGAGGATTTGAGAATCTTACCATTGTCATGAGTGAGGTTGAGAAGCACTCCTATCACCGCTCTCATGCAGTCCTCCACGGCCTTGCCTACATTACTATGGCTACAGTGAGGTAGGGCAGTGCCAGAGGACAAGAGGGAGCTGTTGACCTCACGGCTATACCGCTGAATCATCTCCTCACAATAGCGCAGGCCCCTACGCATACACATACCCAGAATAAACAGCCATACTGTAACATTCTGGAACAGGAAACCACACTCAAACACATTGGAGCTACCATACTCCTCATGTACCCTGACAGTACACAGACACACCCCTCACCTGGCTGAGGACACAATTAACTGCGAGTCTTTGTAGGCAATCAGGTAAGCTTGGTTCTCTGGGTTATGGACAGTTACCTGAATTTGTGGGAAAAGGAAAAAAAGATGAAGAAATCTCTCACCTGATCATGCACACTTACTTTCAGTCTATACCCCGGAAAATACTCACACTCTCTAGAACCCGTAAGCATCGCTCTGCCCCCCATAACGAGGCCACCAGCATCTCCTTATCCTCCTCTTGATCCAAGCTCTCCACACACTCTTTAACTGAACATTAGAGAGAGAAATGGGGAGAGAGAAAAATGTCCCACCCATATAATGAATGCTCTGAATAACAACCTTTCAATCATAATTAAAGTATGAACTGAAATGAACAGGAAGTTAATTTAAAGACATGAAATACTGAAGTGCCATGATTTAAGACTTTATTGTGAGCGAAACTAATTGAACTTGATACTGATCAAAATTACTAACATGAACATCAATGCTGGATTCATCATCAACTCAAAAAAATGTCTTCGATTCAGCTTTAAATACTGATTTACTTTAAAACACATTTGCATATTGCAGCCTTCTGCAGTAATGGGATTATAATATTGCTAATGCATGACTCGGGGGAAGGAGGGCCATACCAGGAGGGCAAAGCCAATAATGTGCTCTTGATGTCCCAGACACAGATGGCTGGGGATCACCAGGGATGTAATTCATGCCACACTATTCTTTAATATAACACTAATCTCTGTTACATCTGTCCTGTGTAGTAACAGTCAGCATTTCAGGCACAAGCCGTGTGTAACCGCAGTTGTGAGTTTATTACAGAGTAATCCACACTACCTTTATCTACAATGTGATCCAGTCCACCCAATAACCGCAGCTCCTCTTTAAACCAGTCCCCTGCTCTCTTAGATGTGAGAGAGAGAAGAGTCTCCATCGCTAGGTGACCAGTCTGAAAACAGATAGACATGGTATCGATAAAAGAAAAAAAAAATCATTATTTATACAATTATTTCTTTACGCACTATACATGTGATTTGAGGAACAGTAATGTACAAAGTTTCACCAATCTCTTCTGCCAATGGGCCTCCAACAACTGATTAGTTACTAAATTTTTGCTTGGTTGGAATAAAAACCTGCAGCCACATTCGCTCTTTAATTTTTTTTATGAGAACAGGTAGAAATTATGGAAGCCATTTGTACAACTCACAGTGATATTCTCCAGGTCCAGATGTTTATTGTGCACCGTTTCGCAGAGTTTGCGGATCTTCTCTTTGACCTTGTTAATCTCTTTAGCTGTGAGCTGGTCAGGCACTGAATTGTCCTGCTCCATTTCCAGCAGCCGGATCATCAGCTCTAAACAGGCCCGGTCCAAGTCCATATTCAGCCGATCCCGACTCAGAATATACATCAGGGAGGCGGTGCACAAGGCCAAATTCTGAAAGAACAAGGAAAAGGAAAATAGAGTAAGAGTTACTAATTTTACTAATTTCTTTTTTTATTATACATTTTTAACATCCTCAAGCTCTTCAATAGTGGCCATTTCACAGTGGTTTGTCATAGATTGCCACGTATGGGACCTCACCGGATGCTGTGGAGCGTCACTGAGCATCCCAAAGACCTGTGCCACCTTTCCCCGAGCCCTCAGGTGCATGCGGAAACTTGGCATGGCGCAGCGAGTGGCCAGACTAATTATACTATAAGGCAAGAGAATGACACGGTCAGATAAAACATTCATATGTGCTTAAAGAACAGTATGCCTGAAGCAGACGGAGTAAGCTTGAAGTAAATGTCCAACCTGAAGGTGGTGATTCAACCACACATCATTTGTGGTAACATTTAATCATGTACATGCATAACATACGATTAAAAGCCATTTGGGGCAGTCACACAACTGAGAAATAATTTCAATCATTTTGAGGTCCGAGTAATATTTCTGATTATATGTAGTGTAAATGAGGACATTGACAGCTCTACAGTGAGCATAAATCCCCCATTTGTATTTGAGTATTACCTAAGGCATCGTGTGTTGAGAGGTTGAGTGCTCTTCAGGCCCGTCTCCAAATATTCAAAATCATCAGTGAACTCTTGATTCTCCCCGAACTCCACCACATCATTAAAGTGCTTCACATGCTGAACTACTGTATACAGCTACACACACACACACACACATTTAAGTTTTTAAATAAAATGAAGAATCGATTGGTGAAAAAGCACATCTCTTTGTTCAATCAGTGAAAGAAATACTCCAATCATTCTCTGTTTAATGAAATAAAAGAATCAGATATTTTGATGATCTGTCCAGGGTGTATTTCTCACCTCCTTGTGCTCCTTGTTGCACTTGAGCGACGTGACAATGTCCTGATAGGGCTCAGTCGGGACGGTCACTGTTTTGGTGACTTTCGGAGGAGGAGGAGGGGCTTTGAACACTCCATCATCTTTGTAGGAATTTGCATCCTTACTTACACTTGACACACTTGGCTTCTAGCAACATAACAAATACAGGTTGGGTTTTAAGAAAATCTCTTTCCCTCAAAACTGGTATTTATGGCTAATTTATCAAGAATATCAACACTAACAATAATCATAGATACAGTCAAATAAGTTATTGAAAAAGCAACAAGATCATCTTTACATGAATGCCACAAAAGTCACATTTTGAGAAGTTCTTTTAAGGAGAGTTTGGGTTTCAATGTTTAAATGACAGCTTAAAGTGGTGGTGCTTTTAGTAAAGTGTTTCTAGATTTATATTTTAGAGCTGGCATGTCAAACTGAGTTAAACATGGGTCACAGCTCTCTAGAGATCAGTTTTTATTTCACCATTCATTTCTAATTTTCTGAATTCAGCTGACGATGGTCTTGCTAATTGCCTAAAGAATTCAATCAGGCACGTTCAATGAGGCAGAAAGGCTGATGTGGTGGCCCCCATAACACACAATATAGCCGTTTATACAGATCAATAATAATAATAATAATTAAAATAATAAAAGTATATAATTCATATAAAATACATACATGGTCAAAAGTCATAAAAGAGAAGTCAGTACATACAGGTGCAACCACAGTGCGAGAGGGCGCAGATGAGGGCACATCCTCCGGTTCAGGCTGGTTCCAATGACGAGCGTTATAAACAGCCTTAGCAGGAGACTGACATAGATAAGCACAAGCACAAGCGCACACACACACACACACACACACACAAATGAATATAATACAGCAGCAAATTAAACCATCAAATAAGATGGGGTTCTAAAGCATCTCATTACTGCATTTCAAAACTATCCGAAAAAAGAGTTAAATGGAAAACTATAGATAATAAAATTGAAAAATGATTCTAATGGTGGAGCAACCCCTTCATTTGGAATGAACTGAAGTCGGCAGGTAATATTTTACAACTAGGTATAAACAATTTATTTGGTAGTCCAGAAGTTGGGTTCCTTGGGTTACAATAGTCTCGAAGTATGTAATTTCAGGTTTATGACGCTCACGCCTACTCCCACATGACGTACACCATTAGCCTCGTACCAACAGACTACAAAGGCAAAGTAGTTTGCTTGCATCTGGTGAAAGAATACGCAGCAGGGGTGAGGGAGTTTTCCTTTTCCTCTTTTTTCCCTGGATAAGCTGTGTTTTCATGATTTTACAAATATGTTAAGGCAGGTAAGTGACATAGATTAGCATGGGTTTTAACTAACAACAAAATTCAGGTTACATTGCTGTCGGAGGAACGGATCTGTGTCGGAACTCGAGGACCATATGTATTAATAAAACTAAACTAATTTTCTCTTGTGTGCTTTTTGTGGCCATACCCTTTTAGGTCCACTGAATATTTTGCGACAGATTTCTTTAGATTTGGTCTGTTTCCCAGTTTGCTCTTTCTGAGAGTTTGAGCCCATGGAGCTAGACTCCTCTAGCCACTCCAGAGAATCTGAAAAAGAGGGAAAAACAAGTCATGTATGACACTCCTGATCAACTCTCCGCCTAAATGGAACGCCTTATTCAAAAGAACAGCAAAGTGAAAAATACGAAAGAGCTACGAAACTAACGTGGCAAGAATAGACATTGTCCGTAACAGGAAATCTTCCTACATATGCGCCATTCTGTCATACTACAATCTGCAAGGATGCAACTATATTCCATTACTTTCAAGTACATGCATACCTGCGTTAGTGCTTGTCTGACTCTCCTGCGAGTCACTCGTCTGAGGGCTGTCCACTCCAGTCGTCGCGGCCTCAGACGCAGCTTTCTTGGCCTTTTTCCTCCCCTTAGCTGCCATGTCTTCATCGTCTTCGCTGTCGCTCTCACTCAGGTCATCAAAACCAAAGTATTTGATCTTGTAGCTGGTGCTGCCAGAGGCAACAGGCTCCCCATCTGCTTCCTGACCCTCATTCTCTTCAAATCCAAAAAACTCCAGTTTAGTCTCCTTTTTACTCTTTGTTTGAGTGGGCCGGAACCTGAAAACGAGAGATAGAGAGAAAGAGAGATCCATGAGACATAATGTAGCTGAATTATTGCTAAAACGTGTGAGTATTGTGATTGTAAATTTAACAATATTAACTCTCACGGCACACAGAGAAACTGAAAAGTCACTGCTTCACTTTGTATGTACACTCGCTGCCTAATATCAGCTCCTCTTACCCCTGCCGAGTGGTTTCACTGCTGGTGTAAGAAAAGTCGCTGTGCCCAGAAAATGAACACAAATAAAACACTAGAGATCAACACAAACTCTGCGATCAATAATTTTATATCTGCATTATAGACTGATTGGTTGAATGTGTAACAGAATGGAGAGTGTTTAAAGTATCAATACTATGCTTCACCACCCAAATAACAGCTGCTCACTGGTTGTCCTGTGGTGGTAAATGAAGGGGGCTAACATATGAGGCAGAGAAACAGAAGGACTACAGATTTTAACTAGCATATTTACAGTGAACCTATATGACTGTAGACACAACGTAAGATTTTTTCAGTGTATAGGTTGTGTTGAAGTCAGGACAAAGCAGAAAATGATACTCTTATATTTTAGCGAAAAGACAACCAATCAGTCAGATTTTATGATCTAAAAATTTATCGACCAAACCATTCTGCACTTCTGGGTTTTATGTATGTTGTGTTATAATCCAGAAGATAAAAAGCCAGGGGTGCCCTGATGAGAGAAACTACTCTACAGCGTTGGACACTTGATTTTGCCACCTCTGATCCAAAGCCATGGGGAACGAGATTGTACCACATGGCCAAAAGTAAAAAAAAG
>JBBMFX010000001.1:31846354-31858609 GCA_037832545.1 Rhabdalestes septentrionalis
GCGCCCCCCCCCCCCCCCCCCCCCCCCAGCACCACTCTTTCTCTTACTCTTTCTCTCTCTTTGCCACCCCCTACCACGGCTCGACGTGAGGCGTGTGGCAAAGGGACAAAGCGAGGCAAAGGAACAGGAGAAAGGAAGCACATTATTAAGCTTTTCATTCTCGCGCCACTTCATTTGCTCACCGCCGCTCACATGCCGCCCATGTAATGAATGTAATTGCTACCTTTTGATGAGAGCACTATTATGTGAATCACACTTTAAATGGGCAAACAACACACTCCTCCCTCATCTGCCCCCCCTACCACAGCTACCCCCCTCTCACACACACAGCAGCAATGAGATACCCTCATTATGCCAGAGAGAACAAGTGGTGGGGCTCGTAAAAAAGCGAGGCATGATACATTCGGACAAAGGGAAAGATTAGCTGTCCATCCGTTCACATGCGCTGAAAGATGATTTCATATTCATGACTTTTCCATGCATTTAAAAAATCCAGTGTTATTTTTAATTAAATTCATTAAATGTCTAGATTTTTCGGTTGATTAACTGATATCCAAACATTACCTAATATTAATTTAAACCAAAAAATGAAACATTGTTTATTTTAATAAATAGAAGTATATCTAGTGAGGCATTTGCTGATTGTATGAAATGTCAGAAGATTGTAAAGTTCTTCAAGAGGATATCTGTTTATCTCTAGGGTTAGATTTAGGGGTAATATTATTTGAATACAGCATTAGTCAAACAATGGCAGTTACAAATAATGTAAACCTGACTTTTCTTTTGTGAGTGTGTGTGTGTGACACTCACAAAAGACAAGTCAGTTTTACATTATTTGTAATTGCCATTGTTTGACTAATGATGTATTCAAATAATATTACCCCTAAACCTAACCCTAGCATTAACCTATATGAACAAATATCAGCCTTTTTCCTTAAAAGAAAAGTTCAACTGGTGGTGGAAACACAATTTCCAGCCAAATGTCTCCACTTCTACAGAGAGGCAGATAGAGAGAGAGAGAGAGAGAGAGAGAAACACAGAGAAATGGAGAAGGGGATACAGCGGCAAAAAAGAGAGGCACTTACAGATTCAGACACATACAGAAAAAGAAAGAGACAGATAGAGAGAGAGAATAGCTCTAACTGTTTAATAAAAGTGTCGTGACGTGACTTTACGAGGCGATGCACAATAAAACCTCTGTCACCTTACGAAGCCTGAAACGCGGCCCTAAGCCTGCAGAGAAATTTCAACAGCGCAGGTGACAGCCCCCTTCCATTCGCTTACTGCTCACAGATGCACAAAAAACTATAAAGCAACGTCAGCAATGATGAATTACACAATTACTCTTAAATGGCTGGCGTTTTCAGATCTATGCAAAGCCATTTGGCTCTTTTAATGTGAGTTATTATTCCTCAAAGCAAGCGATAGTTCAATGATAAAGTGATAATCAATTCCTCTGACTATGATGCCTAGCTGAGGCCTGAGGGGAACGCTACTGATCACTTCTATTGGCCTGCAACCAATGGTCCTCCCAGTGTGACCGATGCGCAGCAGCCGCGCCGTGTGACTCTAAAAAGGTTTATAACATCTGAAACAGGCCGCCATCCGGGTCCAGTCACGCGCCAGAGCAATGGGCCAATATTTCCCAGTGAAGTGGCATTTGCGCTGTATTTATCTGAGGGGCCCAAGCACCAAAACCAAAGGCCACTAATAAAGAAGATGCTATAATAGCTTTTGACTGGGTCCGCTCTCTCTGGACGCGGAATGAAGTGTCCATCGCTGAGTTATCGTGCCCAAACGCCATTTGTACAGCCTGAAAAGTGGAGGCATTTTTCGTGCTTGTCAACTGCGGGCCATAGCTCATCGTCTTGAATGATATCTCCCAACGCACAGTTGCCCCAGCACACGCATTTCATACTCACAGCCAAACAGGGCTAATGGATGGTACTGTCTGAGGGAGGACAATTTAGTGCATCCCATGTCAAATCTGTGGAGCGGCCCAGAGAAACACAGTGAAGGCAGCGAAGCGCATGCAGGATTCTCCAGTGATCATGTTGGAGATGGCCTCCTGTGATACCAATGCCCTGGTCCCTTATGACAATCCAGACTTAAAGCAATGCTATAACGTTTTTCAACCAGACAGACCCCTATGTGTGATGTATCTGTTGTATACAGTCAGTTACCATGGGCACTAAATTCAGTGCATTTATCTGTACTTGGGTTGCATAAGTCTGATTTATAGACCCCACTGGTCGGTCACTAAATCCGATTAGTGTGGCCCAACTGTAGTCTCACGTGCTCGTATATCTGTCCTAGTTACAATGCACATGCAAGTATACTGACCAGGGAGCACTAAATTAGTCATACTTATGTTTTTAGATCTGTGTGTAACAAATTATCCTGCAATATTTCTCAACAACATTTTGAAATCAAAGCAGTAAATGAAGAAAAAATAACTGGGTCAGCTGGTAATACTACCTAACTGACTAATTGTTTCTTACATCAGTGTTCAGAAATAGGGTTTAATGTCAAATTGTTTGCTGAAAATAGCATTCTTATGCCAAAAACTGCTAACTTGACTGGTCTGACAGGGTCATATATACACACTATTACATATGAATCTGATAATTCTGCTTGAATCCAAATGGAAAAGTCAGATATCCCAAAAAATAACTAATTGGAGATTTTAAGGCCTTAGAAGAGAACAACAAACAGTTAATAGCTTTATAGCTTTAAATTTAGTCACAATATTTTTCACTGAATTCAGGAGCTGCCCAATGGTTCACATGATTTTCCATTCTTTCTGAAGTACACAGAGATGAGATGGAATGAAAGAAGAATCTATTAGCACAAGCATCTGCGCTCCAAAGAAGTGATGCAAAGAGGAAGTTTTGCAGTGATGAGACCTAATGAGGGGATTGATCTGTGAATGTATTGATTATTGATAATAGCCAATCAGAAGGAGATGATCTCCCGTTCATCTATCTTTTCTAATTAGTAATAATGACTCTTTCACAAAGGAACTGGGCAGAGACACCAGACTGGCAGCTCTGCATTCTAATTGTGTTGTTTTGTCTGCATATGTATACGTGTGTGTGTACTATGTCCAAAATCTTTTTGGTTCTAGAATCGAATGTGTTTCTAGAGCACATTTAGGTGCTTTAAGATTATGCCACAGGTTCAGATGCTTTAAAATTACCTGACATGTCGGGTGGTTTGAAGATTATACTACAAGTCCAGTGGTTTCAAGATTATACTACAAGTCCAGTGGTTTCAAGATTATACTACAGGGCCAGTGGTTTCCAGATTATATCTCAAGTCCAGGGGTTTCAAGATTATACTACATGTCTAGTGATTTCAAGATTCTACTTCTAGCGGATTCAGTTTTGTCCCATAAGTTCACATGCTTCAATATTAGTACAATTGGTTCAAGATTAAATGCAGGTTCTTTGAGTGGATGGTTATTTAAGCAAACCATTTAGTAACGGTGTATGTGGGTGTGAGGGACATTTCAAAGGTCCCTCCACATAATGTACAAGCTGTATATCAGGGAAAGATTTTTTTCTTAAAGAAGTATTAGTGTCACAATAGGACATTAGCACCTGTATCTTTCTAACTGTGAGGATGATCTTAACACTATGACGTTGTTGTGTGCTTTTCACTCTCGCGAAGTACTCTGGCCTGTCCCACTCCTAAGCAGGCGTCGTTAGCCGCGAAATGAGGCGAGCAACTGGGCTCATAAGGGGAGGGAGTCGTGACCTCTGACCTCCTTGTCCTCTTATCGATCCATGAGCCTTGTGCAGCTGGGACTCCTTCAGCCTGCTGGGCAGGGGGAGGAATTTAAACACGTCGCACAGTGTACCACGCAGACCGAAAGTGTGAGAGGTCATTAACGACCCTTATTTACCTTTATGACAGAGACAAAGAGGCCGAACTGACCACAGAGCACGAGGGTCACTCTGCAGGAAACGGAGTAGAGTGACGATCGTAACTGAAGCCGTTATTACCCAATTAGCCTGATCTAATCCTAACAATGTAGCTATTGTGCTATCACATCCCTTAGAAGAGGCTGGATAATGACAGTGAGGTTTGAAGAGGTAAGGATAAATGTTGTTGAACACTGTGGTTATGTTAAACCCAAATTAATTCAGAATGAATTATTCTCCCTCAAAGCTCAATCCAAGCAATTTTCTTAAAAGCAAGAATTCTGAACTTTTAAACAACACCTTATTTGTGTGCATAAGTAGAATAGGAGATATTTCATTAAGGTTTTAAATTGATGATGTTATTACAGATACAAAATATTTTGAGAAATATGTTTTCAGTCACTGTCATAAACTGCAGATGAAGTTTTTGTGAATGCAAGAAAGTGGCAATTGAACAGGATTTTTGATGTTTAGCACCTCTCCTAGAGGGTAATATGCTACATTTGTTTCTCATAAAATTAAAATATAAAATAATTATTCATATGCATTCAGAGCCTAAAATTGTAGTTGTGTTAAACAATTACGATGTCTAATCATTGATTTTTTCAGACCAAATTAGCTAGTATTAAATGGTGCAAGCTTCTGTGCATATTATAAGCCTATTGATCTTAACAATATCCTAAATTACTCTGTAAATATTAAACAAATGAGTAAGAAATACTGTTATGATGGTGACTAGTGTGTTTGAGTGTTCAGCAAAAATTGAAATCTGCCATTTTCCACCCTGATGTAGTTGATCTGCCAGGATGTGTGCTGTCCAATTTTTGCTACTTTAATTAGCGCTGGAGGCTAATGTGATTAATAAGCCCTAGAAATGTCACCAAAATTACCCAAAGAGTCCATCAGAAAAACATTGCTCAACCTGCTCAGATCACATCCAGATCCTCTTAAAAGCCGTGCAGTTTTGAGGACGTAGTTAATTCCTATAAGTACAGTAAGTCATCATGAGTCCTAAACCACATTCACCCTAATGAAGATCTGGAAGCAGTTTCAGCAGTTATCAGAAATTTTGGTGCTGCAGTTTTTATAGATGTGGGCTGATTGGGTGACTATTGAATTATTTCTTAGCAATGTTAACTTCAGTGCTGCAGTGAAAGAAGGATTTAAACAAATGTAGGTTGATTGACTTCATCTCTAATGAAGGATTCCTTTAATATTACTACTCCATTAGAAATGGGAGAAAATCTAAACATATAAGCATAATAATAAGACACTCCACATTGTTTTGTGTTGGGAGGTTCTGAGGTTTTCTCTCTCTTTCTCTCAGTCTCTCTCTTCTTTTACTCTATTATATTCTTCCTCTCTTGTCATCTTGTGGGACCTTGTCCACCCTCTTTTCCTCTATATTGCTTTTTGGTCTCTTTCTTTTCTCAAGATCCCATTGCCCTTTCACTTATCACACCTCCTACTGCCCCTACACTCAACCCCCCACCCACACACACGCACACACACATGCACAGACCACCTCAATCGTGTCTGGCCCACCAGGGCGAGCCTGTGGGCTGGTAACGAATTGGCTTTAAGGCTTCCTGAAATAGAGCAAAGGCGCCGGGAGCCGCGCGGGGGAAATAAGCGGCAAATGTAAGTAAGCACAAAATAGTTTTCCATAAATAATCGGAATGACAACACAGGCCTAATGGCATCAGGGGGCTGTAAAAGAATATGTAGCCAATTTTTGTGCTATTAAAGCGAAATGGAAAGCAAAATATATAAGAGGCAGAGGGAAAGGTTTCATCTGAACTCGGGGAACATTGCCTTTATGGCAGCATGGGAGATGTAGTGGGCCGTAGGGGAACCCAACTGCGGTCAGGGTCTTTATAGCAAAGGAGAAAAAGAGAGAGAGAGAGAGAAGCCGAGAGAAAAGGAATGGGCCACACACAAAATCAATTGGTCGATAATTGTCTCACTTCTCTGGCGCGTGCAGGTAGGTGGCCACTCATCTGTTTTCAGGAGTGCTGATTTGATTTGCACTTATGTTTTTACAAATAATCAATGCTTCATTTTGACTGGATAATAGAGCGGGGCTTCTGGAGAACACCGCACCTTAGGGAAAGACGGGGAGAGTGCGAATGAGAGAGCTATACGAGAATGACAGGAAATAGATAAGTATCAGAATATATAGTCTTTGGACTTACCCTTGGGATTGCTTCACTCCTTGTTAATGTGTTTGCTTTATTTTAATGGTCAGTGGCAGGCCAACATTTAGGGAAGTGTGACAAGGGTTGGCTGGGGTGATGGAGATGATCCAAGTTCACTTCCCTTAAGAATCTTTCAGTGGATGCTGCTTTCCAGAACAATTTTTTTTACTGAGATATGTGAGTATGAACCATTTTAAAGTGCCCACTTTGAATGTCTCTTGTGTTGCATATCCCCCCAAAGGTCTGTACATATAAAAGATATATACTTCAGTTACTGCACATTTAAGATGGATGTATGTAAATTGACTCTGTCTGGCTGTCCTGAATTGTGCCTCATTTAAACAGCAGTCTGCCCTGAAACATTCCTTACAACTTCATAGTTAAAGGGGCAAGAATATTTAAGATAGATGTATGTAAATTGACCAAACTATAGACTGAGTAGGTGGGTACTGCCAATAGTGCTGTATTTTGTGATATCAAAACAATAACAGATTTAAAGTGGGTTGGTTGCAGTTTGGTTTCCATATAAGGCCTGAGGAGTAACATTTACATCCTACTTAAAACTAATTTCTGAACATGGACCCCTAAAGGTGTAGAGAATCTCCACACCACTATCCACCACCCCTATCAGTTCCAGGCTTTTCCTAGGTTCTAGCTGCCTTACATCCTGAGCGTTGAGCGGGGCGGGGGGTACTTTCTTCTTTTGCCAACCCACTGTTGAGGAGTGTGCACAATGGGTAAAATAGAAAAAGTTTGAGAAATCGGAGGTGTGGTGTGAGAGCGTGCAAAAACAGTCAGATGCGTGTGTCTCACACTCACTGCGGGAGAGTTGGCAGCCCTGATATTTCCAAACCATTAACTGATAAGGAACCTTTATTTTAAGAATGTATTAAGAAGGTAGTGTGAATTTTTTTTTTCACTTTATCTGCCTGAAAATCATCAAAATTGCAGTATTCCACTGAATTAATATATCATTGCACTGTATCATTATTGCATACATGAACTGCATATATATTGGCCAAAAAAACTGATATCAGTGGACACAAGCAACGTAAAATTTCACTCCACATTCATCTTCCTGTAAAGTTCCGGCTCTTTTGAAAGTCAGTTTAAAATTCTGCAGCTTAGCATGTAACATATAGCTTGTCATTGGCTCCATAAAAGAGCTAATTGCATTCTCCAGTGGCGATTGTGGGCAGAGAGAGAGAAAAATAATGGCATGTGAATTTGTTTGCGATTGATTTGTGGCCCGTGTGAGGCTGGACAGATATTTATAGGTAGAAAAATGGCCGACTGCCCTCAGGACCCTCTTACAAATCAGATGTGAAGCTCAATGTGGCCACCCTGTTGGGAAGCGTGGAAGGAATAAAATAATGCTTTATGAGTCTGAGAGGCTATGATGATCCTGAAATGAGGCCTTAATGTTTTATTCCATCTTGTATTGATCTTCACTCCTTTCGAAAACGGTTAGGCTCATATTGTTTTCCTGCATTATCACAATGCAGTCAAGAGGTGACCTATGTGCAGCACAAACAGGGATGCCTCACTTGACTTGAGCTCTGCATAATCTGCCATTCAGTGCTGTAACTGCTATGTTTTCTTTTCTTTTGAAGAATCATGATTGAATAGCTAAAAAGCCTTTGAATCTTGTTGAAATGGCTGTGAATATGCTACCAAACATCTGAGACATCAAGGGGCCAAAATGAAAAATGTATCTATTGCATCCTCTGGTTGGAAAATGCCCACTTTCCTCCTACAGTGGTACCAGAATAGTCCAAATACTGACTTTCTGGTTTAAAGACCACAGGAAATACCAAATGACGCACCTTGAAGGTTAAGGCACCTTTAAAAAGCACTTTGGGATGGATTTCTGAGGACGATTTCTCAGTGGTGGAGGGCTTTTAGGCCAGAGTACCCCATGAAGTAGAAGCCAGGTAATGTCCAGGATTGTAATCAATATGCTCTGGTATATACAATATCTCATATATATTAAACCAAATGATACATTTATCTAAATCATAAATTATACAACCACTTTCTTTACTTAGTGTATGAACTGGTTTGTGTGTAAACTCATTACTAAATTTAATTTAGTGAATAAACTTTGCTATCAATTTTGATCTCTCCTCTGATGCACAAATGGGTAAAGTTCCTATAATAGCCATTCATTGTCTAATGAATTTTGACAAGCCAATTTTGATTATCCTTATATTTATTACTTGTTATGGTTACCTATTTTAGTACGAACCTGAACAAACATCAACTTTGTCCATTTTCTGTCATATGTGAAGCAACCAGTGTGACCGTGAACATCACGAAAGTCTTCCTCTGCATTTAATCCATTCACCAAGTGAAGCAGCGGACAGCCAGGAACAGAGCACACATGGAGCAGTTTGTATGGAGGGTACTTTGCTCAGCGGTTTTGGGAATCGAACCCGCGACTATCTGCTGGTTTTGACCACATCGGTCCAATATTACCAAAACTATATTGGCTTCTTGTCAAAATCAGTTTTATTACAAAATTCTTCATGTGACATATAAAGTCCTGAATGGCTTCACCCCTCAGTGCTTCTCTGAACTTTATCTCCTTTTACTACCCACCTTGCTCACTTAGATCACCTGCTATTTACTAGTTCCCAAAATTATGAAGGCCACAGCAGGGGGAAGAGCATTTTCCTCACAAAGCCCCCTAGCTTTGGAGTATTCTTCCAATTAATGTTCAGAACTCGGGCTCAAAGTCTAGGCTAATAACCTACGTATTCAACTTTATAGATAATTGTCAGTGTTTTCTGCTCATCCCCATTCAGGATTAGTTCAACCATAATTGGGGTCTCTCACTCACCTGCTTTACAGGGCAGTTTGACCCCTATGGTTGAAGTGCATTTGTTGCCCACCCTATGGCTGACACAGATTCCAACGGAAGCTGTTGCTACTAATTAAAGACTCTGATTGATCCCACTACTGGCAACGATAGACTCTATGTACTCTTTCATTCTCTAGTGCAATTCTGTATCAACCAGGGGAGGACTGATTCCTTTGATACTTTCTAATGTTTCCTGCTTCTGTTTGCCCCTGGCTTGCTCACTAGAAGTCTGGATTTTGATTCTGTAAAATAGTTTTGTGAACATTTAAAAAATGTTCTATAAAAATAAACTGGACTTGATTTCACTAAACATGCCTACACCACCTAGCTAAAAAGGTTCCTGTCAGAAGTGTAAGCTTCTATATCTATACAAATTATTTGAAGGTGCCTTAGCCACCTATACAAATTGTAATTTGTATCAGCAGGAACACAAGTAAATGCACACATGCAAGAAAGTAGTTAAGTCGTTTTTTAAGTAATATTTTAATATAACACAGGTTTGGTTCCAGTTTTCTGCTCTTTGCCTCCAGTCATTGCTTTGATTTATATAATTCCAAAAGCAACACACCAACCTAATGAAATATCGGAGTCAGACCAGGTATTTCTTAGGAGCTATAAATAATACTAAGCTCCTGTAAGGATAGAGGTCCGGAAATGGTTAAGCGAACATTTTATTATACATGAAACCATTATTTTCTGTATTCATGTTGTTGTTTTTTTTGCAGTAGCTTGACAATATTACCCAGTAGTAAACACCTTTAAAGTATAATTTTCTCTGGTGCCTAATATTTTCACACAGTACTGTACAGGCATCTGTTAGATGACACAGGAGAATCAGCTGTTAGTGTTCTCATCCAAATGTGTTGAGCCTTCCAGTGACTGCATAAGCAACAGTTTATAAAGATGAAATTACATTTTATTTGTCTCAGTGAAAGTAACCACAACCCTCCCAGATTGGTAGCATCATGTGACCTAGTGAGCGGGAATTGGAGGTTAAGTTAGTGAGAAAAAAAAATTGAACTTTAATTTTTATCCTGAGATAAGATGGTGCTCAGTCCCTGCCGCAATTGCTTACTTTTAAGGTTAAAGCAATAGGTTGACCAAAAATGCTAACATGGCTAGCAGTTAATGGAAGCCAGTATCCACCATTTAACATGATGTAATTTGCATAACAATTCATTGTTAACAAAAATAGGTTTTTCATGACCAAAGTAGTCTTGAATGTGCTTATATTTGTCTCTTAAAGTTTATCCCAGTAACTCTGAGTCTACTGATATCTGCACTGCTCCTTAAATTAGCATCCACATCCACATGCTTTTTACTGTAAAATGTCTTGCTTTAATAATGTAATCAATGAAGGTAGACTTTCCGCAGCCTAATGGGTCACATGTGGTCCCATGTGCTTTAATGACTGTACATCATCATAGCTCATAATCAGCTCATTAAAGGGAAAATCCCTACAAGCTCATCTGAATAACAAATACTCTGCCCCCCTTCACCCCACTCCCCCTTTTGTTCCTTCGCTCTCTTCTTCCAAAGCGGATCTCTCAGAGCTTTATCCATGGCCTTTGTGTTTAAAAATGGTCGCCGCGAGACGGCGGAAGTGGGGGAAAAGGGGGCTGGTGTCAGAGTGGCGGGGAGAGTGTGAAAGTAGCCGATTTTCTTAATTCATCCCCCGGGAACGGATAAGTCTATCAATCTGTTAGATTGGAAAGCCATTAGCTGCCCTGCTTTATGTGTTTCGAGCTGTTAAGACAGAGCTGATTGATTGTTGTGCCTTTGATGGGATATGCTGATCTAATCTGACTGTGCTCCAGTTTGCAATAAATTACACAATTCATTTCCCTCCATTTAGGGGGAAAGGAAAATGACACCTCCAGGCACGCCTGGCCTCTCTGGGCCAAACAGCACACAGAAGCTATTTTATGGCAGCCATTTAGCCAACAAGCTTGCAGCCATCTAAGCCCACCACCCTCCCCCCATCTCTCTCTCTCTCTCTCTCTCTCTCTCTTTCTCTCTCTCTCTCTCTCTCTCTCTCTCCCTCTCCCTCTCCCTCTCCCTCCTTCCTCTCTCTCTCTCTCTCTCTCTCTCTCTCTCTCTCGTTGCGCTCTCCTCTCCAAAAAATCGAAGCATAATCAAGGTGTATGTTTAGAAAATTTATTGTTATAATTTCCACCCATAATCTCTTCCATTTTCCAGTGGCCGCATGACATAGATCATCATCTAAAGAAGAGTGGAATGGATAGCAGTTTAAAATTTATCGGCCTTTGATTCTCAATTATACGTGTTTATGACTTCATCTGTCTTCGACTCCCTCAACCTTTTCCATTATGGCGGAATATTATTTGTACGGAATCCATTAAATTCACAAGGCAGGGGGACTCTAATGGTGGGGACGTGGCGCTTTGCAGAGGGAAAAGTTTTTCCGCTGAAAGGTTGGCTTTAGCTAAAGCGCGGGTGTTATGACACCAGAAATTGCTTTATTGATGGGCTTCTCCCGAGCCCAGGCATTTGGGCCATTTGTAACAGGCCCATATCTCTATCTCAGCTGCACTGACGCTGATGAGAAGCCTTCTGCAGGCCGGACCCGATTACGCCACCGAAACGGCACACACTCACGACACGCGGCCTGAGATTCAGCCCATTCATAGCAAGCCATTTGGAAGAAAGCGCTTGTGTGTATGTGTGAACATCTGTTTTGTGTTTGTGTGTGTGCATGCACAGGTGTTTGTGTGTGTGTGTGTGAGTGTGTACACAGGGCAGATCCTGTAAAGTATTGGTTGCCACAAATAGGAAAATTAGTTAAGAATGAAAATGATTAAAGATTGTTCATTGCCCTTTAAAGCAACATCGCCTTTTACGCAGCTTTGGCACACTGCAGCACAGTTGGCTGAACTACCTCAGTATCTGAACAAAGATGATTTCCTTTTTATATCTCAAGTAGTCCTGTGAAAGAAAGGTTTTAATTAGGGCTGGGAATTTAACACGTTAATTTGATTAATTAATCACAGAAAAAAATAACGTGTTAATATTTTTTACGCAATTAACGCTTTAAGCCCTTCCACTAGTTGGCAGGCATGTAGAACCTCAATTCAAGACCAAAAATACGTCATCTTCCTGTTTAAAGTTTCGAGTAAGCAGCGCGTGAGGAAGCTTGTGAGATTTTGAAAAAAGAAAAAACGCCAAAATGGCTAATAAAAAGTTGTTCTGTGATGTCTTGTGAATGTTTTTGCCGATTCTGACTCTGAAGGGGAATATTTGCCTTTTG
>JBBMFX010000001.1:31878234-31894331 GCA_037832545.1 Rhabdalestes septentrionalis
CCCCCCCCCCCCCCCCCCCCCCCCCCCCCCCCCCCCTCCCGCCCCCAAATATAAATGAATTAATTACTTGTCTGAACCCATATACTTTCTTTGCTTGTAACCTATTTGATTTCTACAATAAAAAATCAGACAACGTTTATTCAATAGTTGTTCTTTCAAATTATTAATGATCAAATACATATTCAAATTATTAAAACACAAAATATGAGCGTGATAATATCTCTATTTTTTATTTAATATACAAAAAGTTCTCATTTATTTGTATTAATACATGCGTCATAAAAAAAAACAACTGAGCTAATACGTACATAAATCATGCATAAATCACAATATGCAATCTTTTATATTATAACTGCCCGTTTTAATTCTTGTTAACTGTACATTGTAAATATAAATGCAAATGAGCGAATATATACATTAACTGACTAGTCGATAAAAACATAAATAGAATAATAAATCAACACAAACTAATGTAACAGGTAAGGGTTTCCTTCAGGTCCTCACTGGCCGGGCTCGACTATTTTTTTTTTTTCTGAGCACTGCCGCTCTCTGCCTCCTCCCTCCCCCATTTTTCCCGAGCAAGTGTTTTTGAAATTTCCGGGCTCGTCTGTGCTCGCGCGATTGGCCGGTACCGGCTTACCTACATGCAAATGAGGGCGCGCGCGGCCGCCTCTGAGCCCAGAGCGCGCGCGCGCGCGGACCGTGATGCATTCGGCCGCGTGCGAGGCGCACGAAAACGGCACTTTACAAAAAAAAACCCAAACAATACCAAAAAATAGCTCGCTCGGGACTTTTATTTTTGTATTGCTTTTTTAAACCAAAACAGACAAAAACGCTCCAAAACTTTTGTTTTTCTTTGAAAAAAGACCTTCATATGTAGCCTTAAGTGAATAAATTGCGCGTGTGTATTTTTACCCAGTGAGGCGCCGGCTCTGTTATGAGTTCAGGATGAGCCGTTCTCAGGACAGCGGAAGCAAGTGCTCGGCCGCCCCCCTCTCCAGCTTCACCATCCAGTCCATTCTGGGAACCGCGAGCGAGGCGAAGGAGCAGAAACCCACTGGCGCGGCCCGGAAGCGCGCGCTCTCCGTGTCTTCCGAGGAGGAGTGCAGTGGGGCCGAGGACTCAGGGGATTGCTGCTGCTCCGAACCCGGATTGCCTGAACCCTGCAGCCGCCACCAGCCGATCAACTTCTCCTGCCTGGGTAAGCCTCCTCTTTCAACCGCGGAATCAGCCAGAAAAGACCTTCAGCAGTTTTTTTTCTCGCAATTTTATTTTTAGTGGTGCAGGCCTATTAGTAGCAAAACAAACAACCATAATTTAGAGTGAATTACTCGTAACTAACTGTTGTTTGTTTGGCTGAGGCTTTTAGCAAGCTTATACAAGCATGTCAGCGCTAAGTCGGTGACCGATTTGAAACAGTAGACATTGGTTTCAACACTATATATCAAGACTATTTTCCAGTCTGCAGTCTGAGTAGAAGTGTAGAATCCACTGGCAGCAAAATTTTGTCCAAACTTAATCCATCTGTGCTTAAATCACACAACCATCTTCATGGTAATGTAACAGTGCTGTTCAATACTCTGTTGTACAATACCCTGTATACAACAGTTAGAACATTTTAGGTGTTCAGCGCTGCATGTGTTTTTGCACTAATTCAATGTTACAGATCTAAATGTAAGGCTGGTGCTTTAATTTCAGCATGAAATCTCTATTAATGAACATGTTCGTTATTACTGTATTTTTGTAGACGGGGCGGTGAGGGTTTATATACACTCCTTCAGTCCCCTTCACCGAGTAAACCTGAAGATCTCCCGGTTCTCATGAGCCTCATCGAGAGGAAGAGGTCAAATAATCACCAGTGCAGTGTTTTCTCTCGTACCCCGCTAATTGGTCGCGCGGCGTTTCGCCAATCTAGCGTTAAATGTGAGTGCGGCTTTAATTAATATATCAGCGTGTGTTACAGCGCTGATTTGACTGGTGGCCGGTCACTTTTCAAGTCCATCAGACGGGCTTTGAGGAGCTCTCTGTCCATAACGCCGATTAATGAGGCGCTTGATAGATCAAATAAAAAAACTAAAATAAAAAATACTCCAGAAAATTAATTTAGACCACGTGCCATGCAAGCGAGTTTTAAGCAGACACAGATCTAAAAAAACAGTCTGTAAAATCAATATTGCGCGGAGCCCGCGGATTTGCATTGAAACGCCGCTCTTTACTGTTAATGTGTCAATGTAACGCGCTGCGTGTCAGTTGAACGCTGTAGATTTTAACTCAACCAGTGCAGGCAGTAACTCAACACTGAGACGGACATTCAACACTATTAACCCACACTGAGCATTGTACATGGCGTTCAGTTGATCAGGTTGTGCATATATATATATATATATATAGTAGTGTAATATATTACTATGTACTATGTTATTGTGCACTATAATATGACCAGTGTATGGTAAATGGTATATATGCAGAAATTACTGTAATTTGAGGCTATGAATGAACACACACACGCTCATACACACACCTATATCACAAATAGCACCCATGGTCTGCAACAGTTGCTATTGCTATTATATTGTTACAATAACACGCTGTCTACTAGTGTTTTATGAATTTGGGCAGCAGTTTGAGAGGAAAATGGTCCTTGGCAGATAAAATATTTTTAACAAAAGGTGCATGTTTATCCTAAAGGATATATCGCTGTCTTTGTGGTTTAACATATAACAAGTGTATCACCTGTCTTCATATATAGCAATAACTTGTCCTCCACCAACTGTCCCATATTACATAAATACTTATGTGACCAAAAGCAAAAATGTATCCAATACGTACGATTTTTATTTTTACATTTGTGTGTGTATATATGGGATAATACATTTATTATATGTTGTATTACATATAATTATATCAAATGGGGATACATATAGGTAATTATACATTTATGACATAAAGGCATTACTCACTAACTACAAATAGTTACACATACAAAAATAGACACGCAAGCATATAGAATAAAAATAATACAAAATTGACAAGGTATTATCAGTTATGGTCACTTAAGTATGCATGTTATATGGGGCAGCTGTATTCCTCTACGTTTTGACATGGTATCAAAACAAACGAATGTGTGTTTGTGTACGCATGCCCCGCAGGTCCCCCCAAATCCCTCCTCTCGTCCCAGGACGGCCTGGAGCGTCCCGCGCGCCTGCCCCAGGCCCTGCTGTCTGCGGACTACAAGGAGGAGCAGGAGGATGAGGAGGATCGCGAGGGCGTCTCGTGCGAGGAGCGGCGGCGCGAGGGTGGCGGCGGGGACAAGGCGGGCGCCGCGGCCAAGAAGAAGACGCGCACGGTGTTTTCGCGCAGCCAGGTGTACCAGCTGGAGTCCACCTTCGACGTCAAGCGCTACCTGAGCAGCTCGGAGCGCGCGTGCCTGGCCTCGAGCCTGCAGCTGACCGAGACCCAGGTGAAGACATGGTTCCAGAACCGCAGGAACAAGTGGAAGCGCCAGCTCTCGGCGGAACTGGAGGCAGCCAACATGGCGCACGCCTCAGCGCAGACTCTGGTGGGCATGCCGCTTGTCCTCCGCGAGAACGGGCTGCTGCGCGTGCCCGTGCCGCGCTCCATCGCCTTCCCCACGCCCTTATATTACCCCGGGAGCAACCTGCCCGCCCTGCCCCTATACAACCTTTATAACAAGATTGAGTACTGACTCGTAGCAGAATAAACAAAAACAAAACAAACAAACAAAAAAGAATAACCCACGAGGACAACGCATTATTATTGTTATACTGGGGGGGAAATCCCATCATTCATCCAACTGACTTCATTGAAATGTGTACATAATTTCCACATTAATAAAATATAGGCTTATTACTCTCTACGATCTGCTGTATAAAAATATACACATGGATTCGAAAGGCAGTGGGCTGAAGTACATCAACAAAATTATTTTCAAAGGAAACCAAGCTTGTGTTGGTGTAGTAAGAGTTAATTCGTCTGGAAACATTGTACACATACATTAAATTCACAGCATTTTTTTCAGCTCACAACACGTTTTGTGTGTGTATGTGTGTGGTGGGGGCGGGGTCTGAGACCCCCCCCAAAAATGCTTTTTTTCAAGTATTCGGTAATTTCATAGTTTTTCATTACAGATTCATCCGATTAAAAAATGCATCCAGCTACAATATTACCAGACAATTTATCTAACAATAATAAAACTATTTGAATGAAATGTTAAACCTTTGAAATATTTCTATGAATTTTAGACATAGTTTTCCTCAGATTCTACCGATCTGAGTAGAAGCCTCTGATAAGTAGATCGGATCCAGCCGAGGGTCGCGTGAATACACACATTACTGAAAGGGAGGAGACTCAGACACACAAATATACTTTAAAACGTACACAGTGATCTAGCAAAAAAATTATCACCGCAAATTCCTAATTTTTGTTTTAAAATGTAAAAAAAAATCAAAAATCATTTTCGCTGTTCCGGAACTACTATTTCTAGTGAAAAGAAATCCAGTTTTCAAAATGGTCTCAGAGTTTTTGCCTCCCACTCCACCCTCACCGCATTGTATGTTGGAGATAATAAATTTGTTTATGTCTAATGACGTAAATTTCTCTACGTCATCCCTTCTCCAAAAACGATTTGTTCCTTTAAAGACACGCTTTTTGTGTCCCATAAAACTCAACAAGGACGACATATCTCGGACGTGTTTTCGTTATTCGAAAATTAAAAGAGGCGAGTAGACCCACACATGTTCCGCGAATATTATAGTTATTAATCTAACAATTGTTACAAGTGAATCAATTCCATTACCCAGAAACATGGACATTAATTTTATACATTTTTATTAATAAATCAAATTTCTTGTTATGCAGTTAAACGAGCCTGTGTGCGAGGAGGAGAAAGAAGAGCTTCTGTACATGTCATATAAAAATACACCGTGTGTATAAGGATTATTTTGTACGTTTACATTCCTGTTCTTTGGTTCTAACTAGTTTTTCGGGTTATGTGAGGAGTTGTAAAGTGGGGAAAGACTAATAAAACTTTAATAATGTTACACCTGTTGCCCAGCTTTGAATGAGATGGTTTCAGTCCATCTTTATATTTATGGAGAGGTTGCAAAGAAGAATGAAACTGGGGGTTTTCCATTTTTTATTTTATATTTAATTCGTTTAAACTCGCATTGTTATTGGTGAGAATTAATGAATGGACCAATGACTGAAACAGAGTAAATAGTTTTCACAAATAACATCTTAAGTACCTGATATAAGGTGGTTTTCTGTAAGGTGGCAAAAATATTTTCCCAGCAATATCAATTAATGCATTATATTTTTTATATACAGTAATATATATTGCTCATACCGTTCAGTACACTGATATGACCATCATAATTACATATCTAAACACCATGTAGAATTCTGTTTTAGCCTTTGAGTCTTTAATCTCTGTTAATCTTAAACATTGTGATCTAGTAACAAGCAGGGGCTTCTGAGTGGCCAGATAGAAACAGAGAATGAGTACAAGAGCAAGATTGTCCATCGATTAATAATGGGGCCACTTTAGAAGTGTATTGTCCAAATATGAGCAAATGGGTTTTTAGTATCACATCTGAAGTAGGTAATATAAGGTGGTCCTCTGTATGGTGGCAACAAGGATTATTAGTTGTTTTTTTTCAGAAATATTACTTTTTTTTCCATTTTTTAAATTTGTGTCGTACAAGACTATCGACACACTAATAATTAATGCACAATATTTATTATATGCTGTATAATTACAAACGTAAACACTATCTGGAATTCCATCTTCCAGTACAGGGTTTTTATCTAGTAAATAGTATGGTTCACTGAGCAACCAGAAATAAATAAATAATAAATAAAAGATTTAGGGAGTGACCTCAAGATGTGACCGTATCATTGGGCAACTTCAGCATAAAGTGGATCAGTTCTAATAAAATGCACTAATAGCAGCTAAGCAATGGTACAGGCTTGTAAAGAATGATAAACAGATTTAGAAATACTAGTGCTTTTTAGGAGCATATACGAACCATTTCTGGTTCTCTTAAGCATGATTCTTTGTAAACTTGTTTCAAAAAACTCCTATAGAATGTGTAATAGGTTGTCCAGCTGTTAAAGTTCCTAGAACCGTACCTCTGAATCAAGAACTATCAGGAACCTTTAAGAGTGCACAGTTATCAGTGGTAATCTACCTATAGATTAGCTGTTGGTGCTCTGTAGCCAAGCTCTGTATTCATTTGACATGTCAATGGCTGAGAACAAACGGTCAGTTTGTGTTACAGTGACACTGGGTCACGTAGAGCAGTGCTGTTGTAATTAGGGATAATTACACTATCCCTCGTCCCATGAACACCACCACCCCCCCCTTCACCATGCCATCCCATTCTATGAACAAACGCTCAGGCATGGTCGGAAACAAGAACGGTGAGGCATCAATGATGACAGGACAAGCAGTGCAATCTGATAAGACATTGCCCATGTCCAATTTCAAGAGGCCTAGTGGTGTCCTGTTGCCTTGGCCTGTCACTTTTGTGTCCATCCAACCTGGCAGTCGGGGGAGAAAGTTTGTGTTAACAGAGCAGAACATGCTTTCTGACATGGCTGCATTGTCTTTAAAAGTTGTTGTTTTGCAGCAGAAATGATCCAACCCTCGATTTCGGATGTCCATCATTTTAATCCTCAGTTTACTTTAGCTTTTATAAGAATATATAGCAAAAACTGATAAAAGACAGCTGCATCTATAGCATACTGCTGCTGATCCGAAAGAATGGAGGAGAATGAAGTAAATGCTGAAGTACTAATATCTTTTGACATTTTGACATTTGTGTGTCCGTCTATCTATTTATCTATCGCTTTATCCACTGCAATGCATGCTAGCAAAAAAAGGCTGGTTAGTTTCCCTCTTTGCTGTGCCAAACTCGAGAGTAGGCCAGGTGAACTTGCCAGAAGCCAGAGAAGAAGCTGTGTTATAATTTATCAGACTGTCTATTTCACAGCTTGGCTCAGGGTGGCCGCTCTTTTAAAGGGATTCAGTACCAGAACATACAAGCTAAGAGTCAGCAATGTTCATCTAGGACTTAGGTCCTGAAGGGGCAACAGATATTTTTTTACCGTCCTACAATTACAAAGAAGCAAATTTGCCAGTTTATTAGAAACACCTAACAATTTTTTCAGAAACACAGAGTCAGTGCACTTTATAGGCTTATAGTAAATGTTAGCAGCCCACCTCCACCCCATCCATCAATGGAACTAGGCCCTTATTAGAGCACTGAAATTTCAGCTTTATTGCACCATTAAAATATCTTGATATATGTGTACATAATTCAACACATACACAGACACACACATATTTACATAATATTGTATTAGATACATTTATAGATAGTTAGATAGATAAACAAACTGATAGATACACATAAACATGCACCTGCTCACTCTTTCCCCTTATGAATGGATGTTTGTACATATTTAAATAGCAAGAAATCTGTACTCTTTTAGGCCTGATTTATAGATTGGCTGAAAAGTGTGGACTGAGGAGGAGGTACCAGTGGTCCTACCTGTGTTACATAGTGTTTAAATGGCAGGTGTGAATTACAAATTTTAATAGTGTGGCCATGAAAATGATTTGAAGTGGTTTAAAGTGCTGGGAGACAGCAGGAGGAAGATTTGTTGAGATGATGTGTTGTGCCTCAGGATTCATCCAGCCGGCCTGGCACAGGAGAAAAGCAAGAGTAATTCAGTTTGCGACGTAATTTATGAGCGCAGTAATGGGCACTATATATAAAGTGGAGAGACAGACATAGAAAGGAAAGGCGGGGTTGGCTTCAGAGGATGTTTCACCTGTTACCGTAAGAGGAGGTGTCCACATCGTTATTCTTTGGGATGAAAAATAATAAACAATTGCTGTAAATATTCGCAATAATGTATTGTTTTCATAAATGATGTTAACAATATTGGCAGCTGCATAATTTATGGTATGTCCTAAAAACGTATTCCAGAACACCCAGGAAGTGTAAAATTCCACAACCTTAATATAAAATCTGCAATATTTTAAAAGATCTGTTGTTATGAATAATGTGGTATTTAATAATGATGTTATTAATGTGCAGTAATAGAGTAATTAATAATAAACTAATAACTGGTAAAACTGGGAGCTCTAATAGTGGTCAAGTGACCCAGACTCTATATTACTTGTATAGATTTATGGCACTGATTGTAGAAAACTCAAACAGGCAAATTTGCCAGTTAACCAATCACATTTCTTTTTCATAGCCAATCAGATTTCCAAGGGTTTATGTACTCCAAACTTTGAATGTAAGTTAATGTAACAAGATATAATCATAAGGCATTTGGAAGAACGTCTAATGAATCATTTGTAATGAAATTAAATTCCTTAAACAAAAAAGGAGGCACAAGGTTTGCTTCAATAGCAGCAGTAATCACAATAGTGATTTTTTTTCTGACGCTTACACCGAAACTGAAAACTTGAGTATCAGATACTAATACTAAAATTATATCAGCTTTTGGAATCACCTCACTTAAGAGTGTAATCTAAAAGTAGATTTTAATGCCCCAAAAGTTTTTTACTACACCCCAACAAGTGCACAGCCAGCAACATGGCATCATACCATTTGAGCTTGTGCTATTCCAGGGTAGACGGTTACAGGACTGGAATTGATCCAGCATGTTCACCTGATATTGGCCTGATACCAATGACTGGTAGCAGATTGGTGCCAGCTCTAATATAAAAGTAATATGAAAGTCATGTTATTTGTGCAAGAATATAATGTGGATTAACATGTAGGTCATGGGGGTCATACATTTAAAATACATGAGAAATTTTAAATAGATGGTGGTATTTGGAGTGACTTTTTATTTCCTTTTCAGTCTATGAAGTCTATAATGAAGGTCTATAAAGAACCATTTGTAATTGAGATGAGCATGTGTGAAGTTTAAAGAACCTTCAAATTGTCTAACATTTAAACTCGTTTTATGTGAAAAATATTTAGGAACCTTTTTTATGAGAGTTCTACAACACCATAGAATCACTTTTGGGTTTCTAAAGAACATGGCTCTTTAAAGAACCATTTTGCAAATGAAAATTTGCAAATGAGAATTTTTTTTTGGAGGGGGGGGGGATGGGTAAAGAACGTCCCTGTAATGTAAATGTTATGTTGTAATAATTTTTTCTGATACAAGCCTAAAATGGCAGTCGGCAGTTAAAAGGCGTACAAGCAGACCTTAATGGGCTGTTGGCTAATTGAAAGGAAAACGCCCCCAACAAGAGAGCTGTCATTTGAAACAAAGGAGCATAAAATCCTTCAAGAAGGTAATCCACCATTTAGCATGACAAAAGATGTCGTTGTCAACTGAATGTAAAATTTGGTGCATGTGTTCACAAAGTCAGAAAATTATGAAAACAGATGAATAGACCAAGGAAGACATCAAAGCATCAAGATAGAAAACTTATGGGATGAAATGAAAGTAGATGTTTCTGACAGGACTTCAGAAAATGGGCTAAGATTGGTATTTGCAGCTAAATAAAAACTCTAAAACCGAAACAGATGAAAACAGTATTGCAGTTGGCTCAAGAGAAGCAATCACAGAGTGTGGATGATTGGATAAAAATAATAGTTAATAGTTAATAATTCATGATAAATAGGTTTGCATTGCCCAAAGAATTGACACTAGAACTTTTGTCTTGTTTTAATAAAACAATCCAATTTTTTGGTCTCTTTTTTCATTTCAATAATAGAAAAGATGTATAGTGGTAATAAAGCAATTTTTCAGGTTGAGAATCTATGGTAGAAATGAACAAAATGGTCATGCCAAGGCTACATCCTGAAAAGCTAATCTGTCAACCACAAATTGAGAAAGTTTCAACCAACATAATGGTGTTATTGTTGTTCAGTAGTGAAGTCTGGGCCTGAAGGAACAAGTAATAATTTCATTAATGTTTCTTGATGATACTGAAACCTTTATCTCCACATACATTTTGAATATAAATGTATTTTATTTGGTCTGGAAACAACAACATTAGATAAAACTACTAACTGAATTAGTTTTATGTCATATGTCATTTGTTTATTTGCTATCAAGTTAAATACCTGGTTGAACAGTTTGAGTGGTGATTCCTTCACAATTTTTGGTGAAAAATATGTGTGAGTGTAAAAAAAAGCATTTTTAAAGTTTAAAAAACACCCCATTTATGTGAATACCCCAAGATTCTTCCTTGAAACATATTTCAAAACCAAGAACCATTTAGAAACCTTTATTCTCGCGATTGAATGTAAATATTTTGTCAAAGCAGTCATCTTACCTTTACCACCAGTACTAGCCTTCTTCTTAATGAATGAGAGGCCATGGACTGGAAAGATGTTTCCAGTGATTGCAAAGCATTACAGGCGGCATCTCCATGGACCTGCTTTTCCCTCTAAATGAATCTCAAGGAAGCATAACTAGGTTTCTGCTTGGCTTCAACGTCACTTCTGACCCACACGAGCTGCCGTAGCCCCAGACTAATGGCTAAAATGGAGGGCCCAGGCCATAAGTGATTTATCCTGATTCTGCTTTATCTCAGCCCTAAATGGAAGAGCCATGGGGAAAATCGTGTTTACACACCTCCTCCCTCTCCTTTTCCTTTTCTGTCATTCTCTTTCTCTCTCACAAATATATCGATATGAAGTCATCAAGCTGTTCCCAGAGCTACTTAAAAGTTACTTGCGCTTTGATCAAAAACACAATACATCACTGACTCAGCATTTAGTTACTGTCATTATTTACTGGCAAGTTAAAGGAAAAACCCAGGAAAGTCCATACCAGTCCAGCAGTGGGTGCCTTGAGCCTGCAATCCTTCAGGCATGCCCCTTAGAATCTATTGAAGTCTCTCATCAGAATTAGAATATGGGCAAACACACACAAGGAATTCATTTACTGCCAATGGTGTCTCTCAAGTACAGCAGTATAAAACGACAACAATATGTAAAGACACAATGAGAACTTTACTGAACAATATATTATACGGTCATGTACAATCTAAAATATGAGTTTGCCGTATGTATATATGCATAAAGTTAAATACTAATATATGTTTATAATTAATATTTGTACCCATAATGTGTCTATACTATTTATAAATTACCATTTATAAATATATGTATGTACATATGCATACATGTGCGCACATACATACCCACACACACACACACACACACACACACACACACACACACACACACACACACACAAATGTACAATGGCATATAATTATCAATCTAAATCTTATAGATAGATAATTAGAATAATGTACATTAAGTGAAGTTTCAGTCTTGTAGTGTGAAGCAGTGTGACAGTTCAGCTGTTTAGGTGGGTGATGGCAAGGGGAGAGAAACTGTTCCTGTTTCGGCTGGTCCCTGTCTGCAGGCTTCTATATTGTTTGCCAGGGTAGCAGGTCAAAAAGTCTGTGTCCAAGTTGTGATGGATGAAATGCGGATTTAAACAAACCAGTCCAATAGTCTATACCCACTGGCCATTTTATCAGAAACACGTGCAGTCACATGTGACTCAACAGATTCCAGTTACAGTCAGTAAATGGAAACCTGAAAAGTGCACCTATGAGGAACAACCTACTGCAAATGTTTGTGGACCCCTATTCAAACTACATGTTTTGCTTTAAAATACACCCAGAGAGAAGTAACATATTTCATACCATAAACTGCAATACAATCTTTGTGATGCAATATTTTTCAAGCATTACTAAAACACTATTTAAGTGAATACAACATTGTTTGAAATAAAAATGATCTAATATTACAATTAGTTGTTTTATTAAATCTATAGACCTTATCTATAGGCCAAGAAGGCCTTGAGATTTCCCCTATTGTAAATATGTATTGTAATGTATACATACATTATACTATATTGACACTGTCATAAACAAACAATTTCTTTAAAATCTTTCAAATGGTCATTATAAAAGAGAAGGAAAGGAGTAATGCCACTTTAGACAATTTTACCTAAGAAAACCTTCTTAGATAAAATTGTCGGAAGTGGCATTACTCCAAGTAATTTTGGAATGGATTAGTTGTTCCATTTATCATGAAATGCAATGTAAATGACAGCACCAATGTACTATTTTTGCTATATTTTTAGAACACACATATTGTATATGTATATTCTACATCTATCCTATAACATATATTATGATGTACATGAAAAATACATATTTTTACCCTTACAATATGTATACAGAGACTCTGATCAGCCATACAATTAAAATGGCCAAAAAGTGAATTGAGTAATATTTGCCAATTTCGCATACTCGTACAAGAGCCATGCTGTTTGCAAACTGTCAAGCAGTGGCACGGATCTTGCTACATACTTTCATTTCCCAGTGATTCTCACCCAAGTAATGGTGTTTCTGACACCTCAGCAGTGCAGTTCTCCCTGTGTATGGACAGTCGTTGTCTTAAAACCCGATTAATATAGTTTTTTACATTTTTCACTGTATTCTTTCGTGAGATGAATACTTATCGGCATGAACTTGTTAGCAATGGTCTGGTAGACCTTTCACATTTCCCACAGCGTTAAATATAAATGTATAAGTATCATAGAAATGTATCTTCAATCAAAACTGCTAGCAGTGCTTGTATTTTGTCGACTTCCTTGTTGTTAGTTTGTATCTCCACTGTAGTTTCCTTTGCATGGGCAGTAAAAAAACAAAAGCCTCTTTCCAGTGTTGTGATGACAACATATCGACTAATCAGAAACCAGTGACGCAGCAGTGCAGTGGTTAGGACTTACCAAAAGTGGTCCAAAGTACAACCAGTTAAGGCTAGTCCGTTTAGTCCAATCTCACAGAAGATAAAAAATGATAGAAAGGCTATGATA
The DNA here is from genome assembly GCA_037832545.1 of Rhabdalestes septentrionalis. NCBI lineage: Eukaryota > Metazoa > Chordata > Actinopteri > Characiformes > Alestidae > Rhabdalestes > Rhabdalestes septentrionalis. The sequence goes on from JBBMFX010000001.1 coordinate 31,891,141, forward strand.
GAAAAGTGACACACAGTACATTGTAGATGTAGATCTATAGTCGTAGACCAGTCAGAGATACCTGGCTTGGTCCCATCCACCGCTGAAAAATGGGCACAAGAACATCAGGTTCAGATGCTGGAGCAATGATAGAAAGTGGCCTTGTCAGATAATCATAATGCAAAATCATATCGATGGCCAGGTGTGTATGTGTCACTTACCTGGGAATAAGAAAACACCATGACACGGTATGGTAAAAAGGTAACAAGGTGGAGGCAGTGCGATGCTCTTGGCAATGTTCTGCTGGGTAACCTTGGATTCTGGTGTACACGTGTATGTATATTGTCATGTACCATCTACTTAAATGACTTTCACAGACCGAGTCCACCCACATTTGGCCTTTTTAGCACTGCCCTACCACACTGTAAAAAAATGGTCAATGGTTTGAGGACAAAGAGTACAAGGTGTTGAACAGGCCTCCTAATTCTCCAGATCCCAATCTGATTGGACATCTGTGGGATGTGCTAGAAAACTAGCCCAATCCATAGAACCCCCATCTCACATAGTACAGGATTTAGAAGGTGTAATATCAGAAGGTAACCTAAACAGGTCATTTGAATGCTCACACAACACAGTTTGCGATATCTCCTTCCAGTCTAATCCCTCCTCCAGTCTCTTCCCCATCTTTACTTGTCTCTTTATTTAAGACCCCTTACTTTGGAGGGGAAGTGGGGAAGATGAGGCGGGTCATTATTCTATTTAAAAGCCACAATTTTTGTAATGGTTCTTGCAGCGGGCCGCAGAAGTGCAGTCAGCCTCCCCCAATATCCTGGACATTATTTGCTCGTTTAGTTAAATGATGTTTCTAATTGGCTCATAATTAGTTGTAATGAGGCTGACTCATACAGCTCTGATGTGGGTTCATCTTAATCTAACATGGCATCCCCAACCCCCCCTTCAAGGGATAATTACCCACAATGCTCAGTAGCCAAGGAGTGCAGCAACCCTTGCTGCAAATTGCTTGGTTTCCTGCCATCTTGTCTTCGTGCAAATTGGAAAATTAAGTTTGCGGAACAGCCGGGTTGAAGATGGGGCTGCCACATTTACTTTCCTCGTCTATTTTAACTGATATAGAGGGCTGGCAGGGTCAAAGAAATAGGAGGAGCTAGTTGTTTGAGCTTTCATTGTGTTATGATTGTAGGCTAACCTTATTAAAGAGCTACTCCAGCATTTTTCAATCAAATCTCTATCTACTGCATCTGTAGAGTACGATCGATCATTATGGACAATCATTTCAACACATTTTCCTGTACTTAGATAAATACAGAAAAAAATCTACTGCAGAAGCAGCTTCCCACTGACTTCTGTTTTTAATCAATGAGATATTAGGTTTTTAAGGCCCATATCAAGGAAAATGATAAAATAAATATTATAAATATTAGTTTCAAAATGTACTGTTAATGCCCCAGTCCATATGTCCATGCATGGAAATCATGCTGAAGCCAGTGTTTTTGCAATGTCATAAAAGACAGCACATGTACATATACCCTAACCTGCCCAACTGAGAGCAGATTAGCCACAACACCCCCCCCCCTCCCCCCCACCCCCCCATTTAAGGATAGAGTTATAAAGACTGTTTGAGCCTGAACTGCTTTTTAAAAGAGGCATAATAAAGGACAGCCAGTCAGAATGGGGTAACAAGAACCGTATATTGGGTATTAGAAGATAAAAAGTTGAAAATTGGTCATGTTCTTTTTTCTGGTTATATTTGGCTCAAACATGTTATAAGGAGACCTTACAAAAAAATAAAATACAAGACATATACCATAAAGGAAAATGTAGCAAATTGAGATCAGGCTAAACATTCATTTAAATGTGCCATTTTGTGAATGAATATACTTTACAAAAAATAATGTAGACTCATGTTCAACTGTGTGTGTGTGTGTGTGTGTGTGGCTGGGCACGGTAAAAGACTGGAGCTGAAGGTCATTGCGGTGGGTTGGTGTTAACATAAGACCCTTTTGTGGTTTGACTAAATGAACATGACCACTCACTGGAGCCCACTCACCCCCTTTAACCAGCACAGCCAAGACACACACACACACACACACGCACACACACACACACACACATACACACACACACACACACACACACACACACACAGCTCACTCAGCCTCTCCAACAACAGAGCTTGTACAGCCAAACGGTCTGCTATGCTTCATCTACATCCCACCTCCCTCCAATACCCCACCACATAGCCACTAAACACATACAGAGAGGGGACATGTATTTAACATATGCAATAAGTCGGTGATGTAACTGTCACAACAAAATATTTAAAAACCACCATAATTGATTTTCCATGACCATTTTACTAACTCTCTTTATTCTTTAGCATTAATCAGTCTGATTATGTTTTGGTGTCTTCATAATTCTGATATGAACATTTAAAAAGCAGACCGGGCTGAAACAAGCCTTATGACTTCAGCAAGAATAAGCAGGGATAATATTATATTGGTTCACATATTTTTGTAGGTTTATCATGACATCACAAACACTACCTCATATTTCAGAGGATCTAAGTAAACTTGAGGGTGGAATATACACTGTAATAACCAAAACTGAATTAACTTTGGAACACTGTTCAATCGGTGATGTGTTTCAAAATATACTTTCACCGAACTGCTTGAACCTGGACTTCCAGGACTTAATTATTTGCACAATGTCATGTGTAAATGAGAAAAAAAGACAGTGAAGATGTGGATGCTTTTTAATAGGGTTTTAGGGTTCCAGGCATATTGGTTTGAGCATATGAAGAGTGATGAGCAACAGGTCAGTGCTTCAAAATGGGCCATTAATGAGAGAACTCTGCAGGGTAGTTGTGGTGGGATGTCATCTGAGATGTTTCATTGGTTCCTTTGGACTTTAAAGATAAAGCACTGTTTGACTACCCTGATATCTGAACATTAGCTACCACCTGTGTGCTAGTGCATTGATCTTCTAATGTAGTTTCTATTTTTTTGCGAGGCAACACCTGAACAAGGATGGCTTCCCAAAAATTACAATTTACATTTTTAACCAAATGTATCATCCAACTTTGGTGCTAACCCCTATTGGTCTGGGCCCGGTTTGTCGATAACGAACATTCTTAGCGCGCTAAGAAGATTTTCTAAGATATATCTTACCTAAGTTGTTTACATTTCCAAGTG
>JBBMFX010000001.1:31916271-31928019 GCA_037832545.1 Rhabdalestes septentrionalis
TCTATCTATCTATCTATCTATCTATCTATCTATCTATCTATCTATCTATCTATCTATCTATCTAGCTATCTATCTATTTATCTATCTATCTATCTATCTATCTATCTATCTATCTATCTATCTATCTATCTATCTCTCTATCTGTCTGTCTGTCTGTCTAACTGTATGTCTGTCTATCTGTATGTCTGTCTGTCTGTCTGTCTGTCTATCCATCTTTCTATCTCTCTGATAGACTGGTGTTCAGTGTAATTACTAGTGAATACGAGTCCGATCAAGTACCAGTTCCTGCTCCTCCTATTCAGCCAGAGAGAAAAGGAGAGAGAGTGAGGGAAGGTATATAGGTGAGGGGGGGCAGCAGACAGTAGAGAAAAAGTGAGCGACCGGTTCCGTTCGAGCCAAAGAGCACTAAGATGTTCCACTCACGTCCCATAATTGGGTGAGAGGCTTCATTTCACTGCCTGATTTCCTGTCTTTTGACTGGCTTTAATAAGCCCAATGCTTTTAATAGAATGCTGAGCACCCACTACTCTGACCCCATCCCCCCTCCCCCCACCTCCCAACACCCCCGCACCTATGCATGCCCGCCTCACACCAAACCTCTCCTCTCACTTTCTCCATCCTTCTTTTCTTCTCTCTTTATCCCCGTGAATAAAGCAGGAGAGACAGATGAAGCAGCTTTCGGCTTGTTCGCTTTTGAATACCTGAAACCCCCTCTACAGCCCCCCCCCAGCACCACCACTGCCACCACCCCTTATCATTCCAGGATCAGACAGCAAACAGCCATTTTCCTCACTCGATCAGTGCCTTAACAACATCAGAGAGAGAGAGAGAGAAAGAGAGAGAGAGAGAGAACTGAAAGGCATCCTCATAGGCAGATGCCCTGAATGCCTTGGAGGTTTTTTAATGAAAGCTTGGTAATGTAAGATACATCTCTGCCTATCCACAGACCTGTTTACCGTCTTTCCTTCAAGCCTGACGCAAGCTCAGACACACACACACACACACACACACACACACACACACACACACACACACACACACACTCACAGATAGTTTGCGTGTGTGTATGTGTGTGAGTGAGAAAGAGAGAGAGAGAGAGAGAGAGAGAGAGAGAGAGAGAGTGTAAGAATAAAGGGCCTGACAAAATGGGACAGCAAATGACTAGATTTCCCCCTTCCGAATGCTGCTTTCATTACCAAGGAAAATATATCAAAAGGTACTTCAGTCCGAAAGGTATTTTAATAATACATTACTTTCCCCATAACTACTCTTAACCTTTAGGTAGAATGCATTTTGGATGAATGCGCCTGTCGAGGCCTGGGTATTGGGGTAATGAGAGTTAGGCCTTATTTACTGTTGTCTGTCTGGGGGAAAAAAAGGTCTTCTGCCTGCAGCTGTAGCAGGAGCTAGCTTTAGCGTCACCTACTGATACACAGTCTCCATCAAAGTGGACTTCAACTGGGTCCAGGGTGGGGAGGTGGAGTTATAGTATTTTTTTTCAACCTGATCTCTATCTGTATGGTAATGCCGATTACCAACAAGCCCTTATAATAGAAGCCAATGGACAGACGCCCAAGCAAATTCCCACTGATTTCTATTATAATTGTGCTTCCAGTCAACAGCTTATCTGTTCATCTCTAAGTGCAGGGAAATGTGTGGAAATGATTGTTCAACAGTAATCAACCCTGAGCTAGATAGGGGTTAGGTTGAGAAATGCAGAAATATTCCTTGAAGTTTATGCTACAAAGCCCTATGGTAATGTGCTCAGAAAACACGATTCAAAACCTCTGGGTCACTTTCAATTTGTGCCACGGTAAACAACGTGACCACGATAAACAATGCATTGTTATTGCAACTTTCATTTTTGTGGCGAAGCTTTTTCTCGACAGCGTCGAGTGGCACATGAAAACCGAGCGGCTAAAAATAAGGGTCAAGGCAGCAGAAGTGATTTTCTCCCTAGGACGGCCAGTGGCCTGCCTGTAGTGTGTTCTTTATGTTATTTATGATTATGTACACAGATGATGTTTCATCACGATTGTTGAGCCTGAGTGTTCGGCCAATCACTCTCGCTCGATCATTTCCTCTCTCTCTCTCTGTCTCTGTCTCTCTCTCTCTCTCTCTCTCTCTCTCATAAGCCTGTGTTCTATCTCCCGGGGTTACAGGTGAAGCAGCAGCTCTTGTGCTTGTGTTTGTGTGTGTGTGTGTGCGCGCGAGTGTGTCGTCTGTTGTTTTGCCGCTCCTTTGGCCTCCTGTATGGATGCTCATTATGCTAGTGCATTGCTCCGTGCTCTCGCTGATCTGAAACGCTAATGAGATTCTACAGTTCTTTTGTATGCTCGCCCAGTGTCTTTGGCTGCCAGGGAACACTCTGTGTCATCCCAGTGGGAGAAGGTAAATGACATAGAAAACAGAGCGAAAAAATACTCGTGCATCTTCACACCTCCTTGGCATCTTTGACCAGGGCTTGTTCTCGTCAGCAGCAGACGGACCAGTAAGACTCCAAACATCCAAAACTTTCCTGTAGGGCCTGAATGAAGTACACATTTTTCACTAATACTGAGATAGGTTTTAGCCACAAATTCCAATTTGCTGAGCCACTTTTAGAGCCATTGTACATGTGAATCTGTGACTGCTTAGCAATATTAAATTCTATATTAACAAAAAAGAACATTTTGCTGTGAATAAGCTTCGACTATTATACTGCTTGCATTGATCTCGGAGTTACCCGACCAATTGTTCAAACTAAAGGGCTAGCAACAACTAGCAGAGGGTAAGCAAAGGGTAATAAACAAGCTAACATGTTACAGTTCAGGTTGTTAACAAGTTAACAAGTAGCTAACAAGCTAAATGACTTCTCCATTAATATAGTAGCCTCCCTGCAACCTCTACAGTGTGTGTGTATGTTATGAAACTCTGGCATCTACAAATGTGCGTTTGTCCAGTATGCAAATGTGAACATGTGGCTAAATCCCAAATAGCTATTTGTCAGACATGCACTATTTAGCTGAAAGAGACCGCATTATAAAACCTGAGGCAGGACAGGGGCTTGATGTAAGGCGGGAAATGGCACGCAGACACTAATGGAAACTAGCATAGTTGGGGTTGTGTTCATTTGCTAAGGCAAAACAACCTAAAAAGGGAGGGGTTTTGAATTAAACACTGATTTATTAAAATATGTTCGTTATTAGATAATACAACGTAAAAATATGAAATCCTTGAACAGTCTGTGGTTTCTTGGCATTAATATATTTTAAAGTAATAAACTTTTTATGACAAAATAATTGTGGCTTGTTATTTCCAGTTATTTAAGTTATTTACCTACAAATTGTTTATTTCATCACATTGTATGATGCAATTTTTAAAAGGCAATTAGCAAATTGAGTCCTTGTTTCGCATCCTTACCTGTGCTGAAATCACTATAGTGCAGAGGCTTTCATGGCTTATCACTTTATGAACAGATCAAATCAGTTTAATTGTTGTTAATAATGCATTAATAAGCATTCTTCACAGTTCTAATTAATAAGCATTCTTCACAGATTTTTTTTTTATGAGCAGGACATCCTGGAAGTGGAAAATGATTTACCCAGTCACACCTAGAACACGCATAATGCTAAGAGTGTTATATGCCACCAGGTAAGACATCGAAATTGTTTGAAATTGAATAATGAATTCCGTTCCTTATGAGGTGTTTTTCAGTGATTTGGGTTTTCCGATGTAGGGAACAGTAATAGAGGGACCATTTCCAGCACGAACGACTACATTCACACACAAATGGCTTCGTTTTGCCCCGGCGGCTTTTCATGATGCATGTGAACAGGTAACCTCCATTTTCCAGTGTGCGGGACATGAGCAGCAGTGATACAGAGAGCACGTTCAGCAGGTAGGGGACTTTTGTCTGCTTCTCTTGCCAGATCAAAGATGGGCATGAGATAGTACTCACTGTGCCAGGTACAATTGGGCCCAAAAAAAAAAAAAAAAAGAAACAGGTGAAAAAAAAAGTGCTGCTTTGGTCTAAGTACCATTTAGTGACCCCTCCCCACCCGGCCCACTCCATTCTCCCTTCAACAGATCATTTTCAATGCGGGAACAAAGCCTGGCGCTATTAAAGCGCGTTAATTAAATCCACAGCCAGAGCGAGATGCTTTTCGGCGGCCACTTCAGTTTGCCGTCTCTTCAGCCCATTCACGGCCTTCGCCGCACCATTTCCCTTCCTTAGAAAAAGAACAAGTCCCTGTGCGCGTTAACGGGGTATGAAAGGCCCCGCGGCGACGTTAATGGCGATTTTCAGCCCGTGTGGCGCTACGCTAATGGTCGGCGCTAATTACTGAAGTGGCCCAGGCTGTCTGAAAGAGAGAGGGATCGATACAGGACGTGTGTGTGGCAGCAGGCCGATGTCACCCCTCAGACAAGAGGGCATCATTACACGAGAGGCAGCGAAAAAATGAGAGGGATCCTGCTCTTTTTTTTTTGTGGTGCGGGTTTTGTGCGCAATACATAGGCCAGTTTAATGGGCGAGACTGAAGGCCTACAGTGTGGCTAGACAAAAGGTAGGGTGTAAAAGTGTGCAAGCATTAGAAAAGAGGAAGGCAGGGGGAAACGAAACCTCAATAGAAAGAATATTGAGCTGTTTTTACACTGAACTCCATTTGTTCATGAAGCGCTGCTCCATATCAGCAAATGAGAAGCAAAATCGGGCCCATTGTACACAGCTGTGTTTTCCATTGTGACATGCGCACCAAGGCTAGCGAGTGACCTGCATTGCTGAAAGCCGCTCAACAAATAGGCAAACTTTATTTAGATGGTCCTCTGTAGGTGCTTTATAAATACTTAATTTGTCATCAAAAGGCTATTCCACTCTTTTCCCATTACTAGCTTTGTGCTAGCTTGCCTTCCTCCCTTTGTGCATCCTGGTGCCATCTCCTTCCCAGGTAAGGGACGCACAAGCACCCAGCTTTCCACATGTTATAAAAGAAACCTGATTCATCAGACTGGGACACCTTTTCCTATTTCTCCATGGTTCGATTCTGATGCCCAAGAAACCAGTGTAGTTGCTTTCAGCAGCGGATGGGGTCAGTGTGTGTACTCTGACTGGTCTGTGGCTATGCAGCTCCATTTGCAGCAACAATGCATTGTGTGTTCTTTCTATCTTTCTATCATAAGCCAGCATGAACTTTTTCAATGATTTGTGCTTCAGTAGATCTATCTGAGGGATAGGGCCATGCATTCTTGCTTTTGCTCCCCACATGCATTAATAAGCTTTGGGTGCCTGTAACCCTGTGGCTGTTTCAAAGGTTGTCTTTCCTTGGAAATATGACTATATTTCGGGAACAGCCACAAGACCTACTGCGTTGGAGACAATCTGACCATCACAATTTGGCCCTTTGTCAATGTTACTTAGATCCTTACACTTGACAATTTTCATATATCCAACAAATCAACTTCAACCTCTGATTTTTCACTTGTACATGCACCCCTTGACATGTGATGTTGCAGGTACACTTTGAAACTTTAACAAATGTTTCCGCACTAATTTAAAAAATGGAAATGTTTTTTTCCAAACATGACCTGTTTAACAGACTTTTTCCATGAATACAAATAAGAATATGGTGGCTTCATTCAAAGTGAAGTCTGTACACACACACACACACACACACACACACAGACACACACCTGTAGAGTAAGCTGATCTCTCAGTGATTGTATAATTTGCCTAGCAATATCCTGCTAGTCTCCTGCTCCTCCCAGGCTGTGGTCCATGGCTAGCTCCAGGAAGGATCCTTTTACCACATTACCTTGTAGTGACGATTCCTTTAATGACTTCTCTCCGCCCACCATGGGCCTCACAAGGGCTCCTTTATGGACCAGTCCTGTCTACTGAAGCTGAGGCACAACTCAACACTTCCTCCAAACCTATGCCTTCTGTGGTTGCCATGGAAGAACAACTGCTCATACTTTCAAAGGGAAGAGAAAGACTCCAAGAGAGAGAGACAGAGAGAGACACAGTAAGTGAAAGAGAGACAGAGAGAGAAAGAGAGATGATGGGTATCTGCTCTCCTACTAATGAGCCTTTGATGAGAGTTCCTGACGTCCCTGATTTGACATGATGACAGTGAGTGGTTAAACGACACGAGAGGGCAGACGGCCCGTTGAGTACACACACCAACTCATGCACACACACACACACACACACACACATACACCGAACAGTCAGACTATGACATGGATGAAATTACTAATGTTCAAATGTCCTTAATAACAATAGTCGGTGAATAAATATGCAGTGAAATCGTTAAATGCTGCTGTACCTGCCAGCATGTATTTGTCAATCATTTAAAAGGGAACTGTTACTAAAATTAAGTCTTTGTGCAGCTCAACACACTTGGAGAAGAACACTAACCAGCTAACAGACCCCAAGGCTCATTGGGCATTATTTCACTTGAACAAGTGAAGTAACATGGATGTTTGTGGCATCAACACAGATTAAACTCAAGACCTCCCAGAGACAGGGCTTAGAGTGTTATGGCACTCAGGAGCCCTGAGGAGAAACGTACTGATTTGAATTTAATTACAGTTGTGCTGTTATCTAAAGGCTGCAACAGTGAGCGAAGTTTCCAGGAATTATCAGCAGGATTTACATAAGTAATTAGATTAGAGAAGATGAGATATGATAATATAAGTTAAGATTTGCTTATTTTAAAAATCTTAATAAAAAGTTTATGTACGGCCTACAAGAGGAACCACAAAATCAAACATGTTCTACAACTTAGAATGGTTGTTCAATCAGAGCGCATAACTTTGCTTTATTTCAGAAACCTATTTTATTGGAAACCTATCTGCAGTGGAAAAGTTCTTCTACCCATTTGTAGAGCTTACCAATAAATGACAATTAAAATTTACATTCCTCATAGAAGCTGAGGTTCTCTCAGTTCATATTTTCACTGATCAAACCTGTCTGTACTTCCACTTTTGAGACATAAATGTAAATGTCTGCTGGAAATCTGCCAGTTAAGCATACTTGGGTTTTTTTGTGTGTGTTTGGAGCTGGTCAACAGACATGCAAAAATATGAGGAGCTACTTAGTAAGCTTCTAGTCTATTTTTTGGCACTTACTGTACACATTTAAAAACCTCCCTTTCCACACCTTTTACTTCCAAATAAAACATTTAAAGAATTAATCTACTGTGTTTCTACAATCAAAATTGACCTTTTTCTTAGTTTTTTAGTACATGTTCCTGGTGGCATTAAGCACCTGTCCTCATACCATAATACCCTCTAAGAATAGTGACTATTGATCACCTCTGAATTGCCTTTGAGTTTTGCTTACCTCACCACACAGGCAGAAAAAATAATTACTCAGGATTATCAGGTTTGAAATCCCCTCCCACTTCCCTGGGGCTAGTATGGGAAGATTGAGGCATGCGGCTTGCACAATTACTAGACCTAAGTGTTGCAGGAAATGAAGAAACAGCTTTTTGTCAATGAATTATGATAATTTGTTGCCATACAATAGCTTTAAACACTCGTTTGCTAAAAAAGACAAAGCAAAGGTTATGTCACAACATGTCTGTCTGTCTTTAATGTAGCCCATGTCCTTGGTTGGTCCACATACATGATTGAGCTTCGGTTGTTCTGTCAATGGTGTGAACAGACAAACACAGAGCTCTGAGCATTATTTCATTTCCATATAAATTACAAGCACGCTTGTGACATAAGCAAGGTGCTCAGCCTCAAACAAAGCAATGTGTTTTCATCTTGATACTTGAGCATTGTTCAAAGCACTTTGCCTCAAGCTCCATAAATTAACCAAACAAAACAAGCTTAATAGACTGGATATTCACACCATTGTGCTTTTATTACCCCGCTAATAGATTTTGCCAGTGTCAGAACACTTGAGACTTGAAGGAGGTGAAGGCAACACAGAGCTCAGAGAAGTTCTTTGGTGTGTGATATGAGTTTGTTTGTTATGTATCCACGCTTTCTCATCAGTTAAAGCACAAGACCAGATTTGGAGACTTGCCCTGGGGTTAATAACATTACCGAACCACAGATGGGCCTGAGTCACGTGGCTACCATGAGCTGTGGAGGATTTATTTGAATATTATTGATATAGAACTCAGTCTGCAACATCTTCATCAGCCACAATCTTGAATCTTGACGAAAACTTTGATTGCTCAAGAGAATATGCTTTCAAAAACTGGATTAGACTTGGATTTGGATAGATGTAAAGCTTAAATAAAGCTCATATAGCCTGATCATCTTTTTCATCAAAACATTTCCTTGCTCTGAAAATTATAATTTGATGCTGTCATACTTTCAAATGTACAATTTTATACACATCATGAAGGTCTACAGATTAGGAATCCCTAATACAATTTGCCATTTAGACTGGTTTACACACCCCAATCAGAAACAAGTTTAGCTGCTAGTGTTTTGAAACCAATCACATTCTCTGCACATGGGAGTCAGTTTGAGCAGCCAGATCATATTTCATATGGTTTTTTATCATTGGAGGGTGAAAGTTCTTGACATTGGTGACAACATATTCGATGCTGCATCACATATTATTCCTTAAACACAAATTGTTTTTAATGGCTTTCAGTAGACACTTGTGAAGCATTCTTTGAAATTGTGTGCTATAGATGGAACATACCATAATGGTTCTGGTAGCTATAGTAGTTCTGGAACAGTACACATCTAGATCTAAGCTCATAAAAGTGGCTGATTGGCCCCTCCTTGGTCATCTTATTTGTTCATTTATTGCTACAAATGTTGACAATAAAAATTGGATTTAGTCAATTGTAACTTAAAATCTGACTCTAATAATTTGAGAATTAAGAAACAGATCTGATTTCCTCTATGGTGTGACTAAAGCCCACCCCTCTGAATTCAATCCACAAAAGTTTCATTAGCTGAAACGCAGAATCAGGTGTGTTCAGTGTGGTGAACTCCTGGACTGAAGACTGACATGTTTTATATACATCTGTTTCAAGAAGAATTACATCTACAGTAACATGGATTCTTTAACTCCAGTAATAACTTCTGATAACTTAGATTAGAGACTGCTTGATGGTTTTGTTGCGCCTGGGCTCTGGTTAGATCCAGCTGTAATCACATATTAACAAAAAAAGTGCAGCTGTCCAGAGCAGCATTACAGGCGGATGTTTTCAATGGGCTGCACGGACCACTGGCTCAGAGCCCCCATTGATGGATCTTAGAGCTTCTAGCCGCTTCAATCAAAGCATTGTGCCAACAGCTACCTTCCATTCCAAATCTCTGATCTTCCAAAAGGCCCAAAGAGCTTCAGACTCATGATAAAATAATCCAGTTGTCATTCAAGGAGATTGCATCAAGACATTAAAGAGCTCTCTTATTTTACTGAGAGTCCACTCATGCCTGCCTAGAGCATTGTCATATTGATGTAGGAAACTAAATTTGAGTCGATCCCTGCTCTGGAAAATGGACAAAGCATTTGTTAATGCACCTCAAGTGGACGTCCTGAAGGACAGAGGCAAAATGAAAGAACATAAAGATGACACGCAAAACAGAGAGAGCAGATAACGCATGAACAGACACCTTAGTTTAAAAAAAAAAGACAAAGGACGGCAAAGGTAATTCAGAGATGAGCAAAGTGTTTTAAAATAGAAGTGTTGGAGGGGGGTATCTAAAATGAATTAAGCTACTCAGCTTTGGACCAGGCAGACCATACCAGGTATGACACCTTCCAGAAGGCACATTAATGCTAACTGACTAAACATTAAAGGAGTTGGCTAGGCCACGGCTATGGCTAATCGAACTTCCCATATTAAGGCACATTTTTTTTTAATCCACCGTTCCCCATAAGAGGTCACACATTTTAATCTCTCCCAATTAGCACATTAAACATCAGCTCTAAGTGCTACAGAACAATGGAGGCGGCGAACCTGGAGTAAACGAGCTGGCCGATTTAATTGGTAATTAACGAGTGGTCTAAAGTGCTAGCAGGCACCAGAATTGTAATTCAAAACAAGGGAAAATTAATCACTCTAATTATTCACAGAGAAATGTATTCATTAGCATAATTGAGGCTGGTAGGTTTAAAGGCCACTCCATTGCTGGGGCATGAGCTCAGTCACTCGCAAACACACATTATTATTTTTTATTAATCACTTCACTTCATTATTCAATAATCTAGACACTGGCCTAGAGTTTCTGTAGTGTCTCAATCAAAGGCGGGGACTGGGAAAAGATGAAGTGTGTGTGTGTGTGTGGGGGGGTATTATTAAATTACCTATATCACCAGTTAGAACATCTAAAGCATAACATGTTTTAATGGCTGGTCCTTGCCTAGCTCATCTCCGCTGACCTCACCATCAAGTTGAAATAACAAGCCTCAAATCTAGACCGCTTCATAGTCCATCTACTTAATTCTTTGCCCATTTTAAGTTCCATCAGTGTCCGACATTAGTTATGGCCTCTACCATCATTCTCAGCCCGCGACTAGTGAAAACGGATCTGTTTCTCTCATAGCATCTGTTGCCGGCGTGAGGGGAATGACATTAGCATGTTAAGCTCCAGCGCATTACGGCCCTCCCAAAAGAACTTCCAGATGGGCTTCGTTCTAATGGCGTCATTATACGCCAAATTAAAAAAGGTGGAGCAAATGGAAAATGTAAAATTTAAATGACTTGGAGAAAAAGCTCCATTGCTCAAGCGCCAGCCGGCGTCTGCGGTCGACACTGACGCGCTAAATGGGGTCGTAGCTAGCGCGCAGAGAGTTAATCATATACACATAAAATAATCATGAAGGAATGGATGGTAAAGTAGGGTGGCAGCTCGTAGCACAATCCATTATGTGCGCTACAATGCCCCTGCCCGGGAACGGAATGGTTTGTTTTAAAACAAGCCGTCAAGTGTCGGCAGTAAGGCAGGAACCCCTCACGTTTGCTGTCTGTGCTGGATAAAAAGAAGAAGGGAGTTAAGAAAGACTTTTCCCCCAAGCCATTCGGGGGGTCAAAGACAATTACAGCAAATTAGGATTTAGAATCCCTCTAATTCATACACTTAAAAGATTTTTTTGCATTACACACCTCATTGGCAAGGAAATTGGCTCAATATTGTTTCCACTCCGATTTCAGCCAAATTTCTTTCAGGGAGGAGTTAGTAGTGGTTTGGAAAGTGTCAACAAGAGAGCTGTGGTATTACTTTTTCAATCTTTTGATTCATTTTGTTTTTTAATTGATTCTGGGGAGCCTGCTGCTCTTGTTTGTTTGCTGATTAGCCATTGTCCTGCTAAAGAGTTAAAGTTCCTAGGACAATAAATATGTTACAGTTGGTATCACAAGAATTACCATGAACTAAAACTCTAGCATGCTAGCTTGTCAACTTTTAGCCTTTTGAATCAGTGCAAAACATGAGTGTAGCCTACATGAGTGAACTTAACCAGTTCAGTTTTTTGTACCAGTAATATGTAGAACTCACAGTGGAAAAATATGGACTGTCTAGTGGTCCCTGAGGACTGGGTTGAGACATTTTATTTATGTTGATATCAGAGATTCAGTCCTGATTAACAGATTAAAAAATAGGCTAATTGATTTCAAATGTTCTATTAAAGCTGGCCGGCTACAATAACAAGTGGCTTTTTTGCAATTCAGCTGATGAAATATTTCGCAGGTGTAAACATTTTTGGCAAACTGTAACCATTTATCATGTCATGTTCTAAATTTGAGTGTGACTGTTAGAATCAGGCATAAATACGACCCTATATATTTA
>JBBMFX010000001.1:31942677-31953837 GCA_037832545.1 Rhabdalestes septentrionalis
ACTACCTCCACTGGGTCCAGAGGGGCCATGCTACAACAGAACTAGCCCTCTGGATCAGCCTGTTCAGTCTCTTTCTGTCCCCAGCAGAGACGCTGCTGCCACAGCAGACCACACTGTGAAAGAAGGCTGATGCCACTACACAGTCATAAAAGGTCTCCAAGAGTGGGCCCTTCACTCCAAAAGACCTGAGCCTCCGCAGCAGGTACAACCTGTTCTGTCCTTTTTTGAAGAGAGCATTTGATTAGTGAGACCAGTCCGGTTTATTGTTCACAGGAACTCCAATTTACCTGTAGCTCTCCACAGCCTCAATGCCCAGACCCTGGATGTTCAGTGTATGCAGTGCACAATGTTTATGCCTGCAGAAGTCAACTACCAGCTCCTTGGGTTTTCCAGTGTTGTTCTGGAGGTATTTCCGCCAGCATGATGCTATTTATTTATTTTACCAAAGTAAAGTGGCTACTTATAGTCACGCATGAACACGCCACACACCAGCGCAGGGTGTGAACAATATGAAATCCTTTTTCTCCATTTAACCCATTTACCAAGTTAAGCAGTTGGCAGCCAGCGATGCAGAGCTGGGATTCAAACCCATGGCCTTCTGATCTCGGGGGCAACTCCATAAGTGCCAGACTACCAGTAGCCACAAGCTACAAGTGGAGGTGCTAACCTAAACATTTTGGACATGCAACATGTCCTGGCAGATTCACTCACCTCAAATCTGCCTGTAAGAGATATTAAGAATGCCTAGAAGAGATATTAAGACCAGAGTGTGTTGGCCCACCACAGTCAATCTTAGCATTACAGCTGTAAAGAAGCAACTTTGTTCGTGCTGAATGCTTTGGTTAAAACACGCGACAGCAAACATGCCTGATCCAATTCATATTTACGTCTCATGACAGCTTTTACCAACCGCTAGCCACAGGTCAGACCTCAATCACGGCTTGTGTTCAGGAGAGGTCCCTGTAGTGGGCAAAAACCCGCAATAACCAGCGCACGAGCCATCGTCTGCTCCGCGGCCGACAGGAAACCATTATGGGCAGCCCAATTACCATTCTCATCCATCCCCACATAGCCCAGCTACACACTCTAATCTGGTTAAGTGCATGTCCCTGCGAGAACATTAAATATGAATCTCTCTCTCTCTCTCTTTCTATCTCTCTTTCTCTCTCTCTCTCTTTCTGTCTCTTTTTTTTAGTGAGGCTCGCTTTATTCCCCCCTACCTATTTGCCCCATTTTTTCATACTGCAGACCCATCTTGAGAGCACAATTTAGGGTTGATTTAATTTGTTCTTCACAAACATGTCTAACGATAGTACCCAAGAGCGCATATACCGCAAGTCTCTCTCTCTCTCTCTCTCTCTCTCTCTCTCTCTCTCTCTCTCGCTCTCTCTCTTGTTCCATTAGCCAGTAAATCGCGTTTAAAGACTATATTGATGCTGGATGTCATTATGGGTGATTATCAAAACAACAGACAATGGGCAAAAGTGTCTGCTAACTGGTTTAACAATAATTTCAGCAGACTACAGCAGATGGGAATGCCGCAAAATGACAAATCAAGCTTTTCAGAAATGAATGCGCCATATGTGAATGACCCTTAACACTGCCAGGGCAGATGGCACCCCATCAAGCACTGGAACACTGAAGGAACATTTTATGTCACAATGACCTTACTGTCTCAATCAAGGCTGGCCAGTAGTAATAGACTGAATTATGAAAGAAAACACCTTTAGTGAAAACATAATTGTCCTAACAGGAGACAGAAAAAAGGTCCATGGAAAAAGTAATGTCAATTAATGTCAATGTCAAGTCTTGATCATTTCAACCACATAGTGCACAGTGAAACAAAACAGGACGGTGTTGCAAAACAAGAACAAAAACAGAAACAACACAAGTTTACTACTGCAAAAATACACTAGAGTGCCATTAGAAAGAGAGAAAAAGATTTTATGAATGATTTTGTTTTCTAGCAGCAGTACATATAATTGAAAAAATAGAGGTAATGTACAATATATTAATGATTAGAGATGGATGTACAGAGGCAATTAAAGTATAAGTTTAAAGCAGAACAGATCATAGTGTCAGAACAAGGAAGACATTTATGTGTGTTTGGGTGAGTGTGTACAGTTTATGTTTCAGTTCAGACTAAGGAGTTTGATGGCCTGAGGGAAGAAAGTGTTTCCTGTTCTGGCAGTGGAGGCCAGTATGCTACAGAACCTTTTGCCTGATGGGAAGAGGGAGAAGAGGTTGTGTGAGGGGTGTGCAGGATCATTCACAATGCTGTGGTATAAATGTCTGTGACAGAGGAGAAAGAAACCCCTCTGTTATGGACATTTAAGTGTCCTTTTTGTAAAGGCAGATGAGGGCCAGGTGAAGGGTGGTGGTGATGGTATCATCCGTAGAGCAGCTGGGATAATACACAAACTGCAGGGGGTTCAGTGAGATGGGCAGTTCTAATTTTAGATGCCTCATGATGGGACTCCCCAAGCACTTTATAATGATGTGTGTAAGAGGGACAACATGCATTGAGCCTTTGAGGCAGGACACTGAGGACTTCTTTGGCATGGGGTTGAGAACATCTGCCTCCTGGTCTGCACATCCTCTGAGCTCACAACCCAAAATTTAGTCTGGACCAATGGCCTTCCTTGGGTTGACTCAGCAGAACTTCACATCTGACATAATCAGCACCTGGTCATTGGCGGGGAGGGGTGGTCCAGCTTGCTGCCATGGCATTTTGAGCTTCCATCCATATAAAGAAGTGCATCTAAAAAGAAGGCCTCACCATTACAGGCAGGTGGAGGTTTTCTGTTGCTGATGATGGTTTAAGATGATGTGTCACACGGCTATACAGCAACCAGTGTCCTGGAAGTGGCTGGGAATTAACGTGTGTGTGCTTCGCTCCTCTGATGGCGACAGGTTGGCCCTTACTGTTCTCATTGCAGCCGTTTCAGTTTCAATGCACTTACTGATGTAGCCAATGCTGTGCCCACCTCCAGGTCTGCAGCCATCCTTAGCATGTCCCAATCAGGGTGCTTAAAACAGTCTTGAAGCAGAGATGGCGCCTGGGGGCTAGATTCATCTGCCTCAGAGCCGACTTTGCACCTCTGAACGGTGTCTGTACGCTTTAATCACCATGACAGACACATGATTGGAGTAGCTGTAATGGGGGCGGGGCTCAGTGCCAGTGAGGTTTGTGTAAATGCAGTCCAGCATGTTCACCCCCCTCGTCGGAATGTCCACATATTGATGGAATTAAGAGAGGACGAACTTGAGATTCTGGGTGTGAGTTGTGGACCCTGCTGATGGCTCCATACAGTTTGTTCAGCATACTTTTAGGATCACTGAGTGGAATGTACACCTCTGTATTTACTACAGTAAATAATGTAACAGTCCCAAACTCCAACAGTGGTTCACAGAATCTAGCACCACATTCACACCCCAGTCTATGTTGATGTACATCCACAGCCCACCACGACTTGTCATGCTACAACACATTCCCACCGTGATCTGAGGGCCTGGTCCCCGGACCAAGCTGAGGTCACGGAGCTTCAGGAGCAGTCCATCCTAGAGGTATGTTTCCTGTTTGTATCTCAACTGAAAATGCACTTAGTGCACCAAGTGTTGGACCCAGGGAGGCTGTTCAGCTTAGTGTGCCGTCCTCTTTGGGAAGAAACAAACTGCTCAAATGAAAATGCTCATGAACACTGTTGAACCCCATAAATCCCAGTCCTTAGAGTCAGTATACATGAAAAACAGCCTGTTTTAAATTCACTCTCACAAGAAACAAAATATTCATATTCAGTCCACATCAATTTAGCCCAACCCATTGAACATTTTAATCAAGAATATTTTTCAGTCAGGTCCCATACATGCCAATGGGAAATGGAGATCATTTAAGTCACCATAACATAGCCTGTCCAGTTCTAAAGAGAGGTCGGAAAATAGACGTGTAAAAATTCATGATGGGCCCTTCAATGAGATTTTGGATGTTCCTACTGGTCCATTTGCAGCGGTGGGAAAAGTGCAGAGAAATTATAATGGGCCCACATTGATGGTGTGTTTGTGTGTATATATATATTTATTTTAAATAAATTATTTTAAACTATTTTTTGTGCATTAAAAAGTGCTAAATCTTTGTATTGGATGTATTTTCATCTCATGGATTGAATGTGCCATTTGCCTTAGGGGGGAAAACTTTTATACATGTCAGTATGTACGACCCCTTGTCCTGCCAAAGTATAAAAACAAACCTTTGTGTGTCTGGCACTTCAGACAGAATCCTTTATTGTGATTTATTCAGAGTTGGAGAGCGGTGACAGTAACGGAGGAGAGCAGCTCATCTACATAGCTTGCTTGCAGCTGTCAGTGAGAAGTTCATTAGACTGATAGTGCGATTAACCCTGGAACTGTGCGTGAAGCCTGTGTGAAATGGGTTTTTGTGTGTGAGTGTGTGTATGCGTCCACTTGGGGAGATCGGGCCGCTCGAAGTGTCTGTCTCCTTGTGAGAGAAACGTTATATTTCATTTCCAGCCTGTCATTAGTCACTGTCAGCGCCGGTATGGCGATGGGTGACACGGTGAGGCTGGAAAAGGCTCAGCTGGGGATGGCTGTGGCTTTATCTCAAATTGAGTGTGTTCACGGGGGGAAATGCGCCAGGATGTAGTTGGAGTGGGTGGTAATATGCTGATTTAGATGATGGATGATTTGTCAATATTGCAATAACAATGTCACAATACACATTCCTGGGTACAATGAACGTATCATCAGTTACACAGATGAGCAACACATATAATACGCTGCAGGTGAGGCCAAACCGTGGACTCCACAAGACCTCTTAGGGAGCCATTGGAAGGGGTGAGATGAAGCTTTAACAGATTAAACTTGCCTTTCCAGCTTGACCCACAGATGCTCAACTGGACTGAGATTTGGGAAGCTATGGCACCTTGATCTTCTTATTTCAAAGCCATTCTTGAATATCTTTTTCCAGTGTGGCAGGCCTGCTAAAAGAGGCCACTGCCTTTGTCATAAATTAGTGTCTGCGAAGATGTTTACATGTCAAATTGGTGTCCACAAGAATAGCTGGAACTAAGATGAGACAATATATATAATGTATGTATGTATGTATCTACGTATAAATAACTGGGGTTCCCCAGCAGACCCAAGTTGTCTTGTACTATTGCTCTAAGTTCCACTTGCAGTGGCCATTGATGCCATTGACAGTGGACAGGGGTTAGCACTGGCGCTCAGATCAGTCAAGAGCTACACATGCTCATGCTCAGCAGGGTGTGAAATACTGTGTTGTTACACAAGTTGTGAGTAACTAGCTCTAAAAAAATGTGTGTCTTCTGTCCCAGTCACCCTTTTGTTGGTTCAGATAGGAAATCCTTATTGCCTTTACAAATGATTCTTGGGTGCCCAACACCATGTCTCTAGTTAAAGTCCCCTTTTGGACCCCTGTCAGTGGGTTGACTTCCTCCATATGCCCCCATTGTCAGGCCTTGTGGAATTCGCTCAGGCTCTTTACACCTTCCCATTTGTCTTGTATCTAGGACATCGACTAGAGAACTGAATGTTCATTTGCTGTCTAACACAGCCCAGACATTGGTGCGAATGTAACAAGATAATCAGTTGTGTTTGCCTCATCACTGTATGGAGCTCGATAATAGTCTAATTCAGAATATTTCAATCAAGTGGTGGAACTGCCAATATCGTTGACCAATGCCTTGGCCGGTTACTGCTTGTATATTCCTGCCTCCATACATCTTTTTGTGTGTATGCGGGGCTCATTATGTCTGTGTGATTTTTGTGTGTGCGCACACACTCCTCTGCGGTGTGTGTGTGTGTTGTCTAGCCGAGGCTTTTCCTCTGATAGATATGCTAATGCCCTCATTCTCTCCACTTCACTCTTTTATTTGCCCAGTTAAAGCAAACGCCTGGGAAAGTTTAATTAAGCTGTGCTACAGCCCTACACTAATGAAACACTATTGATTTCCTTTTTTATCCAGCATCGGCAACGCACACACTCACACACACACACACACACTGAAACAAATGGACATTTAGAATGAGCCTCCCTGCCAGCCGGGGTGGTCATTGTAAGGGCCCGTCCAATTAAATCTGAAACAACAGCGCAAAATAGAAGCACCGCGTGGCAGGAATTAACCAAAAAATGTGTGTGTGTGTGTGTGTGTGTGTGTGTGTGTGTTTTTTGTGTGTGTGTGTGTCTGTGTCTGTGTGTATGTCTGTGTAGCAGTTGAGGGCCAGGTTTTGAAACCTAATTAAGAACAAGTGTACATAGATGGTGCATCGCGGACGACACGCTGCAACCTGCTCTATAATTATCTGATAGCGATCCGCACTGGGCAGAAGGTTTACGTCTGGACAAATTAAACAAAATTAAGTCGGCACAAAAGCTGCACAAAACACTGTGTAATTGTTTGACAATTCAACAGACACAAACCCATGCAAATCAATATGGCTCCAATTGAAAAATGTTGCAGGCAATTAGGCCTATTGGGATTCTTTGGTGGGGGGGGACAGTGAAAGAAAATGTGTGTCCGTTGAAAGGCTAATGTGTGTACTCGCAGAGACCAAAGGCTTTTAATGGTTTACTCATGCGCAAAACAAGTCAAATTGTCCAAACATTACATGCAAAAGGACATCCGCCCTTTTAAAAAGGTAGCTTTCATCAGACAGACACCAGACCCAGCACTGAAAACACTAGTTAGCCGTGATGACGCACGACCTTGAGTGTTTTATAGCACTCAGACAGCATTAAGATAAAATTAGAGCAAAGAAGTCCCAAATATTAAGCATGTTAGCATGAAAACTATCGAATTTCTGCAGTTAGCCAACGGTACAAGTGACCATGCAAACCAAATGGGTTTACCAATCTTTTGATTTCATTTGTTTTTCTACATGGTTTAATGCCACACCTGTAAATTTTTGTGCAATTTAAAACCATTCATTCATTATCTGATCCACCTATCCATAGCTGGATGTCCATCACAGGGCAGACACACTCACACAAGGGGAATTTATCATCTGCATCCACTAGACTGTGGGAGGAACCTGGAAACACAGACAGAACATTCAAACTTCACCCTTGATGACCAGGAGATTAATCCAGCCCAGTATCTTCTTGTTCTGGCTCTAAGGCAAACAGTGCAACTTACTGCTCCAATTTACTTCAATGTAAGCTCCCACAGATTTATCAGTAAACAGGGAATCTATGTTATTAAGATTAGAAGGTTTTTTTAATCACATACTGCTCTTTGGTGAGATTATTGGCAATTTGAGGTTATTTTCTCAGCAGCAGTCATGTATTTAAAAAATAAAATTGCTCTCATGTTATGCAAGGCCTCTTGTGACACATTGCTTCATTTAGGGTTTGCATTAAAAACAATAACTTTGCTTATAGCCTTTTTAAAATGTAGCTTTTCAGTTCACAAAAACCTTAATGTCACAGTGCACATGATATGTAAATGTCTTCAAGTGTCATGATTATTTCCTGCCATATTATCCACCCTTAGCAGAGTGAAGGATCAGTGATAATCTAATCAAGTGGCTACATAATGTTCATTAGTACGGGGACATAAATACTACACTTTGGAATTGGATTTTAACTGAAATTCCCAATGCAGTGTAAGATCCTGGACAATAACACCATGAAGAGTCAGAACCTTACACACTGTTACTCTTTGATTTGAGACCCAAAAGCTGCCAGGTGGTGGCATGATGGTCCATTCATTCACTTCTGCATAATGAAATTCTAATTCTACTGGCAGAAATAATGCTGAAAAAATGACCCGATTAAGGCTAAATAGAATCAAACACATCCAGTAGATAAACTAGCTCACAACAAAAAAAAAAAATTAAAAAAAAATAAATTTATATATATATATATATACTTGATTGTGCTATATCTAATTTTAAGTATATATGTACATATGTACACACACACACACACACACACACACACACACGCACACATTTATACATAGGATGTACTCTATACATTTCTTTTTTGTAGGAAACTGAATTTAAATGTCTTTACCATTGCAGCCCTGACTTACAATCCCTATATGACCTTACAGCACTATACACTACAGTATAACGGTCCAGATCCACGAGGCTTTGCAGAAAAAGCAATGATGGTTTGAAAAACATCAATATTAACAATGAATCAAATAGTTTATTGGTCAAAACTTTCCATGTTGATGTTAGCACTGGTGCGACTGCAGCTAAGAGCTCATGCCCCACCAAATCATACCACACATGCTTCAAACTGAATTATGTTAAGTAATCTCAAATGGACTTGCTTATATGGTTTCTGATGCTGTAAGATATGCAGAGTGTGTACAAAATCATAGAAAGTCTGCATGAAAAATTACATCTGCACTGGATTCTGCATCAGAAATCTGAGCAATAAAATCTGTTGCACAATATATATGAGAATCCTCGTCACTCTATGGAACATTATCACCATAGAACAAGCATTGACCATATTATTCGCCAGTGCACAACTCTTAACATGGCAATGATAAGGAAGGGGTCTTGTGTACTGTATAAACTTACTGACTTCTTTGTTAGTACATTTTGTTGACCATTGGTCATGTGTGTCACTCGCATGCTTGAACAGATGTGGGCCGGAACCACTTTTCCCCTCCCAGACTACTACGGTGCGGGAAAGCGTTGATTTGGTGGACTGAACTCAACCCAACTGTGATATTTAGGTCTATAGCATCTTTTAAAGATGGCCAGGTAGGTCGCGAACCCCCACCCTGAGTAAAGTCCTGAGCGTCATCACTCTAAATGCGAGAAATGCACAAAGGGTATTTTTCGTTTTTCACTTTTCCTATCTCTCCTCTCCCTTTCTTCGAAGGTAATGATTTATGATTTCAAGCAGAAACTGTGTTCGAGCTCCGTTCGGACGCTTTCTCACTTTTTTCCCCCCCTTTCCTTTCCTTCAGTCAAGCGGCAAGTTAACGAGCGCAAGATTAAAAACACATTTCTCAATAAGCAGGCCTGGCGCATCGCTTAAATGGACATTGCGCCGAAATCGAAAGCACATTAGTCTAAATACTAAAGCTCTTTTTTCTCCTTTTTTTTTTTACCTCGGCATAGTGCTTTCAATTCATGAAATGTCCAATGAAACACAGAATTAGTCTCGACGAATATCACCGTCTAATGGACTAATAACAAAATGTGATAAAAGCTGTTATTAAGGGCTAAACTGCCGTACAGAAGAACTGCAGAGAAAGGAAAGGAACTTAGATGCTGGGAGCAAGCTTAATGGTTTTCCACACAGGGGGAAGAGGGTCATTTAAACAAGTACATTTTGTGCTTATTGAACTTGTTTTGTCTCGTTTTGCGACTGAAAATGGGCCAAAGCTTTTTTTCTCCCCTCTTTTTCTCTCTTTTTTTGACCAGTATAAAAGGGAGAGAATAAAAGAACAAAAATGTATAAAAGCCCGACTGGCTATGGCTTGGGGGAGGAAAAAAATTGAAATGCACACACACACACGCACGCGCACACACGTATGCACGCACACACGCACACACACACACTCACACACACAATACCTTCCTCTTCCCCATGCTCTCGTCTCCCCTTGGTGTAATTAGATGAAATTAAAAGCCTGTGCTGGTTAAACCCTGCCTCTATACGAAATTCTCTGGCTATTTGTCTATCTGTCTGTGTCTCTAGTGCTGGCTGGCAGCAGTTAAAGGGATACTCTGGGGCTTTTCAACCTGCTCTCTATAGGCCATCATACTGTCAGTTACCATAGATATTTTTCAATGCATTTCCCTGCACTGTATTTCCTAATGGACAACAACAGTGAATAGTTACACTTATAACAGAAGTCTCTGGGCAGTTGCTTCATCATCTGCCCATCAGGTTCTATTAGAATTGTCTATTCTTTTCTGCTCGTATCGCCAGGGTGTCACTGGGGTCTTACACACTGTGTACACTGGTTGGCCACTTTATCAGAAACTCCTGCCTTGGTATATATATATATATATATATCATCCTCTAGCCCTTTAGTCAGTTCCTGTCTACTGTTGTCTGGATATTTTTGTCCTTAGTCCAGAAGTGATGTGAACAGTGAAGAATGTCCAGGATCAGCATCTGTTAAAAAGGGCCAGGTAGGTCAAAATCTAACACTACCCTCAGTGTCATCGCTGGTGGCCTATAGTTTAAGGAGTTGGCCCTGTGATCAGAAGGTCCTGGGTTTGAATCCCAGAACAGCTAGTGGCACCACTGAGATACCATTGAGGAAGATACTGTCCCCACACACTGCTCCCCAGGCGCTGTGTTCCTATCCTGACATTTTTCACTTTTCCGATCTCTCCTCGCCCCTTTTTTCGAAGGTAATGATTTACACTTTGTGTTGAGGACCGTTTGGCTCCTTCTTCTGCTCTTTCACTAAAAAACTGGAAAACACATCGAAATGATCGCCTGTGATAATCGACTGCATGCCATGTGAGTTTTAAAAATGCAGGAGTGTTCCTTTAATGACTCCCCCGGCCTGGTCCCACCAGCCTCTCTCTCTCTCTCTCTCTTTCTCTCTCTCCTTTTATTTTTACTCATCCCTTTAATAGATTTTACGATAAATTAAGTGCATTTTACTTTACAGGACAGACTCCATCAATAGCCAGGCAGAGCAGCGCGGGTTAGATTACAGTGCATGGAGCTGGCACGCTGCACTCTTTTGCCGAGATGCAATTAGGCCCCATTAGCCCTGGCCTAATTAGCCCGGGGGTGATGTTGATATTTCAAGTGCTGTTTTATTACGGTGTTTCGTTTCCGACCAGCATCAGCGCCACGAGACCCGGTCGGGAAAGGACGAGAGGAGAGCAGGTCAATAGAAAGTCATCCGAATACACACACACACCCAAACACACACATACACACACACAGAATGATGGAGGAGAAAAGGAAGAGAAGGGATGATGGTCAAGAAGGGAGAGGAAGGAAAAAGATGGAGTGAGGGAGTAAAGGGGAAATAAAAGCCTCTTGGCTGAGAGAAATTAAATTGATCTGCTTGAGGTGCCACATTTAATTGTTAGCCAACAAGAGGGACATGACATCTTAGCCTTTCTGCACTCTCTCTCTCTCTCTCTCTCTCTCTCTCTCTCCCTCTCTCTTTCTCTCCCTCT
>JBBMFX010000001.1:31977059-31990583 GCA_037832545.1 Rhabdalestes septentrionalis
TAATAATAATAATAATAATAATAATAATAATAATTATTATTATTATTATTATTATTATTATTATTATTGTTATTATTTATTGAAAAACTACTAGGTAAAACATCAATGACGAACAGTTTTGTTCATATCAATTCTATTACAATATGAGTGAGGTAGTGAAGAGCAGTGGTGGACAGCACAGAAAACTATTTTAGATGCAGAACACTTTTTAGACATTAAAAAGAAAGAGGATAAGGTCAGTTGTCTTGTTTTGTGGAGAAAATTATGGCACCAGTGGCTACACAAAACCCCCCCAAATAACAGTGTCACACATATAGGCCTATTGTTGATCTTTGTAATGGCATATTTTAATGCACACCTTGATTTTTGTCCTCCTTTTGAAACAAAAAACACTTTTTTTTCATTCCTTACATTGGATCTATTTGCTTTATGTAATCTAATGCAAAGTGGTCCAACTCATATTCTTGATAAAACCTTAAAGGGCCATTGCCCTTGCATTTCCTGTCTGTTTTCATGCTTTTATATATGAAACACAGGCATTTCATTTTCCAAACTCTCCTTATCTTTTCTAATTAAATATCTTTTCATAGACAAAGTTCAGAACAACTAGGCAAACAGCACATTTTACCACCATATATGCTCATATGAACTGATCAGCTCAAACACAGAAGATTATTTCAAATGTGATTGGTGGAAATGGTTGGCCTCCCAGTTTATTGCCACTTTTCAATGGGATTTGCAGCCCAGTTTCCATGTATGGCCTGTACAGACTAGGACTGCATGGCATGATTTGAAACGCTCACTACAGCAAGCTCTTATTTTGGAAACGTGAGCAAAATAGTGATTTTCCGTGATATGGATCCTTTAATGACCTTTAAGAAGCTCATCAGTGTAAATACATGCAGATTGCTCCAAATGGGATGGGTGGAAATGTATTGCTTGAAACGTTTACACATTGAGTATTAAGTCTGCAGTTCTCTTCTCTTTCCCTCTCCCTCCCTCTCTTTCTCTCGTTCTCTCTTCTCCTCTGTCAGGAGAATGTCACTTCACTGCTGGAGAATTTAACGTTGCTTTTAACCTGTGCTGCCATGTAATTACCTTGACATTTACCCTTCATTAAATCAACTCCCCCTTCCCTAGGCTGATTTCTTTCTCTCTCTCTCTCTCTCTCTCTCTCTCTCTCTCTCTCTCTCTCTCTTTCTCGCTCTCGCTCTCTCTCTCTGAATACTGGGGGCACTGTAGTAATTACGCATGCTAATATGAGTCTCTGTCATGTAAGAAACAGTAAATACAGCACCAGGCTGTCCTTACTGTACGGCAGGAGCGAAGGGCAGAAGTGCTATTAAACGAGTGCGTGATGGGTTTGAATGGGAGAGTCAGCGACGAGGGAGATATCCGTTCCTTCCCCTTTCGTTTTGGCCTGTTCTCCGCCTTCGCCTCCGTTATTACGACAACTGGCTGGGAATTGGCGCAGGCAAGGAACGATCCACCGGGGACTCGTCAATCAAGCTCCCCAAACGGCAGGCCGAATTGAAATTTCATCTGCATTTGAATTAGCAACATTATTCGCCAATTTAGCTCAGAGTGAACATTTTTCCATTGGAGATGGAATTAAATTAGAAAATGAGTGAGTCTTTAATTTCCAGATTATAAATCAGGGCATATAATTCACCTAGCGCGTACCTTAAGGGCAAGCACATTATCCTAAGTGACATTTTATCTCCTGACCGTGAAGCTGATGTCCTGATGGCGAAGTGTCACACAAATCTCATCCCACCGAGGCAGGCGACGGGCGGAATACATCTTCCCTCTCAGAGGAAGACATAACATTAGCGCCACTTCCTGCTCGAGAGCTTATTTGATATGAAATTGGGTAGTTCTACCGAGCCCATAAACGCCTCGCTGGAAGGACTTCTCAAAAGTGGGGGGAAATATTCTCCAGTGAGACGATTATTTAAATCTGAGAATTTCCTCCAAAGACTCGAAAGGGCTCTCTATTGCTTTTTTTAGTTCAAAGCTCAGTTTAAAATGAGCTCGGTACCTGACCGGCATGCCAATACCCTGCATCTTTTCTCTGGCAGACAACATTCCATGCATTTTAGTTAAAGCACTGAGTCAGATTGAGTGCTATGACAGTAATATGCTATATGACAGTTTTTAAAACAAGGCCTCTTGAGTGGCAAAACCTAGTGACGTAAAGTCCAAGTGTGGGCTCTCTCTAGTTGGACAGGACGGCCCTCCCTCTCCCCATCACTCAGTGTAATGCTAGCTAGTGTTACTGCCTGTTAGCTGATGTAAAAGTATTATCGATCTCTTCCAAAGACAGTAGATCCAAGTGTTACAGTGGTGCTTTTATTACCGTTCTCCCTTCCACTATTGAGAGTTATCATGTGATTGGAATATTTGGGGCTGCGGTGCACATATTTTTGCTTACTACCTAGAAATCGAAACATTTAGCGGATCACATTGGCAGTATTTACATCTCATTTGCAATATATTTCCATTCCTTTCTATTTTTTCCTCAGTGGTGTATTGCATTTCTGTCTGTGCTTTTTCAGAAACCAAAACATATTTCCCCCCACATGTTCTCCCTAGTGTGGCATTTCTGAACAAAGCCTTTAATGTCATTGTTTCTTCTGATACATGCAGCCATATACATATCATAAGTGGACCACAGTAGAAAAAAATGTAAGATAAAATGTAAGACATGGCCCTTTTCCTAATAAAGACAAAATTATGCTGTTTACAGAAATAGTTTAGTCTTCTCACAATGCACTGCTATTAAATGATGCATGTAGTAGGTAGTCTGTTCATTATAATCGCTCATGCAGTAAAATTGTAAAATGCAATGATGTTGCTGATGTTATGATCTTTCTGACAGGCAGTTCAGCTGGACAGCATATGCACTGATATTATTAAACATGGATGCTACAGAGTAAGATCAGGGATAAATGATTGAGATCGGGGGTGATTGGAAGAGAATTGTTGTTATGTATATATATAGATGCCGTGCAAAACACCTGTACTGTTACTGTACTTCAACAAAGATTGTGCCACTCGCCATGCTGTTTTTCTAGAGTGAAATATCTCCACAAATGTGATGCGTGTCTGTCTCCTCTGCTGCCGAGTCTCTTGTCTAGTTGTGGTCTGTTTAGATTCCCGGTACCGTACTTTTTATGAAGGGACTATAATAATTGGTTAAGTCACGGAACAAATGTCAGCATCCACATATATCTAAAATATTTTACATTAAGGAGATAGTAACAATACAGTACCACACACAGAATTGTAGTATAAATATAAATATAAGTACATATTTACACACACACACACACACACACACACACACACACAGAGAGAGAGAGACAGAGAGAATTGGTGCCTATATCATGTGTCATAATCCCTATATATTGATCAATAGTAATCAATGACCAAAACCATTTACACATCAGAGAAATATCACTGATCCTAATTGCTACCACTTCACAGCAACTAAGATGACCTGCATAGTTGATAATGGATGTGGAGCAGAGAGATACTGTCTGAATCTCACCTCTTCCAGACTTTTTCTTGATATGGCCTAATGACCATATTCCAAGCTTAAACCACATCATGGAGTGGGTCAGCCCTACAGATGAAGACAGAACTAAGCTGGGAATATAATGTGCTTTTTAGTCAAACAAGGAGTCACACAAGTTGCATATGAATATTAATAACTGCACTTTTAAAATGCTACAGACCTAAATGCAGAACTGTGGCTAGCGGCTAATCGTAGGTAAAAGCCCATTATAGTGCTAACCACTATGGTGCCTGTGGACTGAGCCATCATGAAGGTCAGTTTGAGATGATTTCGAGCCTGGAGACACGGACATGGTACAGACTTTAACACTGGCAGCATGCATTATGGAAATCGTAGCGCTTAAAACAGTACATAAAATGAACCGGGCAGGCTATAATGTATGCTAATGCTAATAGGTGAGAGAGAGAGGGAGAGTTAGAGAGACATTCTGCGTGGATTTTGTCTGCATTTCTGCTATATTTTGACAGACTAAGCATTCACTGTTGAAAGAGAATATGATCCTTTTTTATAGCGAAGCTTTAACACAAGACACATGCTGTCCACAGGGGAGCATTAAATCAGTTCCTTTTTATATCATCAGCATATCTGCATTTCTGTACCCATCACTAATCTTAATCTTCTAGAGCTGTATTGCTGTCCTGGAAAATAGAAGACCAATGGAGCAAATAGAAGTTAAAGGGCAATGAAAGGAATATGGTGTGTAATTGAAGTTTTGCTGGTTCATGCATCTCTCCTTGTATTTGTACACCATGAACAAAGCCTTAAAGGCAATACTGAAATCCATTATGCTCCCAGCCGTGGCATAACTATTTGCAGTGTAGGTATGGCAATGGTTCAGGAGTGCCCAGACCTGGCCCTAAATTGAAGTGACCATTTTTGTCATATGTGAACACACCACACCACACAATGTGAACAGCAAACAATTCTTCCCACACATTTAACCCATTCACCAAGTGAAACAGTGGGCAGCTAGGAACACAGCACCTGGGGAGCATTATGGGGGACAGTACCTTACTCAAGGCTAACTCAGAGATCCCACTAGCTGTTCTGGAATTCAAACCCATGCCTAACCACAAGGCCACCATCTGCACCATTATACTGCTGTATAGCTTAGATTCTATTGTTTTTGCTGCTCTTAACTTTGTACTGTCCACTTTCTACTGTAGCAATGCAAATGTCCCACTTGTGGGACTAATCAAGTTTATATTATCTTAAAACGTCCACCACCAAACTAGGAATTCCTCTTTCAAAACTTGACTTCTTCTCATTTCCGAGTTTTGTGACTTCACTTCTACATGGCTACTCATGCAGTCCATAGTACTACTTCTTTAATTCTGGATATCAGTCACACATGAATGTAAAAGTGACCGATTTCTCAGTTCAGGGTTAACCTGAACACTATTAGCAGTTTTGCACCCATAAGTGAGAGTTATCTACAGGAATATTTAGGCTGCCAAACAGGTCGAGACACACCAGTAAGATTAAGTGATTAAATCAAGCTTTGAAACACCTGTCATGCGAGCTGGTCATCACCAAGGATCTGATTTGGCTTTTAATCAGATTTGAACACACATGAACACTGAGATTTTCATGCAGGCCATGTGGAGGGACGCTCCTTCAGCAATATCAAGTGAAGTCACCTTCAAGATGGGACTTGTCAGGATTTATGGTGACATCTATTACTGTTCTTAGCTATGCAGTGAATGTTTGCCACAGTGTCAGAAACCGCACAGGCATTTCTTAACAACTCAGTAGAGTTTTAAGGCAAATGTGTGAATTTGTGCAGTTTGCCACAAAAGAAGTTTGTATGCTTCCACTTTTAGAAAAAACACATCTTGGTTGACAAGCTATTAGTGTTATAATGTTTGATCCACTAAACTATTTTGTTTATTTTATTTATTTGAATAAATATATTCAAACATATAATTGAACACAAAACATAAAACAAAGCATCACATCAATAATAATAATAATAATAATAATAATAACAACAACAACAACAACAACAACAACAACAACAACAACAACAACAACAATAATAATAATAATAATAATAATAATAATAATATATAATATAATATAATATAATATAATATAATAATGATAAAGAGGATGCAAATACAAGAAACTTTAAACCCAGGCCAATAATATCTTAATAATATGAGCTATGTTTAGGAGCAGGAAGAACTGAGGCCTCCTAGTATTAAGGCTTTAAGAGGTTAATTTTCTGATGCATCATGTGTTTTTTTTGTGTGTGTGGGGGGGTATTATCACTGGTTGAAATGGGCACTTTATAACATGCAATTTTTCTAGTGAATTATTACTGTTTTAGTCAATGCCTGTTTATATCAACAGTGTTCTTATATATATTTATATATCCACTTTGTACATATATAAATATGTATACTTATGTATACTTATACTTATTGTATACATGCATACATATCTAATCTAATCTAATCTTATCTTATCTTATCTTATCTTATCCTATCTTAATGTCAAGTACAGGCAAAGAAGAGTTCTGAAAAGGCTCAGATATGGACTCCACGGCTGGGATCACTGTTATCACTGGTATCTCTGAAAAAACGAAAGCATATGTTAGTGTGTAGATGTGAGAGAAACAGAGAGATAGACCTGAGAAACACTATATGGACAAAAGTATTGGGACGTGTGACCATTACTCCAAGAGGGACATTCAAATACATACATTTTTAATATGGAGTCGGTTCCCCCATTGTAGCTATAACTGCTTCCACTCTTCTTGGAAGGCTTTCCACAAGATTTTGGAGATGAAAATGTGTGCCCATTCATTCTTTAGAACATTCCAGTTCTCAATGGTGTCTGATGGGGTTGAGGTCAGGGCTCTGAGTGGGGCAGTCAAGTTCTTCACACCAAGCACTTCTAGCCATGTCTTTATGGGGTTTGCTTTTTGTACTGGAACACAGTCATTTTAGAATAAAAAGGTTCTTCCCCACGCAAACATGGAAGCATGGCGTTGTCCGAAATGTTTGGTATTCTGAAACATTAAGATTGACCTTCACTGGAAGTAAGGGGCCACCCGAATTCAATAATTTAGAGGTGTGTCCCATTCACTTTGTCCATATATTGTAGCTGGACATTCTCCTGTCAAAAGTCTCCGGTTTACTTCGGAGTGATGTGTTACATTGCTAATCATGATCTATGGCATTAAAGGATGCCGTTAAAAAGCGATTAGAGGGCTGAGGGGATGATCGCAAGGAGATGGGGTGGATTTACCAAGAGCCAACAGAGGGATGCAAGGCCCCGAGACTATGGCAGGAGCGGCGGGGCGGCCGGCCATCCATCACGGCGGCGACGTGGCCTTCAACACAAGAGCATGACAAACGACGGGTGGCGTGATTGAAGCCTGACAGAATTACCCCGTGTTTTATAATAATGTCCCGCAGCGGAGCGCGCTCCATGATAAACACAGATCCATCATTGCCGTGTCAGCGCCATAATGGCTGATCAGCGAATTCAGCCTCCTCGACTCCAAACTTTAGCGGCGCGAGTGTCAACAGGGCACTGACAAATACTGGGCCTGACAGGACCACAAATCACCCCGCCGAGGAGTTTTAAAACTCAATATTCACTGGACGTGCATCCGCGGCGCTCTCGTTAAAAGTGTAATATGGCAGCCCCGGCCCCGTGCCCGTTCTTTTATTATTACTGTATTGACAGCGACTATAATAAAGTTGTGTTCTTTTCGAAAGCCAGGGAGATGAGAAAGAGAGAGAGAGAGAGAGAGAGAGAGAGAGACAAAGAGTGCGGGGGGAGAGAGAGCAATAGCTGAAATGGCCTTAAGTTCACCCACTGGATGATGGCGAAATAGCTCATTGATTGAAAAATGTTAGCGCGAAGAAACATGAGAGACTGTTGTGATTGATGATTCGGTTTTCTTTCCTCTTATTTTTCTTATTTCTTGATGGCAGAGAGGCCCCAACATAACAAGCAACGATATACAGAACAGCTGCCACAAGGACTCTTATTTGCCTTAAAAACGTATCATTCTGAAGATCATATTATTAGCAAATGAGTGAAAATTCCTGCAGAGAAGCATGATTGACAGTATCATTTTCTACAAATGATACCTTTGACTGTGGTGTCTTCAACAGCTGAAAATGTGCTGACAATATTTCTCCTAATTTCCAAATAAAATTATTGTGCTGTAGAGCTGATCCAACTGGTCTCTTTGCGAGAGGAGAGTGTTTTTATACTTTATGTGACTATATAAGATGTGATTCTGACGATCACTAATCAGTCCCTCATGAAGCAGAATGAGGTGCCTGTGTAGGATTTCAACAGACACTGGCATGGAATGGTTGTCACATGCATATCGAATGCTTATTTAAAAATAATTAGCTGTGGCCACTTATATTTTTCCAAAGCTGTATATATTGTTGAGGGAATAAATCATGTTCGATCTTTTCAGATAAAACTAGCTCTTTAGTGAGTGAAACTTTGAGAACTGGCCACTAAAAGCTATTAAGCTGTCTTTCATTGCAACACTTCATTCAAGATGAGAGTCTGTCATATTCAAACTGTTCACACTCTACCCCTGGTCCCATCGGCAGCACATAGTTAATGTTATTCTCAGCTTGAATAAATCCCTCAAATCCTTTGTCTGTGTGTATTGGTGCATACTTCAGATTCTCATGCTCCTGTACACAGAAATTGTGCAAAATTCTTGATTGTTTTAACTTTGCTAAATGCTTTAGTGTTAGCTTATATTACACACACTATATATTTCACAATCTGGTGCACTTACTGGTCAGGTAGTTGCACTTTGTGTCTTTATCTTTACCTAGATCAGGGGTATCAAACTCCAGTCCTGGATGGTTGGTGTCCAGCACAGTTTGATGGTTCTCCTCCTCAAACACATTCACTAAATTTGAACCAGGTGTTTCGGAGCAAGGAAATCACCACAACGTGCTGGACCACAGCCCTCCAGGACTGGAGTTCCAAACCCCTGACCTAGATGACTGAAGAATTAGCAAATAAGAGACCAGTTGTTAGCTTCTGCTGGTACTGATACCAAAGATAGAGGAGATCTACAACTAGCATGAACTAGTAATACTACTAGTAGCAGAAATAAAAATACTCTAATCTTTGATATTGAACTGATGCCAGGTGTTCCAGTGCTTTTTTATTTTGTAAAACATGCTATTAACTTTTGTGCATGGTGCTGAGAATGGGAATGTCTTTGACGCTGTAGTTGATAAGATAAGAGAAACTATGATAGTTCCCATGGGTGGGAAATTTGCATGTTGCACCTGTATTTGTACACATTTTCACAGGCTGACTCCTGATAGCAAGCCCTACGAGAGTTTGCGCAATTTTTCTGGCTCCTTCATACCCTGTCTCACTGTCCACCCTGCCCAGACAGAGGAAGTCTGTAATGACCGTGTTCGGTTTTCCTTGTTCTTCCTCAAACGGTGGCGGCCCTCGCTACGCCCCGCTAACTGTGCTTAAGGCTCATTGTTAACATAAGGCCAAATCTGTAATATAGCATGGACAATTAAGTGCACAATTTTTGTATAAATGCAAAATCCTTCACTGTGAATAATTTAGTCGCCCTCTCGCCGGTTCGCTTAATAGAGTCACGGCGGTGAGAGAGAGAGTGAGAGAGAGAGAGAGAAAGAAAGGGCGAGAGAGGGAGCTCATTTGGCCGTGGAGACCAGTTTAATTAGATTTTATGATGTATGGTATTGCTAATTCGGTGGCCCCTCCGCGTGGCTGTCTGTGTCTGCCCATGCTCTGGAGCCGGGCTGTCATGGCCCCCATTTTTAACCATATTGAAAAATTCAAGCTTTATTATCGCCCAGCTCACTCATTCTCCCCAATCAGAGAGCAGCGTAATGAGCTGCTAACCTCTTTCTCTCTCTCTTTCTCGCTCTCTCCCAGAAGAATGCCGCTGCGGGTAAGGAGAGGGACGACAAAGGAATTAAGAAAGGAACGATCCAGCAACTGAGTTAAAGAGGTGAACGAAGACGAGAGCAAACAGCTAAGAAGGTCCAGGCCCGGTGGGAAAAGAGTAAAGAAGGCCATTCCGAGTGAAGGAGAGCGAGAGATTGAAGAGAATGAAGCGAAATGTCTAGAGAAGGGCTGTAAAATGCAGAGTGAAGGTTGCTTATCAGGGCCTGATGCCGATTTTAAGCTAATTTGTAAACCAAAAGGACTCCAGTAGCTTTAGTTAAATGCTTTACTATTTGATATTAACTCTAAATTGTTTAAAATGATTGTCAGTTTGCCATTGTAAATAAGCCCAAATCAAATAAACAACAGGAAGTATTGATGTCAGTATTGTAGCACAGGGGGTGGAGCCTCCCATAATTGGTTTTAGTTATTTAGTTCAAATTAATTAGCTCTAATTCAAATATTCCAGTCTAAACTAGCTTTTGTTTGCCATGTTTGTCGTTACACATTCATGATTTTGTACATGATTTTGTACACGTTATTTCACAGTAATTAATACAAATAAAGGTGATATTTGGGTTCCCCTCAGTATTAGTATTAGTCACCAAGCAAAGGGAAAAATATCCACCCTAAACTGATTGTTGTTTTTCCCAACTTGAAGATAAATAATCAGAAATTGGATTTCCTTGACTTAGATCTGGTGAATCACACTCTCCGTATTATTGTGGGAGCAATGGTTTCATTTTTTCATTTTGGCAGGACCGTCCATTTAAAGTTAGATGATGTTTCAGAATGTACTGTTTTAATGAAAGTGCTGAAAGCCACTATAACATACACATTAGTATTGGCCACCCAATACATCATTCAGGCCCTCTCTGTAATTGAGGCCCCTAATTCATGAGTGAAGTTTCAGTGCGCTTGTAGCCATTAGCAAGAAATTCTGTGGTTGTCAGTGTGCTGTGGTTAATGCCCTGCTCTAACACACTCTGCCTCACCAATACATCTCACTCGGAGAAAGGTCACAGCTGGAAGCCAAACAGACAGGGCAAACAGACATGGATACAGGGGAGGGGGAGGTCTAGCTTTACATTCCTGTTTTTTACATTGCAATGTAAATAACAGGATTGCAAGGGTGACCTGCAGAAACCATTAAAGAGTTAATATTTTGGGCTTTTTATACTTTTTTTTTTTTTTATTCCCTCACATTTTATGTAATACCTTTGGAAATAATTTTCTATCCCAATCAGAAACCAAGTTTTCTGAAACCTATAGACACTGTCCAAAAAAGTCATACTACATACTTTTAAGTTATCCTAATAATAATAATAATAATAATAATAATAATAATAATAATAATAATAATAATAATAATAATAATAATAATAATAAATAACAACAGTAGCGCTAATAATAACAAGAATGGTAACATTACTATTATTATTATTATTATTATTATTATTATTATTATTATTATTAACCCTGTGAGTGCTGGAATAGGGTATAATAATTTGTCACTTGTGAAACAGGGACAACATCTCTTGATTCACTCTTTCTGTTTCAGTTTTTGGACCTGTACAATCCGCTGTCTGTCAATAGATGATTTAATCAGGCTCATAGGTGTTTTTTATACCTATGAGATGCTGGAGTGCCATGCACAGATAAACACACACACACACACACACACACACACACACACACACACACACACACACACACACACACACACTTTAAATAAACTTTCAACAAATAATGAATACTGTTACAAGCATTACACAAAATGCTGTTAAAGCACATGTGTAGTTTCTCTGCAAAAACATAAGTGGGTTCCTACAGGTCACCACACTTATATGCATACTCCATTTATACTTCAGTTGTGACATGTTTGGAAACCCATAGAAATAAAAAGCAACACACAAACATCCCTTTCATTCCTTCTGGAGAAGTGCAACCAACCCGATGAACACATCCTAGCAAATCCTTTTTTTATCTGTCTTTATCTATCACACTCACAGACACTCAGGGTGGGAAAAAAGAAAGAAGACGTAGGAAAGAGAAAGAGAAATGGCACGAAGAAGACATAGTGTAGATGGAATAGCAGAAGAGGAAGAGACAGAGTTGGAATGAGATAAGAAGCTAGTGGCACTTCAATTGGAAAAGAGTCTCTTAACCCATATAATTACCTGTCCTTTTCCAAGCCAGATTGGAGCAGCCAAGAGATTAATGGAGATACTTTAGAGTCTGAGGACTGTACTTTGGGCAAAAACTATACCAACCCCACCAGGAGATCTCAGTCTCCACAAGCACAAAGCCAGTTCCTAACCTTGCTTGACCAAACTAGGGCGAACTTTGTGTAATTGCCTTTTTGTAGCAACATCTGCGATATAAACCAGTGGGACACACGATCACACAGTGCTCATTGGGGAAATACTCTGGCCAGTGCCAGGGAAAAGCTTTGCCCACATGATCTAACCCCATAATCTAACAGTAATCCAAGGCCAACTAATCAAATATTTACAGAAGGCCAGGCCCTAACAGAGCAGAGCTATCCGTCAACTATGACACCCATGTTCCCCTTCCACCCCACTACTCATTACCACACTGCATCTTAATCTACCTAGGCAAATGAGGCACATGTGAGTTGGCCAGGGCAGAGAATGATAAACAAATATGCATCCATTGTGCCTGCTGATGGGAGGTACAGACTTGTGGGGTGGGCCACTGCCAGATGTGTTTTGTGTGTGTGTGTGTGTGTGTGTGTGTGTGTGTGTGTGTGTGTGTATGTGTCTACTCTGTTAATAATGTATGTGTATGTGAATGGTAGTGTTTTGTCAGCATCATCAAGGTGAATTAGCATCGCATGGCATGGTCTTTGTTATAAATCCCCATGCCAAGTGCCACACTCATTTGCACAATGTGTGTACCTGGCCGATGATGGATCAGCAGCTGAAGCACAGACGGGGCTACCTGTCTTACACTGGGAACGCTGAGACTAGTAGTTAGTGATAAGAAGGCTTACTGTGCACTACACTTCCTTTTCATCCAGAATCATGTCCAGTAGCTTGATCTACTACCAACACTCTATCAAGCTATCTTTCTGATGCCAGGAGGGCTAACTTTCTTACTCCTGGGGGCTAGGTGTCTGAAGAAGTTTACTCAGCGTAAGGGAGGTCATGTCCATGATTTAGGAACAGGAAATTGCATGTGGGGAAAACATGTTCAACTTTTGGTGCTGGATTGCTGGACCTAACAAGAGGATGTTTTTCTAAAGCTTGCCCCCAACTTCTGTGTAAAACAGGCTAGTTAGCAAAAGAGCTAAAGTTATTTTTTAGGAACTGTTTTACAGGTACAAGGTCATGTTTATAACTTATTCAGTGTGCTCCTTGCACACATGTATGACAGGGCTAGAATTCAGTGATTTGATAAGAGAAGGCTAGTTGTCACTGATATGCTAACAGAGCTGTTTATCAGTGATAGGCTAAGAGAGGGTTAATTATCAGTAATATGATAAGAAAGGGGTACTTATCAGTGATATGCTAAGAGAAGGGCTACTTGTCATATAAGCGTGATAAGCATGCATTGGTTGCCAGATTTGGGTATTTACTGATATGCTACAAATGGGCTAGATTTCAGTGAAATGCCAAAGAAAGAGCTAGTGGTCACTGACATGCTAACAGAATGACTAGTTCTCAGTAATTTACAAAGAGTAGCCTAGTTCCCAGTGATACACTGAGAGAGACTTACTTGTCAGTGATATACTAAAAGCGGCTTAGTTGTGAGTGATATGCGAAAAGATGCTTAGTTGTAAGTGCTTTGGATATTTTAAAACAAGGGCTAGTTTCAGTGATATGCTAAGACAAGGGCTAGCTGTCTGCTGCTATCAAGACTAGGTTTTTTTTTTTTGGAAGCGGGGTACCCCCCCTACTGTACAGTAATCCTCTGGTGGGGTCATTCAGGGCCGTGGGCTGCTGGCGCTACTGCTGCTGCTACTGTGCCCACATTACAGAGCCCAT
>JBBMFX010000001.1:32030333-32056619 GCA_037832545.1 Rhabdalestes septentrionalis
GCAGCCATGAATTCTGCACCCGTGTGGAGCAGTGTGTGGAGACGGTACCAGGGAGCAGTGTGTGGGGAGCAGTGTGTGGGGAGTGTACCTAGGAGCAGTGTGTGTGGAGAGTGTACCAGGGAGCAGTGTGTGGGAACGATACTTACTCAGGGTACCTCAGAGGTTCCTAGCAGTCTGGAGGATCGACCCACGACTTTATGATTGCAGAATGAGTGCCCTAACCACGCGAGTGGGTAATGGCTCCCCCCCTACATTTTAAAGTCCAGGCCTACTGGAAAATGTTCGCCATTAATTGATACTGGCCATTTCTTTTTAGTATGTATTTGTCAGTGGTTTAGCTTTGAGTCTGTATATGACTCTCCACTGTAGTTTTGTAAGCCATTGTCTTTGAGTTTATCTTTGCTGTTCGGTGTTGATGTTCCCCACCCTTTCAAAATAAACCTGATCTAGTAAAATACTCCTGCGAGTGCATACCTCTGAAGCATGAAAACATGATACAGGCAAGATGTATTAGTGGTCAAATTTTGCTTCTTTAGTTTAAGACTGGCCTCATGAGGCTGATGTTGTTAAACACTAGAAGTCAATATTCAGGCAAATCAATGTGATTTAGGACATAGTAGTATGACTTACAATTATATTTGAATGCATGGATGTATCAAGGATGCATGGATGGATGGATGGATGGATGGAGAAGATAGATGGATGAATGGATGGTTAGATAGACATGTGGATGGATAGATGACTGAATGGAGGATAGATACATAATGGATACATTGATGATGATGGATAAATGGATTCACAGGTAATCCCCTATCCTCACCCATCATTTAAATAGAGTCGTCACACTGTGCTGGTAACTGCCTCTACTCTTCTCTGAAAACCTTAAAGCAGATGTTGGAACATAGCACTCAGGAGAGCAATAGTGTGACGTTTGATAAATGACAAACACCAGCTCACCCCAAAGGTGTTGGATGATCCCTCTAGAGAGCACAGCTCCTCAGGTTGTGGGTGCGGTGATGGGGTTGATATATCCCTCAAGCATGGGCCTGGTAACCTCAGGCTCATGTGTATAAATATACTGTTAATCATTAATGAGTTGAATACACTAATTAGCGTGTGTTTGGACAGCTCTCTGAATTCCTACGCCTCGCTTTTTATCTTTCGAGCTCACTTTCTGTTCCAGTGTGTCTGATTACTCATCACGCTCGTGGAGCCTGTGGATTTCCCCCATCCCCAAACCTCCCACACTCAAGGATAATTCAGACTCTCGGTTTCTTACAGCTTCTAGTCTTCTGCCTCTCCGAGCTCCAGCTGATTAGCGCTGATCCAAGAGCAGTTTACACTTTTCAAGTACATTTTTCAGCTTTATCAATGTGCTGTGAACAGGTTCTAGAAAGATGAGCGTATAAAGGTAGTGAACTCATCCTCTAATGGGCTGGAATTATTTGACTCGCTAATGTACAGATGTGGGAGAAATCTCAGGATGTTAAATATTTAAAAATTAAAAAAATATGACATTCAGAGTTTTTTGCATCATTCTACAACTTCATAGGGGTCTTGTGGATTCCCGATAAATCACTTGCTTCGTATGAGATGTTGCTGACCTCTAGTGGTGAAGAGGAATTCACACCCAATAAATAACCTGAAACGAGTCTCCAGGCCACACAATGGAGCCCCTCAGCTTGACTTAACCACTTAACTTGACACACGACGTACAAATGTTTTACTTTATTTACCAAAGTGTACGACTGCAAGAAAAAGCTACTCAGCATCACCAGGAAATTAAGTTGTGAGGTTGAAATTATAATGTTTCAGCTCTAAGGAACTATTCAAAATATTCGAAGTTCCCCTTCCTGCATTTACTGAAAAACTACTGCACCGTTTTTCATAGAGCTTCCACTATTGGGTCAATTATGATGTTTTAGTTTATTAATCAAGTGGGGCAAAAAAAAACGGCACATTAATGTTAGATTTTGCTGAATACTATTAAAACTATATTTTAACATAATTTTTTATTTGAAACCGACTTAAAATGCTTTTCCTTTATGAACAGTTTAGGCAAGAGCCTGGATTCATAATGCTATTGCTATACAGTTACTTGGCCTGGATGCTTTCAGCTTCTATACATAAAGTATATGGATAAAACATTATAAATTTTCTGTTAGTTGTTAGAATATGGAAATCAATTTATTGGTTATATAATAAAATATATTTTGTTTTCTGTAGCGAGTTATTGATGAAGTGTGCATTTAAAAAAAGTCCAAGAAACCTTTGAACTTAGGTGGTGAAGTACAAATTGTTTGCATTGGGAGGTGAAGTTGTAATACTGCATAACTATTACCCACCGCATTCAGTTCAAAATTCTTCTCCTCAAATTCAAGGTTCCACAAACAAGCCCCTTTCTACCTCTCAGATCTCGTACCTTGGTTGACCAAGCCTTTTCTGTAGCCGCCCCTTGCCTCTGGAACAATGTTCAGACCTGGCAACTTTCAAATCTATTCAAATCTGCCTACAGCCTCTAACTACTTTTTCCTTCTCCTTCCACACTCATGTGTTCCTGTAGTTCATCCATTTTTACTTGTGCTGTTTTTCTATATAAGTTTTAAAACATGTTGTTTTTAACCATTTGATTATATGTAAATGTGTTGATGTAGTTTTATAATTGTATCTCCATGTAAAGCGGCTTTGAGTGTCTTTAAAAGCATTCTTTAAATAAAATGTATTATCATTATTATTATTAACTAACCCTACTGTACCTGAGTATAGGCTGTATTGTTAGCTTTCACAATTATTATTATTATTTTTTTTTATTATTGCTTCAAAATAGAGGCCTGTGATGCAATGGGGCTTCCATGGGACCCACCAACATGTCTCACCGCAATGTCTTGTTCATTTTTGTGTGATTTATGAGAGCAGGTAGTTATTCAGGGCAGTACGGGCGTGTGTAAGGCAACATGTGTAGAGAAAACTGACACATTTACCAATAATCTAAATACTAGTAAAGAATAATCAGCATATGTAAATAAAATAAAAGGATTGGAGTGAAATCAATAACTGATACTTTGAAGACCCCTGCTTTGTTAAAGGCAGAGCTGTAGTCAAGACCACCAGAGTCCTGATGAGTCCAAGTGCAGGACTAGTTTAAATGTGTGATGATCATTTCCACTGTTGCTGTGATCAAAACACAAGTGCATAAGGCGAGTACTTTAGGTACTATGAGTTGGTTCTCATTTGCTGTGGTTGAAATAAAAAAGGGTGAGTGTGCTCAGAACAAAGAGAGGAGTTCTGGCAGGCATATGATTGGTTACCAGGCGTCCAGTGATAATATCAGATTCTAGAATATAAAACAAGGGCTTCTTTTCTGACTAAACTCACTTAATCAGGGGTTTTGTTGACCGTTGCAGCTGTTTTTGTATGTTTAAGTGGTCGCTTTGTCAAATGTTGCAGGTTCTTTCAATTCATCGTTTGATTTTCATGTGTTTGTTTTCTATTCCAGTCATTTTTTAGAGTTGGCCGCCACAGAAAAATGTTATTTGGAGAAAAACTGTTTATTCAAAGAGAGTGACTTGGTCAAGACCAACTAGAATATGTGGAGAGAACGATGGCCGATTCTGAGCCTTCAGTCTAGACTGGAGTCCTATGTTCCTGGTTACAGGCGCTCCATCATAGCGACCAAGGGAGATATTAGGATAATAGAGGTCTGACGTCTGTGCCAAAAAGCTACTGGTAGCCCAACTCCCTAGTTTGCCCTGCAATCAAAGGCTTGGGGTTCGAATCCCAGGAGCTAGTGTCACCACTGAGGTGCCCTTGAGCAAGGTGTGTTGTACCTGTATGACTATGCATGTGACAAAATAAAGAACATTTTACGAGAATTAAAATAATGTAAAAAGCCATCTGCTGCATTTTCGCCGGCAATTGTTTGTGCCCTACCCTCCCCCAACTCTCCCCAAGGCTATAAATATAGACCCACCTGAACAATAATCAAACAGACAAAAGCCTTTCAAAGTTTTTAAAAAATGAACAGGAAAGGTTTAAAGAAATTAAATAAAAACACAAACAATAAATGGCAAATGTGCATATAAATAGGTAGGTCCCTCAGGCTGTTACTGTAACAGTGACCAGCAGGAGAGTTTTAAATATGCAAAATCATCATTCAGATTACAGCTGACGATGACTCAAGACTTAGTCTGCTGTAGTCCTTGTATCTGTGTGTCTTCAGTTTCAAATGGATCCTATCTCACGAAGCATATACAGCTTTTATTTCCCTATTTTTCAAGACTACTGAGTCATCTCTGGCTTTGGAATAAGAAAATATTACAAGATGGATTTTGGCAGCTTGCTAATCAGATAAGAAGCTGGTGCCT
The DNA here is from genome assembly GCA_037832545.1 of Rhabdalestes septentrionalis. Lineage (NCBI taxonomy): Eukaryota > Metazoa > Chordata > Actinopteri > Characiformes > Alestidae > Rhabdalestes > Rhabdalestes septentrionalis. Next base: position 32,034,698 of record JBBMFX010000001.1, read on the forward strand.
GACAGCTCATAGGAAGTGTGTGAGAGTGACTGAGTGCTCAGTTCTTCTTCTCCGTCCCTCAAGAATTGGCCATTAACTAGATGCTCGCTGTCTGAACTCTCCAAAAATCATCACGCCGTCATCAGGTGTCTGCGGAAGTGAAATTTGGCCTCATGCAGAATCCTGCTGCTGGGGTAAAATGCAACATACTTTAAAAAAACTATTTGGACCAGCCAAGATAAAGTCATATATAAAGAAATGAATGTACTTTCCATTAATATAAAACATTTCTTCAAGAAATCTAGCCCCTGGTTTAGCTTTTCTAGACTTTAAGTCCTAAAGTGATTTTTTTCAGTGAAAAAGACAATTGGACACCGGTGGAAATTCCCACATTTGGCGTGAGTCTGAGTGGTCACTATGGCTGTGTCCACAGAAAGGCTGGGTCATGGAGCACTTGGGCCAGTCTCTGGTTGAAGGGTCCATAGAAGCTCTGCAAGATCTTCTTTGTGACGGGCAGCATGGGGCCCAGGTTCCGATTGGCCGGCCTCCTGGTGTTGGACGCCGGGCTTTTAGTGATGTCTGCTTCCTTCTGCTGGGTGAGTGGTCCTGCAGAGTCAAAGACAGCATACAAACCCCTCGAAGCTGAAATACACTCAGACTTCTTTTCTTTAAGAAAACAGGTCACCGCCTTTTGGAAACACTCAGAATAAAGTTTGATTTCACTGGACCTTTTCTGCAAGCCTAGTATTGGCCATTCCACGAGTGTATTGACAATTAATTCCTCAGAAATATTCATGAGAAATATTCGACGAATATTTCAACGTTTATTTTATCTTAAGGCTAATCTCCAGAACTGTGTTAAATTGCATTTTATGGCTTCTGGGGAGAGTACTTACATCAAAAATGTTTTTTAAATCAAACAGATAGTATATATTTCTTCAATATGGCTTCTTGTTTTGACCTGATTTGATGAATATGAATTGGTTCTGGCAGGAAGTGCACAAGGTTTCTCATCCTGGCCTGCATGTGTTCTGCTACTACTTCTGTATTTCTTCTAATATAAAACTAATGAATAGGATCACCAGCTAGATACAGAGGGGAAAATGAGTAATTGACACCTCAGCATTTTTATCAGTAAGGGGATTTCTAAGTGAGCTATTGACACCAAATTTCCACCAGATGAAGCCATCAAGCTAAATATTGAAGTCATACTTCGAAATCTGAACATTTGGCAACATCTGTTGGACATTTTGTGTCAATAGCCCACATAGAAATCCCCTTCCTGATAAAAATGCTGATGTGTTAAATACTTCTTCCCCGCTGTATCAAACCCATGCCGAGCTTGGTCAGGGGTGCGACAAGTGTGAAAATGTCACAGATCACCGGAGTAGGTTTGATAACACACCTAAATGTAAGAAGTCGAAAACTCTGTGCATAGTGTGCTTCCTATTAGCCGCGTGATCCTCCAGTCTCAGGACCAGAATCTGTTCTCGGCTAAAGACGCTCAGCCAGTCGAGAAGGTAGACCACGTACAGCCCCACCTGCAGCCTCACCTGCACAAACACACACATACAGAACTGCAACACCTGCAACAAAACTAAAAAAAAACACACCACAGAGTAAAACTGCTGAGCTGTTTCTGGTGGCTCAACATTTTCTCATACATTATTTAATCGTCCTTCATTTCAGAGAAGTTCACTTTTCACCTGTTCTGGAAATGCTGGAGTTCACTGTATTTTTAATCTGAATTCCTGGTATGAATTGTGGATTAGTAGAATTGAAGAAAAGTGTTACATAATGAACTACATGAACATGTCTGCACTTCTGATGTTTTCCGTTTGTTGTAACTAACTTTTCACTGAATGTGAATCATGATGACGTATTTCTAGCTATAAAAACAATTGAGGTCTAGCGTCAGAGTCCACACTGCCAACGAAATTTCTCATCTGGTTCCCATGAACTACAAAGGGGACACAATTATTAATGGCGATGCTTTATTTGCCGTGATAATTATGGCCTCTAGGGCTTCATGTCTAAAATGGCATTCCATTTATAATATCATATTCCATATGTTAATGTTTTTTTCAGCAATGTAGGAAGACTGCATCAAAAAGATGTTTAATGTTACTTTGATACTTATGGTCAGACAGAAGTCTCAGTTCATTACAAATTGCTAGGCATCCTTAATGCCTTTTTATTTTTCCTACTACTCATACTGTGGTCAATATACAGCTATGTTTAAAGACATATTCATAAAATGAATGTTATGATATAACTAGTCTAATAAAAACTGTATGTCTACAACAACACTACCGTAAATGCACATAACCTCAGGAGATGAATATAAATCCAGAATGACACTGGCAACATTTATCTGAAGCTGCTAACCCAAAACATTTGCAGTGATATAACTTATTTCATAAAACAAATCAAGATTTTCCTGCATTTGCTGATTGTGAGTGGATTACGTTTAGGAACTTCAGTTAACTGTCTGACCAGTAGAGGGACCTGAGAACTCATATAAGAGACTGCCTTGATTCCAGTTGCTATTAGTTTACATGCTTTGCTCCGTCCTTAGATCCTCCAGAAATCGAAGTGTTCATGCCACATGTTAGTCCGATAATTTAAATAAATACCTCCCTTATATTTCACCCAGAGCTTATTCCAGAGAGAGGGAGTACATGTCGGTTCTTCACTGAACCAAGAAACAGGCATGACTAATCCTTGGTGTTGCTCCCAGCACTCTGTTTCCTCCCTGCAGATGGAAGGTCCTGATCTGAGCAAAAACCATCTCATCTACCCTGCAGAAATATCTTATCAACCATCCTGCACCTGGTAGCTCTGTACAGATCACACCACTCTGGCTAAATCTGACTAATACCCGGCCTGAGGAGAAGTCTAGCTTCAGGTATCGCAGCACTCTGTTCTAAACAGTAATGCTTTATTCAACGTACTTTGAATATAACATTCACTGTCTTAGCCCCAATTTTGCTTTCTGTTGAATTTCACCATTAAATGAACAATTTAGTGAAAAAAATTCTTAATAAGTTGAATAAAATAGACTCTTACGAGTAGAGCATTTCTATTAAAAGGGATACAGCTTTTGTCAATTTTAGCCATTTTTATGACAGTATATGACCTAGAGAGGTATAAGCTTTTACGACTTTTTACAACTTCACCCGGCAAACATTTCCTTTGGGATAAATGGAAATGAAGGAAAATATATTTTTTACTCTGCATAACAAGTGCATAACAAGTGCATATGTGGGTAACAAACAGTCTTAACATGATGATATACAATCTCAACTGTTCAGTCATGTAAATGAAACCTTCGCACTCCTGCTCCCAAAAGAATGGGTTTGCATACTCACAGGCATGGCATTATTAAGGGTGGTGTTGTAGATGCAGGATCGCACAGATCTTTCAGCCAGGCACACTTCAAACAGCTGCAAGGACTCAGACACGCGCTCATGGAAGTCCTCAACCGTCTTATTCGCCATGCCAAAGTACAGATAGTCTGAATAAAGCCTACCCATACATACCACACACACACACACACACACACACACACACACACACACAACAGAGGCCTTAACAATCTCTCAGCAGTACTTAATATTCTGACTTAAATAAACGAACTATAGTAATTTGTGCACTGGAGTCCAATTTAGCTGTTATGCAAGCGTCCAGGATGCCCAGCATGCCTGCATCTTTTTTTCACACGAGATTCAACCTGTTTAATCAATTGGTCTTCAGGCCACAGGCGAGCTCTTGCTTTGTTGGTTTGAAGATCTAGATCCACACAGTGCAGATAAGACGAGAGATCTCTCAGCTCATGCGTTTATAACCAATCATTTCAGTATAATGAACAATGTTTTAAGATAACAGCACAATGGAAAAGGTGTTTTAACATAGCTTTTTAGTTAACTGAACTAAGTTAACAGAATGTAATATAGTTTTTGTTATAATAGCTACAAGTTTAGTGTTCGTAACTTGTATAGACTAGCAAAGCATGATACGTTTTTACTTTTATTTAGATTATTCAGTCTTTTTAAAGTGCAGGACTGCACCTTCACACATATAGAACCTTTTCCAAGGGAAGCAAAAGAGAATACTTCTTTAAAGATCAATCAATTAGATGTTGAGATCTATTAGGTATGGCAGATATCACTGAGGATATCTTGGAAAAAGTGATATTTAGCCCTGAATTGCTTCATTTACACATAGAGCAGTGAGTAGCCCTGTGTGTTAAGTCGACAGGCTAAATAGGGACAAATCCATCACAAAAAATATTTTTAATCTGATGTCAGTTTCAGATCTTTTCATGGGCGAAAAAACTGGATCACAGCTGAAGGTGTGGTGGACCGTGCCTTGATGCTCTTAACTTTAAAGAAGTGAGCAAACCACAATCAGCTTTATTCCCTGAGGTGTTAGTGTTAATGTGTATGTTTTCATTTGACATACTAATAATATCAACAATTGTTGATCATCAAATTTTTATCACAGCTTGATTGGATAGAGGTTTTACCTTTCTACTGGGTCTCTGAGCATCACTATAAATCTGGCATCTGGCTGGACTGCATGAATAAAGTCTTGTACAAGAACTGGAGGCTCCGTTCCTGTTCCGTTGTCATAGAAATAAACCCATGCATTGTTATCCCACATAGTGGATGCACTGGCCTCCCCTGTCAATCAAACAGAGATACAGAGATATGAATCCTCCAGTATCCATCTTTTTTTTGCTTGATTTGAGTTGATATGGTCCTATGTTTGATGATCAAAAATATACGAAGTGGAGGACTCCCATGAATTGTCGATTACAGAATCTGTTTGATGTGTCTCTTAATTTACATCAAGTCATTATAACGAGATGGACTTGATATGATGTGACTCATAGTAAGAATGTGAGTTTGACTGAAATTCAAATAAGCAATGGACTTCCCTTCTTTGACTGCCCACCCAGATCTCATATGTTAAAACAATGAAGTTCACAGAATTTGCATCTTACTGACATTTTAACGGATTCTGCATTTCAACTCCATCAAAGTATTTGTCTGATAAAAGTTTACCAATTATGATGTCTGTCCTGCCATTTCCTCCAAAGGAACTGTCCAACAGATCCTGGATCTGATAGGCTGCCTGATCAAAAAGGTCCAGGTAGTCTTTCAGAGGATAAGGGTTATGGAAACCCTCACTCAACCTGATAATACCTGAAGAAGAAAAAGAAAACCTCAAAGGAAACCAAATGGTAAAATGACGACTATCACCCCCTGCTGTATGGCATCAACTAAGCAAAGGGGAAGAGACGGAAAAATGGCAAATGATAAGCACTGGCTATGAATACAGTGCAAGATTCACACTACAGTGTCAAGTGTTTTATTTTTCAATACCCCAGTCAATATACCGTTCGGATGATGAAGTTCCATGCATCTTTTGGCATTGATGGAAATCCAAATGCACCAATAATTTACTTCAGATAATGAACAATAAATAAGAACGCTATTTTAAACAACAATCTAACATACAATCTGGCACAAAGTGGTGCTAATAACTTGCATTTTGGATATGGGACCTTGCCTAGGCATCATAGTAAGATGCAAGTCATGAAGTTAGGCACTTCATAAACACATCAGTTGTTTGCACCATGGGTTGAGATGGCTGTTAGAGTAATAAGCAGTAATTTTTTATAACAACAGTTTTCACACTCAGCAAACCACTGTTTAACTAAAGCTACAATGTATTTATTAGCATGTAGGCTAATAGTTAGGCTAGCAGTCAAACCGTAAGGAATCAAAATGGTTGTATTAGTTACTCTAGTTAGAGAATGTCAACAACACCTGAAGTTTGTCAAATTATTTCTTTCAGAGCAGGCTACAAAATGCAATATAGTACAGGACAAAAAATGTTTTTTGAGGCTTTAGTCACATAGTACATACAACAGCAATCTGGCAACATCTAGAAACTCTGTGGGATGTCATTTAGTACTCCACTCTAAAAAAAGGCTGTAACTTCAAGGCCTCAACGTACCAAACCTCTTCCTTGTCCACCAGTGCGGCTCCTTCATAGTGGTAAAGTGGATCTGCGGGTGCAGCCGGAGCCGATCGTACAGATCTGTGGTGCCACACTTGGGCTGGCCTATGATGTAGAAGTAAGGAAGGCAGCGGAAGCGGTACCTTCTACCTGCGTGATGGTGGAGGTGCTGCTGAAAAGCGCTGCGCAGGTGGTCATATACTGCCTGGAAGCGTTTGGAGTAAAGGGTGTACAAGTTCCGCTTGTATGGATCTAATGTGATGTTCCCAGTGTATTCCTCATACCAGCAGGGATTCTTGAGGTAGGGAAGGAATTTACGAGGGATCAAAGAGAACAGCTGTGAGAGAGAAAAGCAGTTTTAGCTGCCCTCTTAAGTGATGGTTCAGGGGCAAATATACACAGTTCTCCTTTTTCTAAATGAAGTTGATCAGCCAATACAGTTTTAGTGTCCAAAATTTGCCTCTTTACATTTGCACGGCTAAAAGTCACCACTTAAGATCTTGTACACTGCCTAAATGGCCAAAATGTTGTTGAGTAATAATATAAAATATATAATGATTGTGTGTGAATATGTCTGTGTGTTTGCCCTGCATTGGAGTGGTGATCTGTCCAGGGAGTTTCTCTGTTTTTTGCTCAGTGACTACAGGCATACATGCCAGCACCCATGAACCTCTAGTTAAGGAAAGTGTTCATGATAATGAAAGAAGTATCTCCTAACTCTTTATGATGTATCTATAACAAAGCCACTATGAATTTGTTGCTAGCCTATACAACATACTTCACATACATTTTATAGATCTGTTCTAGAGGCAAATTAATGCATGCACTTTGCACAATGCTACTCCCATCAGCTTCCATTATAAGCTTCCAATACCTGCTAGCCACATTACCCTTGTCACTCCAGCACTGTGAGGCAAACTCAATACACTTAACATGTTACCTAACATGGGTGCCTTGCTGGTGATGTTCTAACGATATGGCAATGGCCATTCATATTAGCCATTAAAAAATGTAGCAGCATGTAGAATTGGAGAGTTTACATTTTTATTAGGGGTGTCATTTTAAGATGTTAATTTTGATCATTTAATCAGAGATAAACTGTAAAATTGTAATGGTGACTAATTGCACCACGTGACTTAAAGGTGTATGTAAATTGCCTTAAACTGCACCTTGTAGATGGACTTAGTTCTATCATTGTCCTTGCATTTTTTTCCCTCAGCATATGAGGTCATACTTTTATTCATTACTGCAAATGAACAGTGCAGAAAAAAAATTTAAATAAGAAAGACATCAAAAGACTGTAATATTAATTATTGATTCACTCATTCACACTGGCAAAATTCATTACAATGTTTATAATAACATTACAGCAAAAATGTGTTTAATTAATTTGATTAATTAATCATAAAGCTTGTATTAGGTTCCATTTTTAATCACAATATCCCTCATTTTTAATATAGTTTAAATATTAGTTGTTGGGTTCTTTGGGATTATATCAAAAGCTAATCTACGTTCAGGGTAATGGGTGCAGGACCAACTCATGGTCTAATAGGTACATAAAAACACTCTTAATCATGATTTTATACAGTTCAATACCAGGATGAGGTGTCCAGTTTTACTGAAATGTAGATACTTACTTGAGGTTCTCTTTCATTTAGCTCTTTTAGATTAGGCACTTGTCTTTGATGAAACTCCACTTTGGCCACTATATTTCTCACCACCTCCCTCAATCCAGCAATGTTTTTTCCTGAGGACAGGTTTAATGTCTGAGACATGACCGTGAATTGATAAGGGGATGGTGTGAGAAGCAGGCCATTCTGTTCTCTGGTCAGGATGTAGGAAGCCATGATGAGGAATGTGGCTATAATACCAAACAGAAAGCTGAAGACCTTGACCTTGCGTAAGGATCCAAAAGTCCAGGGACCCCATGGCTGGCACAGTCCCCTGCTTTGGTCCTCTTCGGCCAGAAAATTTGACCCTTCATCACTCAGGCTGAACAGCACAGGCCTTCTTTGGTAGCCCTCCATCTCATCCACAGCACCGGTAAGGAGGCCATATTTGTAGTCCATTGTGGTCTCTCCTTATTCTTACCATATGGTTTATGACCATCAAGAAGGCTCCACTGAGATTTAATTTGTGGAAAATAGAACTAATCCAACACAGGGCACTCTTGGAAAAAGTACCAGTAAATTACACTCTGACCGATATTAGTGTTGTTCTTTCAGCAGGGGTAGTCCCCATGGTGTCCAAGTCATTGTTTGTCATGGGATGCCTGTGGGTAGTGGAGACGCTTTGGGGAATGACTAGGCAGGTGGGCTAAATCATCTCAGAATGTTATGTGGTATCAGAGCATTCTCCACACACACACACATACATATGCCAGATGTTGTTGAGGTCGCACTCACAGCTGCTCAGATGACAGCCCAGTGTGTTCCTGTAATATAGAGAGAAAGCATTACCGTAAACCGAGCTATAAATACATCGAGAAGGCCCTTAACACAGGATTATTGATTTGACCAATGTCTCGTCTGGGTTTCTCAGTCAATGGGGCATTGCTACTTCAGATTCCTCGCTCTGTCTTATTAGCAGGGTATGGAGACTCTGGTCTGATGACTACACAAATATTAGCCTCAAAACGCTAGCAGCAGAGTAGTACCACAGTTATAGGATAAGGTTAATATTAGTGTCAAATGCAGGATGGTATAAATATCACCCTGGTTGTTTGACTCTAGGGCCTGACCAATATATCAGCTGACCAGTAAGACTGGTCAATTTATCAGTATAAAAAGATCCCACCACAAAAGGCTGATACTGTTTTAACACTGCTTTTTATATCAGAATAAATAAATGCAATGGAAATCACTGAAAGTGGAGAATTTAAAATCTTGAATAAGTAACATCACACCGCAAGCAGGCCTAGAACACATGGTCTAAACTAAATTACCATTTGAAATATTTTTAAAAAGTATATATTGTATTTTTAAAAAGTTTTTTTTTGTTTGTTTTGTTAGTAGCATAATAATAGTAGGTTCTCAAATCTTTTAAAAGCTTTAAAACACAAGGTGGTTAAAAGTACACAAGCTTTTTGAGGGCAGCAGTGAAGAGGCTGGAGACAGCTGAGCATTGTCAAGAGAGTGATGTGGCTTTATCCAGCTAGATAGCAATACACCACTGGAGTAAGAGCACAAATTCAAATGCATAATGCCTCCTGGCCATGCAAAACTGTCATAGAGACATCAAGCGACATTTAGAAGTTTTTGAAGAAGTTCACTGTTTGCTTTGTTTATTTTTGCCTTAAAATATGTTTTTGTGTTCTAGGGGTAATATGTATTGTAATGTGTAATGTGTATTTTGTGTAAACGTTTATGATGAATCCGTTCATTGTATCAATACTTTACAGATAAAAATAACAAGATATGTCATGGCAGTCACTATCACATACATCTATGTTAAGATTATGGATTTATCAAAATCAAGGTTGGTGTTCAAATTATTCTGGCAACAGTAGACTGTGATGGGAGCACGGATGTGTGTAGGTGGATGTGCATGGGCTCATACGTGCCTGTTATTTGAGTGCTGTTAACGAGACTAATCTATTAAGATATGACAGCCTCAGGATAAGCCTAATTAGGAACAGAGGAGGCCAGGTGCAAAATAGACACTTTTTCACTTCATCTCTTTTTCTGTCTCTCCCTGGTGAGCTTTCACTGGCAGTTATCCGTCCGTACATCAGAAAATACAAAATATCCCACAACCGGGCCAACATGTTACTATGGGTGGGCAATATAATATTGTATGGCACAACAAAACAAATTGAGTCACAGTATACATTTCACAAAAAGGACAGAGCTTTAAACCAACCATAGAGAGTTTGCAAACAACAACACCAGCAATAAGGCATGGTCAAAAAAGGGGGAAAACAAAGATGTGCACACATTGTGTCACCAAGACTACAACTGGCAATTTATTTACATTCTTAGAATGAACTGTGGTCTGGTATTTGTTAATTATCCATGCTTATTGATCACTAGTTCTCATTGTATTTTGTCATGTTATTTTCATGTTAATGGTTAGATTTGAACAAGTTTTTACATGTTTTCCTTATTCTAGCCATTATGTCTACCCAAACTCACTAGTTCAGTCTTTACTGATGCCATAGTTTGCAGGGTGCAAAAAGTCTAATGTTTGATTCTGTAGCAGATATTCACCAAATCCCAGTAATTCTGCAACAACAAAAGCTGATCATTATTAACAAGATTTCTACTGATACCTTTAAAATGAAACATTGCTTGGGCACTTGTATTGTGAAGATCAAATATCACGATATAACCATATTTTCATTGCTGCCCACCCCTTTCTACAGAAATAAGCATCCACTTCAAAACATAACTGGCTTCATGTGAAACACAGGCAGCAAGAAACCGAAAGGATAACCACTTTGTAGCTTTAAAAGGTCAGCTGTTCTGTATTTCCACAGAGTCAGTCATTTAATCATGCTTGCAAAACCCTTCCTTGAACTAGAAGGCAAAAGTTCAAACATCTGTCTCTGGATATATTTTAAGAGAGCAACAGACACTCATGTAGCAAGCTTACCATCTCAGCCATATCTGTCTGCATTCAAGTTGAACTGCTTAGTCTGGCGTGCTAGCCTGCTTTGTATTCCATGAAAAATTAAAAGTCCACAGTTACTGTGTTATTACCCTAAAAATAATGAATGAGTAGAGTGTAGGTGGCCTTGAAATATGCTAGAAAACACAGAAATCCTCATTTCAAACATTAAATTGTATTTTTTGTGCATCCAAAATTGCAATTTCCCTTCAATTCAACAAAAATATATTTTTGACAACACAGCATAATTTAGTAAAATCTCCACCAAAGCCAAATCACTCTCATAATTTCATTGAACTGACTTGATAAACTATATTAAAATTGTTTATTTGCCAAAGAACTAGAATATTACTTTTTTTTTTTTGTGACGAGACTTCGTTTTAAGATTTTCTGAAAACCATTTCAAATTCAGCTGAATCACACGGTAAGAAACAGGAAACACCTGTACATTATGGACCTAGACAGTTTAAAATGGAAGAACGTGTCAAGAACTTATACTTTCGATTCTGTTTTTAATTCTAATTTAAAAAAAGAACCACCTTGTGTCTCTCTATGGGTATAATGTGCATTCAATCCAGAGCACAGTCCTAGAAAATCCCTTTTAATTAACCTCATAACTTAATTCTTTCCCGTGCTTACCTCGACTAGGAGGCCCTTTGAGAATTTAGTAAAGAGCAGCACTCACTCGCTGCTTTATCTGACCACGAGGCCTGCTATTCATGTTAGTAATTGCCTGATTGGACATCTTAAATATGTTATTTAATGACAGTTGACTTCACAAGAAGCCACATGGGGAGTCCATCAGTCAAGGAAAAACAGCCCGAATTAAATTAACACCTCGGATATTGTGTTTAGATGGCTATTGTGGTGATTTTATTTAGCAGATGCATGTGGTGCTAATGCATTATGGATATCCAATATTGCATTTATTCATTAAAGTAAGTACATGAAAATGCTTTTTCATTAAAATAGCCTTCACAGAGAGAGGGAGAAACACTCTAAAACAAGATGGGGAAGAATGTCAAAAGAGGACATCTCTGTTCCCATGGAGATGAAGGCAGGTAAGTCGATTTGTAATGCAAGTCAGGACGTTGGCAAGGGAAAGAGACGTGAGCGTTTGTGGTGTTGACCACACATGACATTTCAGCAGCAGCGCATGTGCCTGATCTGCTCAAGTGATGCATCCCTTCTGACCTGTCCTGTTTCACAAATTCATTCTTTTTTTAGTAACTGGACAAGTTTTACAGAACCCTAATATAAATTGAACTATTTCATTTAATAAGAAACTGAATCACAGCTATTTGTGTGTGTTTGGGATGGGTCATGATTGAAATAGGCATTAATACATAAAAACTGAATAGCTTATGTGACTATCATCATATATTTCCCTGTTTTAAGACATTGCCACCCCACCCCAGCATGATGGCTCGTTCCCGAAACCCCAAACCCATTTCTCCATCACCTCACCCACCCACATCCATGCTCAAGCACATACAAAAGAAGTGAGAGATGAAACATTCAAAATTCTTCTTCTGGTTAAAGCTTTACCGCCACCTTCCACCAGGGAGCAAAGTGGTTTTGGTCAAAATGTCCATTCCTAGTATGTCGTGACATGATGTTTTTTGTGTAATCGAGGAAACATTAGCATGGAAATTTTGAATAGCTACAGAGACAGAATTCAGCAGCAAACACTCTTATAAAATGAAGGTGCCAAAAAGGGTTATTTGGAGTCACACCATATCAGAACCAATTTTGGTTTCTTAAGAAAACCGTAAACAGTTAAATGGTAAACGACAGCAATATTCCAGTGCAGCTTTTTAATAGCCCTTTCCACATTCTCTTGATATTAGTTACTGCCAATTCCTCCTTACTAGCTACATCTTCCACATCACACGAGGCTGCCAACACTGGAGGATGGCTGCCACAGGCTTCCTCAGTTATATAAAGCCTGCTAGAGCTTTTATGTCAACCTGCCACTAGACCAACTACCAATTTTGTTATGTCAGGGAACAGATGTCCACATTGGCTGGCACTGCACTGTGAAGCAGGAGAAGGCTGATGATACTTTCCTAGGATTGAGCTCACAATCTCCCAAGGACCCAAAATTTGGGTTGAACCACTTGGGAGCCCCAAAGCATTCTTCTTTTTTTAACACTTTATTTTTAAGAGTGGAGCTCTTCAAACTAGAAGCCCAACACTCGCTACTCTTGGTAGCATCTCTGAGCTCTAAATGAATTAGATTGAATGGGATTTATGTCAACCCTTTCAAGACTAACTACAAAAGAACATGTTCATGGGCAGGGAATGGACAGATCAATAAACAGAAACGACATTCGCTATCAGCTTAGAAATCAATTTAAGCCATTGATTCAAACACCAAAAGAACGAACAGAGAGTTACGCTGATAAGACGTGCAATCACACAGACCTGAGACACTCACAGTGCGGAAAATGTTCTTCATTAGTAGATGATGTTGTGGCTGAGGCAGTGTGCAGACACACAAGCTGAGACAGTTATCACAGTAGGAGGCCCTAAACAATGGCGAACTCAATCTGTGGAGAAAAAACAAAACAACATCTAATACATTGCTTTTTTTTTTTTTACATTTCAAAATATTTTATATGTGTGTTTGTAGTAACATCCCATATTATTCTGAAAAAAAAACACTAATGTATGAACATTGGCAACTGGGACAATATTTGGGACAATGCTAGCACAAAAATTGTAATAATGCCAAACCATCACACATTTATCCACTATCCCACACGTTTAAAAGTGTGATGCCAGCACTCAAACCGCTCAGGTGTTTAAACCACCTTTGGGCCAAATATTCATATTTTAAAGCAAATAAAGGCCATCATTTCTTGTCCATGAATTTAAAACCTGTGAAACCGATTGTTTGGGTTTTATCTGGCACTATATGATTCAAACCAGCACTATATGATTCAAACAGTTCTATCCTTGCGCTCAGCACGATCAAACAATGCAACTACAAAGCCACAGGATAATTTGCACTCACTGTATTCCCACTGTTTTCACACTGTAGCCTTTCTAATGACGTGGTGGGGCAGTTGGCCTGCTGCCCGGGTCTTTGGCCTGTGCCCATGGGTGCACACAGAGGCTGGTGTGTCTGAGGCAGGCAGTGCCATGAGCAGTGGATCAGAGGCTGGAGGGACTTGGAAGGCAGGAGGGGAATGCCAAAGATCTGGAGCACGGGTCGCAGCTAACACCACGCGGCCCAGACAAACTCCAGTGGGACTACATAAATAGACTGCACTGGGTAAATATCCCATGTACAGAGGGTGAAGTGTGTGTGTGTGTCTGGAAAGTGTGATGATGTGTACATATTTCCAAAAAAGCCTTTAAAATGTGTTACCGCACCTGGTCAGCTACAGTCATTTTTTCGCTTCTGCACTCGCGCTTAAATGCTACATGGTGACGCACAATCAGGATCAAGACATTTTTCCTCAAAGTACAAAATAAGCAATGGGGCAATTTATTATTTTGATAATTGTTGATCTGTGGTGATTAATTGAGGTAAATAACACCAGGGAGGCAAGTTTAATACAGATTATATGCTTCTTTATATCAAAATCAGGAGCAGGGAGGTCATGCAAATTCTAGGTAAGTGTATATTAGCTCAGGGCTAGAATACTGAACTTCAATAACGTTGAGTGATATAAAAACTATTTTGTGAAATAAAAATAACACAATATCACATACATTAAAATGGATGTCAGTTCTTTCTAGAGTAAGTGACGTATATTTCTTTTACCTTAATGGGGTTTCATGTAAAGCCATATTTTCATGGACTGGTATAGACTGAACTGAAAACAATGTACGTTTGTTTTTTTCTCATTTTTGCTAGATTGTCGGCTAAATTTTCACTGTAACATGTCATGTACCGGAGATTAGCCTTTTATGTTTTTCAAAATAAAAGACCTTTTGACTCTGATAATCAATTAAACATTTTTATTCTGTTTTTCTGTTCAGCCCAGTATCAAATGACTTACAGACCTATACCGGTTCGCAGTCCGCTGGTTAGGGACCCCTGCCTTAGATAAGATTATGGCAACCCCCTAAAATACAGGTTGTACTGTCGCTTTCCCAGCCCATAATACATGGCATTCTTCCACTTTGGCAACAAGACTTGTGTTCATTCTTATCTCTGCTCACATGACAGAAATTTTTGCACACACATTTTTCATTTCTCACTCAGACTACTTAAACTCACAGCTCTTTCCTGCCAAATCCCTTAATAAACTACAACAAATCCTACATTCAGCAGCTTGTTAGCATGCAAAGACAGCCACATATTTTATTCTCTTTCCGTTGGGTAGGTTTCCTTCTTGACGCCGCTGCCTGATCATCTCACACAAATCACACACAAATGGTCTCTTAACTTCATCCTTACACAACGCCTTGTTCCCTTAGATCTTCTAGCACAGGTCTGCTTTCCATTTTCTACAATAAACTGTTTACTGTGGGAGCTAATATCACTGCTCCCTGTGAGATGGAACCAGTGGAGCACTCTTTCTCAAAACACCCAGGACTACACTAGTCTGTCTTCCTTTAGGACAAAAGTCATACACACTCCATTTATTGTTTTACTGAAGTTTAATTGATCTAATCTCTTGTATGTCTCTAAAGCCCTTAAACTTGTAAACACTTTTTAAAAACCTCAAACCTCAAGCTATATGTATCAATGCATCATGTTCGTCGTCTTCACATATTGGCTGTTTTCAAGATGAAAGAGTTGGAAAGACTGCAACATTTGACTTGATATATTATTATTTGTGGTGTGAATTTCAAGCCACATGTCATGTGCAATCAGGTTTTATGGTCTCATTCAAGGTTTAATTGGAAACAGTGATGACAGAATGCTGAGTGGTGCACTGGGAAATAAACAATTCTGGGAGTTTCCACCTTCATTAAAAAGTTATCAAACTTTTATGTTGACCAAATCTGTGAAGTAATTTGGGGTCGAGTCATTTTATTTATATTGCACATTATCAAATACGAATGTGCTTCACAAGAATATAATTTTTTTAAAAAACAAAATAGAATAAAACGTAAAAAATGGCAGAACAAATAAAAGAATTAATTAAAAATGAATACAAAATCCAATTTTTAAAAACAAGTGTCTAAGAGGAGGTTAAACTATTATTGGTATTATTATTATTAGAGTTTTTAGTAATTGTCAAACTTACATTCTGTATCAACAATAGTTATTTTTGTCTTGTCAAACAATAACAAAAAATGGCCAAAACGTTGGGCTGAAATCGAACCTTTCATCAATTTCTAGTCATGATAAATTACCTCCTGTTACACCGATTAACACAGTTGTGGTAAGGATGGAATGTAACAAACAAATAGCTTAAAATACTGGAAAAATGGCATCATGAGGGTTAATAGTGCTTTTCCATCCTCACTTTTTTCAACTATGATAACTATCTCTTGAGGAGACACACACATATAACACGGGACACACTCCTTCACTCGGTCAGATCAACACAAACTCTCAGACATAAGCAAAGATCCTCCTAATTAGCTGTTTGTCAGTGTTTATCTCTGCAGGCACAACTGGAATGTAGTATGCAGGAGTACTGTCTCTGAGCCAAGTATTCACGACCACAACACGTTTTCAGCCAGAACGGAGGACACTCTGAACATTAATAGGGATAAACAGTGGTCTAATGCCAGAATATGTATCTACATTCAAATATGCTGGCTGTTTATAAAGCCTCTGGAACTTTTCAGGTGATAATTAAACACATTTAGAACAATGAGCACTTTTGGAAAATATACACAATATGGACAAAAGTGTTGGCACCTGTTTATCAGGGTTTGAGCTCGACCCCTTACTTCCAGTGAAAGCACCTTTGGGATGAACTGGAATGGAGATTGCAGGTCAGGCCTTCTTATCCAACATCAGTGTGACCTCTTTAATGCTCTGCAGAATGAATGGGCGCAAATGCCCACAGAAACACTTAAATCTTGTGGAAAGCCTTCCAAGTAGAGTGGAAGCTGTTATAGCTCTATAGGGGACCGACTCCCTATTAAAGTCTATGTATTTGAATGCAACGTCATTAAAGAAATGGTTGGTGTAAAGGGTCCCAATACTTTTGTCCATATAGTATATTTCTGCACTCATCATCTACTTTTATTTTTTCCATTCTATATACAATTATACAATTCTATAATCAAATTAAATCAGTTTATTTTTCATTTTAGCCTAATGATGTGGTCAAAGTTCCTCCAGGATCATGCAGCAGCGCAAGAAAGAAAGAAAAACAAACACATAACAGGACAAAAGCAGAGTGCAAGAAATACGACAGGACAAGATGATATTCAGTGCAGCTGACAGCTAGAGTGGTTATCTGAATCAATACATTATTATGACAGATACTGTATTCTAGTAGTAGACACTTAAGTGTGCAAAAATGCAGAACTGAGGTAGCAATAAATATAACTGTGCAGATATAGCAGCAACAGGACAGGAAAAGTGCTGTGTCAGTGTGTATATGCATTGTGTTCGGATGAGGAGAGGGAAGATCAGGTGAGGGGTGTGCTGGTCGTGTGTGTGTGTGTGTGTAGGGGTAGAGTTTATGTGCTGGGGTTCTAAAACGTTGAGCTAATTAAGAGATTCCCTGAGGAATTCCAAGCTATGGTGAAATTTCCCAGCACCAAAATGCAAAAGCATCCAAAGAATGCTGGATGAAGTATCCACAAACACTGAAAAACGGATGTTGTCCTTTTTTAAAAAAGGGGAAAATGCGGTCCACGGCTCCAGAATCCAAAGACAACAGCTACTTTTGTTTGAAATGAGACCATAATCAAACAGGGTTATGAAGACAAACTGATAAAGACTATTCACTTAAAACATCTAATCATTATAAACTGTTCATTTTAGTTTACTGCACAATGGAGTGTTTGTTAATGATAGTACATACAGGGAACTTTTTCCAACTTTTGTACTGTATTTTTCTCAGAAGTCCTCTTAAAATGCTTGTGTGGATGTACCTAAAACATTAACTGATCATTCTGTATCCTTTAAATAAATAGTCAAGTCAGTTGTTCCTAAAATAAAACACAAAAAGAAATGCATACAGCCAAGAACCACGGAATCAATAACGATGAGACTGTTAACAACCACTTCAGAGTGAATGGGCAAGAAAAATTGCCAGACTATATAGGCAATAGATCAATATTAAGTAAGTGTGTCATTTTGCAGTTTGAACATTGTCCACATTTTTTACCGCTCAGAAATAAAAATACATTTTTTTATTTAGACTTGTTTAATATTGATTCACACAGGAAGGCTTGTTTTTTCGCTCAGAAATTCATGTTGTTGTTTTGACCATTTTTTAAGTTCCTAACACTGTAAAGTTAATATTTTTCTAAAGTTTATCATCTCTGATTCTACACAACATGAAACAAAGCCTCACTGTTGACCCCTGCACATGCTAGAGCTTACATCGGGCCCAAAACATGAAACCTGAGACGACCCGACCCGAGCACCTTGTGTCCGAGCCCAGCCCGGCCCGACACACTAACTGTAATCTTCGCCCCGAGCCCGATTTAAACCCGACTATTTTTTAAATATGTGGGCCGTTGTAATGCTTGATCACGGCCCGGCCCGGTTCAGGTTCGGGTTTGGGCAGAGAATCTAAACTCTAACACATGCATCCCCCCAAGTTCTTTTATAAGATGATGTTTAAGCAGAGCAGCATTGTGCTTCTAATTCACCAGCATGTCATTTGGGGGCTGAAGGTTTTTCTGGAGATTTGTTTTTTATCTTCTCTCTGTCAACACCTAATAAAAAGACACAGGGTTTGTCCAAAATCACTCACTTACATGTGTGCACTGGAATGTAGTGCATAGTGCAGACTGAGCACTTCCTTCTGTAGTGAACACTGCTTTTGGCAAAAATGGAATGCTAAGGTTTTGCACTTAGCGGAGTTTACGACTGACATTTGTGCTGGTTTTACCACAGTCAATAAAATAAGTTTATTAACATTATTTACATTTATACTAATCAGTTGCCTCCGCTTGGGCTTGCATTTTACTGCTGGCCGCCATTATTCACCTCTGAAAACTTGTCGAAAGTGCAACCATTTAATGCAAGTAGTGTCCAACGCTGCACACTGCATTTTTTGGACCATTATTAGTGCACCATCTGGGTACTTTCAGAGTTTTAGCTTGGTTGTCAGTGTGAACGCACTACGCATGAAAACCTAGTGTTCAAATTGTGCAACTTCATGGTTTCGAACACAACCTAACTCTCCAGATTTATCCAGCCTGAGTGTGTGTTTAATACAAAATTCACACAACACAGACCTACTGGTTACGTATTCTACATAATAACAAGGATTCAGACTGTAGCTGACGCTTTGAAGGAAATAAAAGGTTTTATTAGTCAGAAATAGGCTGTATAATTACACTGTTGACTTCTTGTGGTCTTAATGATACAGTACAATCCATATTGTGACACACACTCACACCAGTAATGACTATGGCCCCGGGATACCGCTTATTCTGACTATGTGTTTCGTCACCTTTCTATCACAAGCCAGCATGAATTTCTCAGCAGTTTGTGCTAATCTGTGGGATAAACCCAGACAGGTTCACATTCGTTTCCCACATGCATCACTGAGCTTTGGGCTCCCATGAACATGTCATCTGGTCACCAGTCCTCCTTCCTTGGACCATTTGGACCATGTTTCATGGGTAATAACCACTAGACATCCCGGTCTTCTATGCATCCCAATTTAGGATTTGTCAAAGTCACACAGATCCATATGTTTGCCCACACCATGCTTCCAACACATCAACTTCTGGAACCTACTCTTCACTTGCTGTCTAATGTATCCCACTCCATCACAGGTGCCACTGTAACAAGATCAGCAATGTTATTTCCTTCACCTGTCAAGTGTTTTAACGCTATGGCTGACTGATGTAAAGGCAAAACAGAAAATGCATTGCTCAGTGAAGTTTGTAAGTTTAACTTTTACGTACTTCTTGAAGTCCAGGAAGATTGAGGCCAGTATTTTTAATTAGTCATATCCCTTATGACAGGAAGAGAAGGGATGACGTGATGTGGACTGACACCAGCAGCACAGAAAGCCTCCAGAGTGACATTTCAATTAAGAACAGTCACACTCAGTGACTCTGTAATCACGCCTGCTCTCCGTGTACCCTCAGAATACATTAACATGGGGAAAAGGCCTCTGTAGGGAGAATGAAAGCATTTGTTTTTTGTTTTTTTTGTTAATGACTGACAAATTAAGGGCCTTATCCAGTCTAACAGCTTTCAGATGATGTGATCACTGGCTCATGGAACCATTGGGTAGCTTTATATAAACAGAATTAATGTGGTCAGCTATTAATTGCATCAGCTATAATGTCATAAACATATACTGCATTTCTTTTTCGGTCACATTGTCCAACATCGCTCTAAAAAGCTTGTCCTTCAACTTCAGAAGTCACTGTTGTTCCTCACGTACAGATTCAAAACATCCAAACAATGCCATATGCATATATGCATGTCCATAACCAGAGGGGCCATTAAACATGATTTGAATTTGATAACATCTGATCCAAGACAGGAAAAAAAATGGTTTGCCCTACATGTTTTTCTCATTTGACACTAAAATCCACAGGAAATAAAAGGCAGCGCTTGAATCTATGTAAACACTTTCCCTGCCACCTGCCCATTTATTGAGTTTCGGCCTTAAGGTCAAACTTACAGCCACCTGACTTGGATGTGGACATTACAATGTCACTGGCAGGCTAATGTTTGCTTCATAACATTCATTTTGGGCCAAAATAAAAATCTATTGGTGTGAATACAATAATTCAGGCACATGGCAGTTGCACAGATGAGCAGTCTTGTCAGAGAGCTGCATCTAACTCTAGTCTCCAGGACAGATAACTTCCATCACTACACAGAAGACAAACCAAGTCCAAACGTGTCTCTTCTCTGGTTCCTCATTGGAGGAATGAGGTTCATAATCTGACTAGTGCAACAGAATCACTCTTCAAAAACATTCTAAAGACTCATCTGTCCTCTCCTGATGCACTTGCCCTACTCTTACATATAGATTTAGCCCTTAATGCTCTCTTCCCGTTCTCCCACTGCCCTTAAACTGGAACGTGTCCTCATATTGTTAGTCACTTTGTATAATGTAATGTGATGTAAAATCACACTGTAATGTAAGAACTCATATGCTAGCCATTAGCAAATGTGTTAGATTAGAGTCAGGCATAGTATAGAGCAAGCAGTGAGTTAGTACACTAGAGTGGGTGAGCTTCTTTCTCACTGCATTTGATGTGAAGTAAAGAGAAAACAGAAATTGTGGTTTCGATGCAACGCTAGCCAAAACAAAAAATCAAGATGTTTTGATCTCATTACCCGACTGCAGGAATACTATAGCTTACAAAAAGGGCATTTAAAAATCAATCTTCTCACATCCACAACAACGTCTGACAGACAACTATACACTAGGGCTTTAATTACACTGCTCCATTCACAAAAACCCATCTGCCAAGCAGATGTGCCAGTAGGAGCCCCTCAGCTTCAGCTAATATCAGCCCTACACCACAACTTACAACATCTCCTCTGGCATTCATAAAGGAATAAAGGAACAGGAACAGGGCCTTGTGCTGTGGTTGGCTGCCCAAACATATAATGTCTTTAAATCGAACTGTTAGACAGAAAGTAAGAACTGGAAATGTTAAATAACACGGTGATCCGTATGTCATTATTCTTTTCCAAAACAGTTGGAATGTGTATCATAAATATATCAATATATCAGTATCTCTGTAATAAAACTATTCCATGGGAGAGTCTGTAGCTATACGCTCTATGTAAACCAATACCAAAGTTAGGGGAGGCAAAGATACATATTATCGCCATACATAATGATATGACAAAACAAAACTGTAAAATAAAACCACGCTGAACACTGGGCCCCCCCAGGGCTGGACACAGGAGACCCCCAGGGCTGGAAACGAGGGAACTCCCAGGACTGAACACAGGGGTCCTCCAGGGCTGAATACAGGAGTCCCCCAAGGCTGAACTCAGGGGTCCCCCAGGGCTGAACTCAAGGGTCCCCCAGGGCTGAACACAGGGGTCCCCCAGGGCTGAAAACAGGGGTCCCCCAGGACTGAACACAGGGGTCCCCCAGGACTGAACACAGGGGTCCCCCAGGGCTGAACACAGGATTCCCCTAGGGCTGTGTGCTCAGCCCTCTACTGTTCACGCTGTTGACCCATAACTGTGCAACACTGCACAGCTAAAACC
>JBBMFX010000001.1:32067605-32091348 GCA_037832545.1 Rhabdalestes septentrionalis
TCTCTCTTCTCTCTCTCTCTCTCTCTTTTCTCTCTTCTCTCTCTCTCTCTCTCTCTCTCTCTCTCTTATCTCTCTCCCTCTCTTCTCTCTCTCTTCTCTCTCTTCTCTCTCTCTCTTCTCTCTCTCTCTTCTCTCTCTCTCCCCCCGTGGCTGAGGTGTGAAGGGGAGGGACAAATGAAAGTGCAGGGTGAAACGGAGAGAGAGAGAGAAAAGCGTTGGACTGGGGGGCAGAGTCTCTTCTCGTTCTGCATTTGAATAGAAGCCTCATGCTGTAAGGCACATGCCCTTTATCCTGGTGGGTTTGGAAGATGTGGGAGAAGGTGTTGCTTTGCCTGCTTGCTGCAACTCACCACAGAGTGCTATGTACGCAAAACCAAACCATTATCAACCACCACCCCACCATCTTCCCCACCACCACCACCCAGGGAGAGGTTATCTTGTGTTGCAGTTGACGTGTACGTATGTGTATGTACGTATGTGTATGAAAGTGTGTGTGTGCTTGTGTATAAATATACACACAAAAATATACATACATTAATATATATATAAAATAATCAGAGGTGTCATTTCCTGCTCATTTTAAGCTGTGGTGTCCTTTTAAGAAAAAAAAAATCTTGTTTGTACCAAGTGTAAGTGAAAAGTTTTTGGGCCTTTAAACTGATAGGAATCAGCAGTGAGCAGCTGAAATTCGGCTACACTGTAAATAAAACAGCGTTGTCAGGGACGAGTTTCTGATCCAGAAACGCAATGTAAAATGTAACTGCGTGGTTTTGCTGAAGGATTTGATGGGTTCATAGTGGACCTAGTTCTGCAGGAGGTTGCATTGAATTCCTTAACTGCGTGCTCAGACATCTACCCAAACATCATCGCCATGGGCTTTCCTGCAGAGAGGCTTGAGGGAGTCTACCGAAACAACATAGATGATGTAGTGCGGTGAGTACAAGTGCAGAATCTGCAGATCTGGACAGAATGTGGTGTACAGACTGTCTTGCAGCTAGAGAAGTTGTTAACATACAGCTGTAGGTCCCTCATGGCCACAGTTGGTTATCATCCATCCTGTCTTTGTAAGAACTGGGGAAAGTGTCATTCATCATCATTCCTTATAGGAAATTAGGTTCAAAATACACACATTTTGGCTTCACAACAATGAGCAAAAAATAACACAGTAGCATTTTCTACATACTTCCAGTGGCATGTCACTTTACAAACCACTAATTAATAGATTTATAGACAGCTTGTAGACAAGGCTGTACTGATTAGCCTATTGCTGCACTTGAGTCGTTAGATTGTGAGGTTGTTAACTCAAGCAAGTTTATAACTTGGCATTGTTTAGTAAATACAGAGGCAGCTTCACAGACCAAGGTCAGGCCTAATTCTTCTCTAAGACAAATTTCCAATAGAAATGTCTTATTCCAGGAGGAACAGGAAACCAGCTTGTATCTTAAAAGTAAAAGAGGGTGTTAGTGTGTGTATTAATGTTGATATAAAAGTGTATTCATGTGTTTTCTGTATTGGGTGTGAAATTACATGTGCAGTCAAATGCAGTTAGATTTTATATTCACAAACTGAAATTAAATGGAAATCATTTATTGGTTACCCTCAACTCCACTATGTAAGTCATGCTTTCACCAGATAGTTTTAGAAATAAGACTTTGACTAAAAAAAGGAGCATTTAGTTTTGACATTTCTGTGGTTATTTCACATTTATTTTAATAAATATTTAAGCTGTACCATAGCTGCTTTGGCCAAAGCAGTTTAAAGGCTGTCGCCATCGGTGGAGTTGGAAATATTTTTATTACTTGCTAATTACTGCTTTACTTTCTTTGAGTATGTGTAAGTTTATGACCAAATTAACAGACCCTGATCAAGCCTAATCCTCAGCTAAGCAGAGGTTTTAGTCCAGGACTTGGTCTTAAAGTATACATTCCCATGTAAATTCATGTGATTACTGCTTTTCTAATACAGTGTTTTAAATGATCTATGTTCAGAAATGAAACATTGAGGGTTGCTTATTTGAAATAAGTGAGGGTGGGATTGCGCTTAATAAATGACTGTTATGAACCCAAATGACATAAATTTCCTGTGTTGGCGACATTAACGATCAAAGTTCTGTGTAGCTCAGTTTACTTTCTCTCTCTGAGACATTAACGATCAGACAAACTTCTGTGTAGCTCGGGTTACAAGTCTCTAGATCACTGTTGCTGTTTACTGTGATATTCACACCTCATTATGTTTTTGTACACATACTGCCATGATAGCACCGCATGACCCTCAGCTTTAAGTACTCAGGCTTACGTTTAGAAGTCTAAATATCACAGAGGCAAAACTGATGACCTGTGAATAATCTCAGTGATGATTCATATTTGTCGTTGCAGGTTTTTGGATTCCAAACACCGAAACCATTACAAAATCTATAACCTGTAAGTACATGATTATATTTTGCATCTTCTGGACATTTTATATTGAAGATGGGTATTGATAGGATTTTACTGCTACCGATATTGCTAGTGATACTGCATATCCATACTGATACTCAATGAAGGTCTCTTTGATTGTACTCTCTGAAATGTGTTTTAAAGCTCTTGAATTCTTGGTTCAGACCCTTGGATACGGGTTTCATTTGCAGTTGATGCGTTTAACATGTGATTACATTATTAGATTAAATGCTGTTTGTATTTTATTTCTATTAAATTGGCTCTCTCTTGCTTTTGACATGATTTTAACCATAAATACCATCCATACCACATTCAATACAGATTATTTACTAACCGACCTACAAATTGAGTCAGAAGGTAGCTGAAGATTTCAGTGAAAGTTTTATCACCTTTCAGTACTTTGTGAACTTGTGGCATCTGGGATATTTGTTTACACGTGTTGTTGAAAGGTTGGTATTTTACAAGCAGTAGGTTCTTGGACTGATTATTGTGGTTTTCCTCATTTAAATGTAAAAAGTTATAAGATTTAATATTCTGGTATTTCATACGATCAGTTTCGGTTGTTTAGTCGTGTAGCATCATTTGAGTTTAGATGTTGTACTATGAACGATGTCTATACCATGTTTTGAAATGACTGATCAGTAACCCGTATCTAGCAAGCATGTGCCCATGATCAATGTAGTTCTTTTACCCAGCCGAGGGTATTTGTTTCATGACCCTTTTAAAACGAAACATGGTTACTTTTCTCTGTTGTATGTCTAACTCTCCCAACGGTTTATGAATACTTTTGCTTTTGGGGTCTCGCTTCTTTTCTTCTAACCTGAGAAAGGCAGAGAAAGTAATGCTGCCAACGAATAGGAAGAGATATACAGAAGTGAATTGCAGCATTCATTATTTGTTCCTGGTTTGGGTGTAAAAATAGCAGCGCCAACCAAATCGGTATCATTGTGTAAAGCGTGCTACTGGTTCAGCAGCTTTTAACATAAATCAGGAAGCCAAAAGCATGTCAGCTTGGTATTCCTACTCGGTGACTGATTCAAACTTGTGCTTAGGAAATGGCCTGCTTCTTGAAAAGTGAAGTGAATGTAATTGGGTTTCTGTTCTGGGAGAAGATTTGTTACTGGAGTTCATTATTTAATTCTGTTTTGTGCAAGTCAGTATCAAACCTTTTTTTAGTCTGTCTGAGAACGCCTTGTTGCAGTCTGAGGACAGGAAACCTTGATTCATTATTGAACTGGTGACAATTAACTCCTATTATACGTTAGGTGTGTTAGTCTTGGAAAAGTATCTGAGAAGTGTATACATGTAAGACTGAAGAGAATGAGTAGGCCTCTGTTTAGGCCTCTGTTCACTCCAGCCTAATTTAGTTTTCAATTCAATTTTAGCATCGTTTACAGAAGTGAAACATTGTGGTTAACAAGTGCTGACGATTTAGGCGATAGCTAGGTCAGAAATCTGTGGTTGGTGTAGTATAGTGTTACCCACTATACAACAGTAGACCGGGGTTTAGCTCTCTGTATAGCCGTGCACAGTACTCTCCACCTGAAAGAGGCCTTGGGTTCAATGCACCAAGTTTGTCTTGGTTATTGTCTGCCAAATGCATGTAAAATCCAGCCTTACTTAGTTTTTTTGGAGACTGAATGACATACTGCTACATAAGTGGCTAAAGAGTACAGAAAACCAGAACCACAATCTCTACTGCTGCAGCTTTTAGCTATGTGGTCACATAGGTAAGTGTCATGCGGTGTCATAACTCTTTCGCACGCCTGTTCGAGATTTTCACCTTGATGCAGTTTTTAGAAAAGGAGAAAGATGATGTAAGTGCTCAGTTTGTACCATACTGAACCTGCTATTAGCATCCATTACGTGTTGAATAAATTCGCTTTAGAAATGCGTCTTAAATCAGGAAATATGGTTACATTTGCTTTAATAATGTAAAGTTCAGTGTCTGCAATCTGGTCAAAATCGGGTGTCTTGTTGCTTTAAACTGATCTGGTATGGAAACTGTCTTTCAGATGTGCAGAACGACACTATGATGCGGCCAAATTCAACTGTAGGGGTAAGTGAAGTTCATTTGCACACATTTTCCTGAAAGTAAGTGTGGTGTTGCGTAAGAACCCCCTATATCCAAAGCAGTGACCTTTTGGTTGTAGCGTTTTATGAATAGTCATGAATACTTTTCCTGAGTGAATGGTTATTAATCGCGTTTCTCAATGCTTTTAAAATGCGAGTGTGCGGCTAGGTAGTGAGATGTTGGGATTAGGAGTTACCTGCTCTTCAGATGTGCTCTCAGGTTTTACCCAAATCTTTTACTCTCGATCTAGCAGACAGTAAAAAAAAAAAAAAAAAATCTTATTCTGAACTCTGATCCCACACCAAGTAAAATCTACTCAACGCAGAAGTGGGCATTAGTGACCACCTGACTGAAGTGCAAGGAAAAGGCTAAATTAATTAGCAGGGATTGAACTGGTGCATCCTGATCGTAAACAGTTCAGTCCGGTGACAAAAGGAACCATGAGCCATAAAATATAAAGTAACCTAAAAATAGGTGATTGGATTTGAGCGAAAAACAATTTGCATCAAAGAATTTTGCGTCAAATTCATTTGTTTTTTCGGTTCCAAACATTTAAATATGAGGCGTCCCTCCACGGCCAGGACAGTTTTTAGAGCCAAATGACATGCAAATCGACCGGTCAACCTGCGTCATTTAGACAATATACTGCCAAAATTATCCAACGGTGAGCGGGTGAAAGATCAAATTCCGCGCTCTGGCTGAATAATAACCATTGTGAAATCTGTTCAGAGCCATCATGTCCAGGTTGCTTCTTCTGCCGGAGTTTGTTTGGTTTTATCCGTTGCAAAGTGGGCTGGGCAGCTCGAGCAGCCTAAAGAAAGAACCCTTTCTTCAATGCTGCAGAGTTCTGTCTTTCTTATGCATTTACTCTTCAAAAGCTCAGTCTGCTTTGATAAAGTGGTCTTGACTAGGACGCCACCATAAAGGGCATGATACTGATTTGCCGTGTCGTCTGTATGGCGCCCAGTTGCACAGTACCCGTTTGAAGACCATAACCCCCCTCAGCTGGAGCTGATTAAGCCCTTCTGCGAGGACCTCGACCAATGGCTGTCCGAGGATGAGAACCATGTGGCGGCCATCCACTGCAAGGCTGGCAAAGGTCGCACAGGGGTCATGATTTGTGCCTACTTGTTGCATCGTGGGAAGTTCATGGAGGCACAGGAAGCTCTAGACTTCTACGGGGAAGTGAGGACCAGGGATAAGAAGGTGGGTAATCCTCAAATGCTGCATTCAAGTGAACCGCATCAAACAGAACACCCTCGGCGCTTTGCTTATATACTTGTTTTGTATGCTCTGTTTTGGTATTGTGTGGGGAATTTCTGATGTATTCAAACTGTGGTTTTAGTGTATTTTTATGTTCGGGTGCTCAAATACGAATTTTACGTTTACAGCAGTAAAGCATTGCTAAAGCTGAGAAGAATTTTATCAGTGTCATTAATTTTGGATTTGTATTCAAAGGATTGTAAATGTTTATCTGCTGCCTGTGATTTAGATGTCGCTGTATTTCCTGGTAGTACAGCTTGTGATGATGCATGAGCCCTCCTGGTCATATCCCAGGGGTTGAGTTTGGTGTAGGGCAGGTACACTGCAGTCAGCTTTACCAATTAACTTGAACTAAATTCCTGTGTAAAAGTACACAAACAAGGAATTAAATTGATGTGTTTATAATCTGATTACATAGGCTCAGTGCATCGTGGAATTAAAAAAATACAGTTTTACCCCAATCAAACCAGTCTAGACTCTGAATCAGTGGTTTCACCTTTTTTTACACTGCATGTATGGAAGACGGCTACATTTCAAAAATCATCAGATGTTCTGTAATACACATCACTGTTTATTCTCATAGTGAATTGTATCTTTTCACTACATTGTAACTCTTGACCTAGCAAGATCTGTTTAGTCAATGATGACTTAATTGAATGTTTAAACCCACTTGTAAGCTATTGGTTATTGTTGACCTGGTATGTCGCTTTTTGTCCTCCAATAGATTCTGATTCCTATGCTGTGAAAATCAAATGTAATGTAAAATCAAATTTTTCTCTCCACCAAAAGTTCTCAAATCCGGCTCATCATTGAGGGGCACACGCTTGTGAATAAACATATAGTTAATGAGTTATAAAATATTTAAAATAAGCATAATCAGGCTCAGGTATGCCTCATTAAATGATGCTTTGTGTTGTTTCTTCTGGTTGGATTGTAATGCAACTGTATGTTTGTTTTTGTTTTGTTTTTTTCCCCTCATTCTCTCTCAGGGTGTGACGATCCCCAGTCAGCGCAGGTATGTGTATTACTACAGTTACCTGCTGAAGAACCAGTTGGAGTATAAGCCTGTTGCCTTGCTCTTCCACAAGATGGTGTTCGAGACTCTGCCCATGTTCAGTGGGGGCACATGCAGTAAGTCTGACCACAATACAAACAAACCTTCCTAATTTGTTCAAAGGCATAACGTGAGGCATGTGGCCAGTCCCGTTTCAGCCCTCATCACTTCCCCTTTCCATGTCCTCTTGAGAATGTCACCAGGATGAGCAGACTTCTCTTTTTGTGCTCGATGCTCCTCAGTGATGTTTTTTTGTTGTTGTTGTGGGAGGTGCTTCACTGATACTTGGTTAACTTGTGCTGTGAAATGAAAGCATGATCCTAGATGGTAGCTATCTAGCAGGAGAGAATTCACAATAACTAAATTGGGCAAATAAATATAATAGTAACAATGACCCAAGTGCTTTTTTTCTGCCAGTTTTTTGAGTCATTTGGCTGAGAGTATTTTTGTGGTTTTCATTTTACATTTGGAAACAAAAGAAACATTGTGATATCGTCACAATAAGCAATACACACTGTATCACCTTCTATGGTGCTGTGATGCACCATGATCTTCTGGAAGTGTCTAGGGGAAGAAGGTAGGGCTGGAATGGAGACTGAGAATCTTTGCAGTTATCATAGCTGAGAAGTTAGGGATTGAATCTGAAATGAAATGTTCACTGTCTTTGATCCAGTGCTAGTTTGAAGCTCACGTCACTACAGTTTTGTTGTCATTGATGTCATTGTTCGAAATATTTCTGCTGTACCTTTCCCTTCGCTGTGGGGCTGTGGATACACCATCTGTGGTTTTCACCCCATGTTCAGTCTTCGCTCTGTCCCTAACGGCTTCACACTTGTCTGTGTTTCTCTTTCCCTCTGCTCCTACGTCCCGAGGGCTCTATTCTGAATTAGACTGCCTCCTCTCTCTACACGAAGCAGCAGCCATTTGTATGTTGACTAGGCCCAATAAAGAGAGACCACATTTAAGGAGCTAAACGTTTTAGTAATAGACATTTCTAAGCTTCTATGAACTAAGCTTATGTGCACTTAAAACTGCTGTAGTGTTATTTTAGTTTTGGCAAATATGATTAGCATGCCGGCACTGTTATAACATTATTTTGTGGTAAAATGTCTTAGTACTGATGGCTAGGATTGTACTAGAAGTCTTATTTACCCTACGTTTTAAACATGATGGTAGTTTGCATTTTAAAGTTTCAGCTTTTATGACTCGAATTTTTAGCCACTGCCTTGCACCTTGGCAGTCTTTCTAACTAATATGACAAACAATGAAAAAATACACTCATAAATGAATAGTTTGCTTTGGAGCAACAGGTTAATAGTTTGGAGAACGCTATGTCCAACATGCAGTATCAGCCAGGTGTGTGAAAATGTGTGAACCTTGAGCACTAAAGCCAAACCAAACAACCTCGAAGAAACGTATCTGAAGCTGTAATGTGTCGCTCTAAAATCAGAGTCTAGGAGCTGAATTGCTGTCCTAGAAATTAGTTGTGTGTCCCAGCCGTGGTGCTTTGTCGAGTGGGGTTTGTGGAGCAGAGGCAGTGTGGGTGTGGAGCTCTTGGCTGTTCTGCTGCTGCTGCTGGTGCTGCTGCTGCTTCTGGCATGTTTAACCTCCTTCTCTCTCTCTAAGGGGACAGTACTGTTAAAAACAGGAGTGATGCGAACCCCCAGGGCTTCAAGAAAGGAAACTGGCACTGGGGTAAAGCTACATTCCCTTCATTACTACTGTTAACCATGCTAGCTGGACCAACACCCCTCCCCTTTTACGCCACCCCAACCACAGCGCCCTCTGTCAGCTCAGTGTAGGAACTGCAGGCCTGGGCAGACTAGCAGTTCAGTGTTGGAGGAAAAAAAGGGAGCCTAAACCACAGCACTCCACAGACAACAGAAATCAGAAAATGTGATTCATGTTTTAGCCTGGTTATTACGAATTGTCTTCAGTGTCTTCAGAGGACTGTAACAGACTTCTGCAAACCTGTATAGGCCCCTGTAGTGACATTCATGTAAACACTGGTTGATTTAAGTTTATAAATGAATGCCCATCAGGCTCTTATATGTGCCATTAAAATGCACAATAACACAGAGTGAATTGTAAACTCATTTTAAGCAGTAAAATAAACTCAAAAAAAAAAACTCTAATAAGGAGTATGAAGCATTCAGTGTGTAACTTCCCTCATGTTACCTCATTCACCACAAGTGGGTAAAAATAGCAGCAGTTGATGCATATAGAACTGTTAGTGTATGACCAGTGTTCAGAAAAGAGCCCTGTATGCTCGCCTGTCTGACTGTACTGCATGCTACGGGGGCTGGGGGTGGGTAGGGCAGAGCTTTCTCTCCCTCCTTTTTGCCCCATTCCTTCTGACTGACATGTTGGGGGTGGAGCTTTGTGGTTCTGCTGGGTTTTATCCAAAAGTATTTATAAATCTCCAGTAATTACTTCCCTCTCACCTTTCACATATGTGCCCCCTTTTTATCTTGTGTGTTTGCTTGAAAAATTCTTTCCTTAATTACTTTTTTCCATTTTTCATTCTTTCCTTCTTTTCATCCCTTTCTCTCCCTCCCCCACCCTCCCTCCTCAGATCCTCAGTTCGTTGTGTACCAGTTAAAGGTGAAGATCCACACGTCAAACCCGGTCCACACGCGGAGGGAAGACAAGCACATGTTCTTCGAGTTCCCGCAGCCTCTGCCCGTGTGCGGAGACATCAAAGTGGAATTCTTTCACAAGCAGAGCAAGATGATGAAGAAGGTCAGTGAGCACTTCATTAAGTGAAGGGCATAAGGGAACTGACAGCAGCTCGTTTTAGACCGTCGGCTCCGTATCGGCCTCTCGGGGCTTCAGTATCGGGAAAATCAAAAGTGGTATTGTGATAATTCACAAGTATTGACACCACGCAGCAGTACCGATTTTTAGTTTTAGAGCTACTGCAGGGGAAGGCCTGGTCTCAGTCTGGCTTGCATTACAGATACAATACAAAAGCAAGTTTACTTCATTCTTCAAACAACAAAATCAAAACATGTAATGTCATGTTAGCCTAGTTTATGCCACTATATATATGTACCAAACAGCGAGCTGTTAAAGCTGTAATTTGGCTGTAATTCTGCATTGTTCCTCTCAGCTTCATCACTAATCATCGTCATATTCATCTTAGCTTAACAGCTCACTGTTGCCTTTTTGACTGGTTATAGCTGTTATTGTTTTCTAAGCATTTTTAAGTTAGTAGAATGGTGTCAAATTATTCAATAAAATTTGACACCATTCATAAACCCTATAAGGGTTGCATTGTGAAGTGGTTCAATTTTTTGCACATTTTCCTGTTTGTTTGCTGTGGCGGCAGCAACACGTTGTTGTTTAGTTATTTGAATGACATAATTGTTTAATAATTTATTATAAGTAGTTACAATGATTCTGCCACTGACGAGGTGGATATTGTTTTCTTGTGGGCGTTTATCGGGTCCAAAACCGTGATCTATTTTGAAAATGTTGCGATGTTGAATTTTGGCCGTGCTGTTCTGCACCTTTGACCCTGTCTGTGACTGTGGGCTCCACTGTGCAACAGTCAGCACTGCTCCAGTAGTTGCGTGCAGCTGGCAGTTTGTGGTTTAACAGCCATGTTATAGCACTTGTCTTATTTTTGTCAATGACTCAGCTTCTATCTTGTGAGTGTGTGTGTGGCTGTATTTCCTCTCCCATGCGTAAGTCCTTGTAAATGCAACCTTTGTTGAGTGTGTTAGTATTTGCGTCCTGTCTGTATATCTACGCTGTGCATTTGGGTTTTTTTGGCGTGTATGTGTGTATATGCATGTTTGTAAACATATGCTATTTACAGCCATAACATGTACATTTCCCTTCCCTGTGTGTCTGTGATTCGTTCTGTCCTGCAGGATAAAATGTTCCACTTCTGGGTTAACACATTCTTTATTCCGGGGCCGGAGGAGAGTGTGGAGAAAGTGGAGAATGGGTCCGTACTGAGCGAGATAGGCAGCAACTCCTCTCAGAGCCAGTGCTCCCCAACAGAACGTGAAAGAGGGATGGGCGCGGGAGGAGGAGAGCGGGAACGCGGAGGAGAGCGAGCCGGAGCAGTGGATGCAGACCGGGACTACTTGATTCTAACCCTGACAAAAAATGACCTCGATAAAGCAAATAAAGACAAAGCAAACAGATACTTCTCCCCAAACTTTAAGGTGAGGGTCGTTAAGACTGTGTTCGTACCTTTCTCAGACAAGATTATGGTTAGGAGTGTAAAGTGCGATTTGGCATCAAAATAATGGCAGGTGAGCGTTTTTTTTTTTCCTTTGTTTTTTTTTCGTCTTCTTTTTTTTTTGTAGCTGAAAAACTGGCTGCACCTTGTCTGATCCTGTATTGAATTTTGGCAGAATTCCAAAGATAAAATGTTCAGTATCCAGTAATTTTGCAGTCCACCTCCACAAAGCCTTTTATAATGCTTGAAAATTCTCCACTTATTTAATTTTGGCCACACAATTCATTAAATGCGTGAGCAGATATTCGGGGGGTAGAAAAACAAGCACTGTGGACAGCAATGAAGAGAGTGTAGGAAACAGTTCCTTTAAATCACTTTAGGAAAGTGACGAAGGAGCCCAAGGTTGTCTTTGAGACCAGAGAACCTACGACGTGCTGATAAACCGACACTTGGGCCAGTTGATAATACACCTGAACATTTTTTGTTAGAGGGTCCAGTTATTTTAATTCATTTAAAATAACATGAATGTAGTACAAGTAGAATGTGAATCCCTGCATTGTACTCCTTAGGGTTTCAGACCAATTACAAAAAACATATTTACCTTGATGTTTTTTATGTAGCACATTCTTTAACATGTTTAGATCCGGCCCAAAAAATGAGACCCGACCCGAACCCGTGCACCTTGTGCCCGAGCCCAGTCCGGCCCGACACATTAACTGTAATTATCGTCCCGAGCCCGATTTAAACCCGACAATTTTTTTAAATACGTGTGATGATTAAAAAAATCAAATGCTTGATCAAGGCCCGGCTCGCGCCGTGTCGGGTTCGGGCAAAGAATCTAAACTCTAGCCCTGAGTAATGTTTGTCTGTGGTTCGCTGATGCTTAGTCCCTCAGGAGAAATGTGTAAGCTTAGATCGATTACATGATTATTTGTAACCTTATGTTGTCATTTAACAAAATAAAGCCAGTTAGGAGGCCGGATAGCCAAAGATCTTCTTTTTGCGTAAAATATTTGCATAAAATAAACGAATAAAATAATTTGTATTTGTGTGTAATAAGCACTGACGATAGTAAATACCCACTATTAGTTTCAGTTAATAGTGTTCTTAATAATGTCAGTTTGATGTGTATGGATTAAGCCTAATCTTCAGTCATATTCAGTTGAGAACTACTGGTGCTGACCATCAGTAGTGGTTGCATCTTTCTCCATTTTTTTTTTCCCCCCCCACAAATCCCCCACCAAATATCACCGAATTAAATTCTTTGTTTAAAATGGAGTGAAAAATTGAGCACTTTGCCCACATGAAAAACAAACTACATCAGAGTGTGATGCATCAAAGTAAATTTAGGTGCCATTCTGTAATGAAGTCGATTTGAAATGAATGTGCTTTGTTTTTGCGTACATTTTCATTGATATCCCCCCACTCTCTCTCAGGTGAAGTTGTATTTCACTAAAACAGAGGAGCCTTCGAACTCTGAGGCCAACTCCACCTCGGTCACTCCAGACGTGAGCGACAACGAGCCGGATCACTACCGCTACTCCGACACCACCGATTCGGACCCGGAAAACGAACCATTTGACGAAGAACAGCACACACAAATCACGAAAGTCTGAACACTTTTTACACCCACACAGACACACGTACACGCACGCACACACACACACACACATACCTACACACACATACAGATACCTATACACCTGGACTTAAAAAAACAAGCAAAACCAACCAACACCAGAGAAAAAAGGAGAAAACTTGAAAATGTACTGAAGAGAAAAGGACCTTCCCGCCCTACCCCCACCGCCCCAGCGCCCCAACTGAACGATCCCAGGACAATTTGTGTCAAGAGTGTGTCAAACACCATCGAGTATAGAAGAAAAAAATTATCCTGACCAATATATTGTTTTCTATTCATTATTATTATTATTATTATTATTATTATTATTATTACTACTATGATTATTATCATTCGTGTGGATATTGACACTGTTGCCTGAGGTGGGTGGGAGGGTCCTGTAGCTACTCTGTATATATATAAAATCCCTTTTTTTGTGTGTCAAAGATGACGAAAACTAGGCAATCAGGCGAGGAGAGGAGAAGAGGGACAGAGAAATGACCACACGCATCTCTCCCTCTCCCTGTCTTCACCCAGGCCAGTGCTGCAATCACTCTCTCCCTCTGCTCCTCTCCCTCGCTCCCTCCTTTCTCCCCACCTTCCTTTACTGTGAATGCTTCTTGTGCTGGCCGCAGGCGCCTATGACCTTTTTGACCCTGCCCCTCTCCCTGCGCTATGTATGCTGGGATACGTAGTTCTCCAGGCTGTCGTACAGCGGCTACGGTGTGTCAGCGTTCTTAGTCCGGCCCCGCCCACTCCCCCCGCCCCCGGCCCCCATCCTCCCCCCTCCCCCACTGTGTATAACGTTAAATTATGCAGAAAAAAAATGGCATCCCATGTATTTGTCAATGTTTTTTTTATCCTAAGATAATAAAAAAATATATATAATACACAAAACCGCAGGGAACCAGTGTTTGCAATAATGTTAACACTCAAACATTTAAAGGACAAAACTGGTGTGCATGTTATTGGAGTTAGTGTCCATGTTTAATAAATGCTATACGATGTGTTTTTATTAAAAACAAAAGTGTCGGAAGTCTCTTAAACTTGTGCCTCCATGAAGCCTCCGAGTTCGTTGCACGTACATCAGCCAAGTACATCGGTTTGAAGGGCCAATAGCAGGGAAAACTTGATTCCTGAATGTTGGGGGGGATTATAGTTCCTGATTATGTTGTTAATGTGCCTTTCACGGTCCAGTTTTAGAAAATAAGCTGCATCCACAATCTATTTTGAAGTCACTTATATCGCAAAAACAAATGTATTTATAAATCGATTGGCCAAAATATTAAAACCACTGATGGGTGACTTGGATAATATTATCTTGTTGCAATAGCACCTGTTATTGGGTGACTTATTGCTGTTG
This sequence comes from Rhabdalestes septentrionalis, assembly GCA_037832545.1. Taxonomy (NCBI): domain Eukaryota; kingdom Metazoa; phylum Chordata; class Actinopteri; order Characiformes; family Alestidae; genus Rhabdalestes; species Rhabdalestes septentrionalis. The sequence continues at coordinate 32,081,608 of JBBMFX010000001.1, forward strand.
TGCAAATTGCTGAAAAACGTATGCTGGCTCTGATAAGATGTCAGAACCCAGTATGTCGCTTTTTAAAGGGGTTGCATAGCTGCAGACAGGTCAGAGTGCCCATGCTGACCCCGTCCACAGCCTACGGTGGACATGTGGACCACGGAAGCAATGGAACATGTTGGCCTGGTCTGATTAATCATGTTTTCTTTTACATCGTGTGGATGTCGCTGTGTGTGTCGCTTACCTGGGGAGGAGATTGCACCAGACAGCATAAGATGGAGGCAGTGTGATGCTCTGGGGAACGTTCTGCTGGGAAAATCTGGGTGCTGCATTCGTGTAGATTTAATCGACCTAAACATGGCTGCAGACCAAGTACACCCCTTCATGGCAACAAGATTACCTAATGGCAGCAGGTTCTTATTTGCTGTATCGTCTTTCAGCAGGATATGTTGTCCTGCCACCCTGCAAACACTGTTGAGGATTGGTTTGTGGAACAAAGTTCCCATCACTATAGGATATTGGGTGTTGGCCTTTTAAAAGCTTTCATCGAACAATTACATCCCTATTATTCATTCACACCCCCCAATAATCCACCTGCCCTCCAAAAAAGGGGTGGATTTGTTTGGTAGCACGATGGTTGAGCCTAAAAACAAGTTTACACAATTTAAATACCTTCAGTTATTATGGGCTTATGAAACACAATGTAATTAAAATGTGCTCAAATCGACCTTAATTTACCCCTGAAAATATTAATATGCCATTAATTTGTAAACCGATCCAATAATTTTACCTTAAAATTGGATTTAAGGTACGAGTGTGAAACCCCTTAATCCAAAACACAAGACCTATTAAAGGGGCAAATTTTAAAAAGTAAGGGGAAAATTCTGTAGTTTTACCCCTTAATCAGCCTTAATATGTACACTTTTCTCCTTTCGCAGGAAATTAAGATAGAAATTAAGGTAATTTTAAGCAGTAAAAGTAAGGGGTTTCATTTCGTAGACTAAACAGGAACAATCTTGGAAGTATGTTGAGGCTCAGATTCAAATGTTACCTTTTCATTCATTACATTGAGCAACTTCTCTTTAAGAACCAACTCTTGTTTCTGGACCGCTGTCTTTAAAGGAGGAATTTGGTGAAAGATCTCATTTACCCACTTCCCCTTATTAAAACTGTAGTCAGCCTTTAGGTTTGCGCTGGAGAAACAAGGGCAATCGAACTGCTAAACTGTCACTAAATGGCAAATCTATCTACGTCTGTTGGCTGTGAAGTGGCTCTGGTTCTGGAGGCCCAGCAGCTTTTAATGCTTCAACTTCTTTACCTCTCAAAGCCATGAAATGCTAGTGAATGGGCTGATGACTTGGATTAGGGGAACTAGGGGCTTGAAAAACGGAGCAGGGTTCAGAACCACTGTTACACAGAGTGTCATTTGATGTCACAAACAGTAGAAGCAAGTCAAATTGAGATGAGACAGTGTGGTCCAGTTCTTGATTAGCATCGTGGCTCCAGTGCTCCAGTCAAAAAGCAGATTTCAGGCTTCAGCCGGGGGACGTGTGGTTTTCTCTCACTGTATCTTGTCCATGGAGAACAGGAGCACTCTAGTGGCCCTTGGCTGTCAGTGGCTGGTCAATTTAACCTTTTTACAGTTCACCTCTACGGGATTGTTGAGTATGACAAAAACGTATCGATTGTTTTGTTGCCACTGAAGCAGGGACGTGAAATTCGGTGACTGGATGTTTTGTGCCATTCCTGTATCAGACAGCGATGGGACGTTTGGAACTGGATTCGGATCTCTGAAACTTATTTTCAACCCATTTGTTCATTCAGTTCATTGGAGATATAGGTTGTGTATCCACAGCGATTTTTAAATATTAATCAACCCCTCCATTCAACACCATTACTTGAGAGTGCGGGATGGGGTGAAATGGGAAAACGAGAAGAAAATGTTGCAAAGAGGAAAGAATTCTACAGTACGGAGGGAAACTGGGGGAGAAAACGGGAGGGTTGATACGTCTGGCAGGAATGCGTCAAAAATGGACCTGCTGTGTATTTTTAGCCGCCCGGAGTGAAGAGAAGCTCCTGAGACGCGTCTGGCGGAATCACTAGTTGTCAGGAGTGTTTGGGATCGCTGCTGGAAAAAAATAATAATATTGGAATTGTTTTGAAATTATAGCATAGAATTATTTTAAAGAAGTAATATGTATATATTTTGATACAGCCCCCAACTGCCTAGTGTACTAGTGTATGTGAAATGACACTGTTAATGGGGTATATGTATCCTAGAAAAAATGAGGGTTGTAATCGCATAGAGCCGCAACCCACAAACTTTTTGCGCCACGGACCAGTTTCGTTCAGATCGATACAACTAAAACAAAGTGCGTTTGTTGCATTTTTGCTAGGTTGTGGGCTAAATGTTTTGAGGCACTGTGTCGTATAATCGAGACGAGCTTTTTTTCAGAATTCAAGATAATTAAGACTTTGATAATGAAGTTTTATTCTGTCTTTCTGTGCGGCCCGGTGTCAAATGGCCGAGACCGGTCCGCGTCGCAGTGGTTGGGGACCTCCGGCCAGCCCTAGTGAGTGAAACCGACACTTCCTGGATTGAAATCCCTACCATCGTGTCCTTGAGTAAGACACTTAACCCTCAGTGTCCCCAGGGGGACTGTCCCTGTAACTAATGATAGTAAGGTGCTGCGGATAAGGGCGTCCGCTTAACGCCCTTTCAGGATTAAACACAAGTCCTTCTGACATAACTTCACATTACCAGCGAGCAGCTTTACCTCAGTGATCAGGAGAAGAATAAAAGGTTCGATTCTCTGTGTGTCACACAGAGGGACTCTAATCTCCACAAATGTAGATCATAGAGTGCCTTTTTTTAATCTTCACCTTCTCCAAGCCTGTTTCTCAATCGAGTTTCAGCCTGGAAAAAAAGAAATTTTACTTTGCTTTAGCTCTGCAGTCCTGGTGTGTTCATGCAGCGATCACCAGCGACGTGGTTGGTTTAAATCAGTCTGTAGAAAGTGCAAGAGCCTTTTCCTGGAGGAGAAAACGTGCAAATACCGAAACTTCCCTGCAAATTACCTCTGCGTAATCCACACCGCACAGAGTCTCTCCGCCCGCTGCCTGTTTATGCGGTTTGTTTGATTTCGGGGACGTTTGTAAATCGCCTGGTTTATCACAGAACAGCAGTGGAGGCGCAATTGATAGTAAGGGATTTATTGCAGTCCCCCATCAGGCCAAGAATTTTTTTACAGTTCCGTCCAAACGTCCTAGACACCTAAAATTGGATGTATAAACCCGTTAGCGGAGCAGAATATGTTTTAAAAGCTAATATTAGAATGGAAACGATGATGAAGATTCACAAATACATGCGAAGACTGAAGGCATCAATGTTAAATCTGGAACTAAACCTGTGTTCTTCTAGCTCCCAAAACGTCAAGTACTTTTAACACACATAACAAATGATTATACAGAAAATACACAAATTAACATTAGAATGAATGCAAACAAACAAGATTACAACGTGTTTGTTTGCATATATTCTAATGTTAATTTGTGTAATTCCTGGCAGAAAGTCCTTCGCTGCTCAGATAAAAGGCTTTAAACAGTTTGTGCAGTACTTTCTTTTTGTGTATATGTATGTTGGTTGCTTTTAGGGTGGCAAAATAGTAAAACATCTGTAATAATAACAAATAACGAAAGGTCGCAAAAGAAAAAAATAAGGTGATCATGATGTATAACGGGCTGCCATCCAATCAGCTGTGTGACCGTCCTGGTTGCTTCGAAAATGATCTCTCTGATTTCTCACTCTGGAAAGTTTACTGTCCCAAAGTGTTGCCATAGTGAGGACACACTGAATTCACTCACCTTCAGACATCTGTCAGTCACTGGAGCACTGCTGTTTCATGTGATGCGGCTGATTGTGCCGAGAGTTTGATGTCTAGGTGCTGAAATAAAGTGGGAGCGCCTGCAGAATAAACGAGGAGCAGACGTTTCCTCGTCCCGGAGCACTGCAGCGGTGTACTCTGTACTGTTAACTGTCTCCTCGATGACTTTTCTCCATGGCTGAGGCTTTATCGAGTATTTCTTTTCCTTCTTCCCCCACTTGCTAGCCTCCCCAGGAAACATGCAGTGGGCACTTCTGCAGGAGAGAGACTCTAAATTTGGAGAACTTTTCTCCCTCTCAAAGTCTTCTGTAGTCTCCGGAAGGAGTGTGAGCAACATATGAAACATCCTTCAGTCACAGATTAAAGAATGTCACCTTTTTAGACGCAGAATTCTTCACTGGAATTACAGCTTAGCGCAAAAGAGAATCTCTCATACTCCGTTTGCTTTTAAAGGAATAGCAAATTCAAATCCAGATGCTTGTGGTCTATGTGTTTTTTTGGGCTGGAGCTACAAGGCCAGCATTTCTAGTCAGTAATGGAAGCTTAAGCATCTTCACACATCGTCTCAAACGGTGTCAAGTTGTCGTGTAATCACAGATAGACTTGCTTATGTGGCTCTTAACTCTGCAAGGGCAGCTGTTGTCCTGGGGTTTAGGGAGAGGCCATGGGGTTGAATCCCAGGACCGCCCATGGTACCATCCCCATACTCTGCTCCCCAGGTGCTGTGTTCCTGGCTGCCCACTGTTTCGCTTGGTGAATGGGTTAAATGCAGGGAAAGTATTTTAAAAACTGGATAAAAGTTTTGCCCTAATGTGGGTCTGTTCTACGAGAAGGAAGAAAGAAGTAATGACAAAACTGTGTGAGATTTTATAATCTAGAAGATTTCTGTCCCAAACTATTTTTAAAGCTGAAGTTTCAAATTCAAATGACCCGAGGGCCACTAGGTCAGTGGTTTTCCCCGAGTGGGGAGGAGAAAATGGTCTTATGTCTCACCCCCAAATTAACAAGCTGAAATAGAGGGGACAGTGACATAGTAACGGGAAGAGGAGTTAATAAGGCATTAAGTTCACTTGCTTTAAAGGCCAAGAATGGACTTGCACCCCCACAGATATCAGCACTGATCAAGCAGCGTCACTTCTGTTCCTCTCAGGGCTTCTAGAGCGAGCCGCCGCTGTTTAGAAGTAGAGGAAGACATGCGTCAAGACTCCTCTCAGTCTGTGCCCCTAGTGGTGGGATGAACTCCCTCTCTGTCTTTGTCTGAAGTCCCACTACTTACTTTTCCTTACTTTACAGCGAACGTTGGTTTAAGGTTTACAGGTGGAAGAAGGGATGGGCTGCTTTATTTTTTCTGACTGATAATTGTATGGGCAAATCCCCACAATAACGTGGAAACTGCAAATATTCTCTGGATAAGAGTGTCGGCTAAATGCCGGAAATGTAAAAGTAAATGTGTCAGGGCTTTTGTTTGGAAGGCTCCTTTTGGCATCCTCCACAAATGTGTATTTTTGCTTTTTACAGCACCAGTTTCAACCAAAGGTGAATCTACATAAGGTTTGTTATAGCTGCTAAACGTTTTCCATTTGGATTTATGGATAAATTGGATTTATGGATCATTTGTGACCAGATATGCCCTGCAGGGTCAAGATTTAGACACCAACATCGTTTAATGCCCCCCTTCTGATGAAATTCCATTAAGGGACCCAGTGGCTACATGAGGTATATTGTACTGCACACTGGGTCTGGTAGGGAGGGAACACTGACAGGTGAAACCAGACAAAATATTGAATTCAGTCTAACTGATGAGGCTGAGGGCTGAAGTTCTGAGACACAGAATATCACATTACCTAAATCATTTACTGAGTTATTCCTTTCAGGCTGTAATGGCCCTACAAATGTGCTTCTCGGTGATGCAGCTTAGAGTAAAACACATGGGACCAGTTCTCCAGACACAAACTACACTCTGAAAGAGTTTCCATTGGTAATTCAAAACCCTCAGAGCAATAAGACCAGGCCTAATCCCTGTCCTGTAGCGGGCTGGGCTGAAGTAGTTGTTGTGTGTTAAGCCATGTTCTGTTGTAGCTTCTTTTGGGTGAAAATATGGAGCTCTCAAGCCTTGAGTGTGTAACTATTTAAGAATGTCAGAACAACAGCAAACTCATCTGTACAGTAAAGCCTTAGATAATGGGGATTCTCGGCTGGTAGTGTAGTGGTTAGGGTGGTCGGGTAGACATGTGTAAGTCATATTGATGTTGTTAGCTAGCATTAGCATCTGCATTTATACAGTAACATTCCAAGAGCACACACATAAAGTGAAAAAGCGTGTTGTTATGTTGTGTTAAAAAAAAAAAAGCCTGTTGTTATCGTGTAAACGCTAAACATACACACAAATATGCTCTCAAAACACTTAAATTTCTTTAAAAAATATAAACCTTCATTCATTCTTTACAGGTTTCACTGAACTCCTGCAGTGCTAGAATGTAAATACTGATGTTACCCCTGTATAGACTGTAGGGTAATATATGCACAGGCATTTTCTTTGGTATAAGCAGGGTAAATTTATTAATACATTTGTGTAATGTTTAGTAATAAAAATACTAATAATTATAGTCACCAATAATTCTCACACCAATAATTCACTGTTCCTCAGCAGCGCGTCTTCTTCAAGGTTCTTCGGGAGGAGTACTGGACTGCAGAGCCCCGCCGGTTACAGCAGATGCAGGACGGCGACTGAGCTCAACAGCCTCTTTTAATGTAATTTACAGTCATTAAATAACTGGCCTTTAGGAAGAACAAAACAAAAAACAAAAGAAACACTCCAGATGAGTCAGGGGCGGACTGGCAATCTGTGCTTTCTGTAAAAGAATGGCTCACTCGGCCTGTTTCTCTCGGCCGAGACGTAGGCAGAGCTCTGCCCGCTGTGTTGTAAACCCAGTCCACCCCTGCTTTCAGTACAGCGTATTTAACTCCCAAAAGCGTTTTCTCACCACAGTACAAAAACAATTATACAGTCATAATTTAAATGGAATTGTAGCTGACTTTACACTAACATATTTATCTTACAAAATTAGTACATTATATTTTCCTTAATAGTTTAGAACTAAAATGCTAAAAACAGTATTGCCATGAAAAAAAAAAAAAAAAGTAGAGAATATTTGCACATTATTGTGGGGATTTCTGTGTACAATTATCAGTCCGAAAATATCAGAGTATGACTGATTCTGCGTAAACCTGAGCCGTTACTGTATATATACATATATGATATTTGATACGTGAGAGCACATTTAAATATAATCTGTGTTTGTGCGTATTTGAGAGGCCAGTTGGAATTGTTGAAGATGAAGTCTGGTTGCTGATGACTTTAGTTGCTGGTTTTGACCATTTTTATCTGCTTCCATTCCAGTGAGCTCCTGTGGGAGGCTGCTGTGACATGAACGGCCTTGACCAAAATAGGAACGTGACACATGATGTAGCTTCGGTTCCAGTTGCGTTTGGTTGCAGTTGAGTAATTACGTCTCTAATCGTGACTGTGTGTGTCTGTAGCCCTCTTTAGTAACCGGATTAGTGAGATCAGACGCCAAGGAGGCGAATATTAAAGACATAAAACAGAGAACAGGGCAGAACGACATAATCCCTCTCTCCTCATCCCTCTCGTCACGTGCTTCCCTTCAGCGACTTCTTTCTCTTTTCTCTCCGTCTCTGTCTTTTCCTTCGTCTCCATCTTTCGCCTTCAATCTGTCTCGATTTATTCCTCTCGCTCCCTCTCCCTGTCTCGATAGAGACATCAAAGCACAGTTCCCGCACTAATGATGGAGACAAGAACCATTCTGCTGCTCTGTAATTGGCCGCCCATCGGGGAGTCATGGAAACGAACTCTGAATAACCAATGAGTTGGATCTTTTTTTGTAAATATGGTTTTCATTTCCTCCAGGAAGAGGCTCCGACATTAGAGTTAGATGGCCCAGAAGCCCAGACCTCCATAACCTTTCTAAGACAAAATGCAGACACGTAGCATTATGTCACTTTATTGGCCAATCTGGCAACCCCAGGCCTTTTGAGTGTGCATGTTAAGATTCCTATAGATAAAGCTGAATGAGTATTGGGCTGTTCCGGGGTTTTGTTTTTTTATTGAAATGCCACATTCATGCTAAAGAGGAGTTTCCCCCACCTCTGTGAAACTGATCATAAGTGACTTTGCCATCTTTTAAATTTAGCATTCCCTCATTTTTCTCATTGAGGAGGACGGGGGTCAGTCCAGCATCCCGCGGCTGCTGTCGGAGCACAGCTGTGATTTGTTTGGATTAGGACCACAATCAAACAGGAAGTGGGGATTAACTGGCCTGGGTGGCAGATTCTCTGTTACGTTAGCAGAGCTAAACACCACTTTGTTTGTGTGTGTGTGTGTGTGTGTGTGTGTGTGTATGCATATGTGTGTGTGGGAAGCAATGGTTCGCATGCTTTTAGATTTATTTTTTGAGTGAGGTTGGAGGAAAAGGTTAAAATTAGCTTTAAAGTTGTTTATGTGCACCCATCTCCTGTCTAAACTCACAGGTAATTTAATCATTGTTAGCATACTTTCTATATTTCTATACAGAGCATAGTCCATGTGTTCCTCTGCATCATTTGTTCCTCCCCTTTGAAGGGGGCCTTCTTTTTATTATTTGATTGGTGGGTCATTCGCAGTATTGTGGTGACCATGAAGAAATGGCATTCCAGCGTTCAACTGGTACAAATGGTGTGTCCACTTACTCTCCACTGTATCACCCATGTAAACTGTCGGTCCACCTAGTATATGAGTTTGCGTTGGTTATCTTCTAATCATTTTATTTGTAGTCAGTTTCTGGCCACTGGACACTGGTGCGCTTTTCTCAGTGATGCAGTGAAACTCAAGCAGCACTGCTGTATTCAGTCCACTCACACACACACACACACACACACACACACACATTCTAGCATGCCACTACTGCGTCAGTATCATTGCTGTGCTGAGCGTGTTCCTCCGCACAAGTGCTATGTGCTCAGTGGTCCAGTAGGAGTCCTGACCATTGATGGACTACAGTCTGTAATTCAGCAACTACAAATTGCACCTTCATAACACGCCGAGCTGAAGATGGTGGTACCTAATGGAGTGGCCCGTGAGTGCATCATTAGCGAAGGTAGAAGGAACCTGGCATGGGCTCAGAATAGTTCTCTGGTGGCTTTTTGGGGTTTAGGCTCACTCTAGCCATATTAACATCAAAGGCTCGGTCATGAAAATGACAGAGATAATTTCGAGTGTGATGTGTTATACTGCGATTCTGCTAACATAGCCTTCCAAAAGCCGTTAGCGGTAACAAATCTACATTTCCCTCATAAGTGATGTCAGTGGGCGCTCAAGGGGGGACAGTGGAGACGGCTAATGTATGTAGATTGCTTTTCTGTGTGCACCAGCCTTTCATTTTAAAGAGCTGTTGATTAGACCGAATCCCGCATGGAAGGGGATTAGGATTAGGGCGTGTTTCCCCAGCGAGACGATCAGCTACGCTAGGCTAGCAGCCGTCACATCCAAATTAATACAAGGCGCTGATAACATACACACAAGCGCTTCCCATATCAATACTGAAAACTGTGTCCTCTCAGTGAACCCAGCTTACTGTCACGCTGTCACACACACGCTTCCGTGCACAGGCGTACATGTCACTCAAAGCACAAACACACACACACACAAAGAGACTAAAAGGGGTTAGAGATGGCTTAAAGCAGACCTCAGATTATCTGAGCTTCTAAAAAAAAAGTGTGTATGTGTGAGAGTTTTTGAGTGTGTGTTCGACCCACCTTAACACTATAATGCATACAATTAATACCCTAACACACACACACACACACACACACACACACA
>JBBMFX010000001.1:32105439-32118500 GCA_037832545.1 Rhabdalestes septentrionalis
TGTAAACGGACGAGAATTGCACGCATGCAGCAACTCCGCCGCCCCCAAGACACCCCCCCACCCCCACACCCCCCCCCGCCCACCCACACACACACCCAAACACACAAACACCGCCCCACTCGTCCCCCTGTGTAAATTTCCCAACAGCTCCTAAAGTAAACAGAAATATCTATCTCTGTTTAGAGTCCCCAAATAAACAGCCCCTCCCCTGCATATACACATACAGTCTCTTCAAAGTTGAACGATGCCATTTCGCATAGTGTGAGTTTCATACACCGTGTCACATTGTCAATCTCGGGACAGGCTACAGACGCACCCATCCACCACCCGGCAGCACTGCTACCACAAAATAATAAACAGACATTTCATGAAACACATATTTTCCTTTTGATCATCAGAGGTGGGTGGACTGGCCTAAACCATCGGCAACAGTAGGCTAACAGTGAACAACCTCAAAACCTCCTCGAGTGCACAACATCTCCTACTCTCATGTGCACCAGAGCTTGTCTACTCGTGTGTGTGTGTGTGTGTGTGTGTGTGTGTGTGTGTGTGTGTGTGTGTGGAGAAGGGGGCCACCCCCTAATGCCACCCCCTAATAGCTCCTTAACCTAGACCCTCAGTTGTGGTCACAAATATCAAGACCAAAGAGACACAGAGTGGCCGCTCTTCACTGATGATAGAATCCTGCTGCTGCTGGTTTTCACAGTCAGAGCTGAATCTTAAACTTCCAGAAGACTGGAGTGACCAGAAATCACTAGGAAATCTATCCTCGCCCTGAGGGTTCCGATCCACCCAGGACCTCCATGACGGTTCTTCCTTTTCCCATTAAAAAAAGGCTGTTTACATTAGCATGTGTTTATGGCGATGCTCTAATTGCCTTCAGAAGTGATCAGAGTGGTTGTTGACCACATTTAGCCCAGGTGTAAAGTATAAATATGATTACAGTGCTGACTACACACTTAAACAAAGGCTTTATATGGATCATTACAACTTAACTCTGAACGTTTAAGGCAAGACAATACAGACAAAGTGATGCTTTTGGTCATTTTTCAGATGTTGGTGTAACTCATATTTTTATAATTCAATTTAAAAAGGCAATTAAACCTTATCAGAAATTTGCCAATATGTCTCATTCATTTGTTCTCGTGATAGCAGTGGCATAACAATGCATTCTAATAATGTGATCTCATAATGCTAAAATGTGACACCATGCATTGTTACACCTTGTCATTGGTACGAAGGCATTAGGTCTATTTGCATCCAAAGGCTACACACATTTTGATAGATAGCATCTAATCTGCATATACTGTGTGAATGTCATAATTTCCAATATAAAAAAGCAATAGAATTTCAATCCAACGTGAGTAATGCCTTTTTATTAGAGTGTGGCGTAAGAATGCATTGATGTATTGTGATATAATGCACAAAAGTGAGGATATGCATTGGGAAGAGTAAGAATTCTATGGATATTGTTGTTAAATGAGTTCCAGCCAATAACCCAGTCTGGTATATTCATGTCATACATCACTCGCTCCGTTTCCATCTCCAGTTTCATCAGTAAACTGAGCTATAATTGAACACATCATTCATTTTTCTCCTTTCAAGTTTCATTTGACATTGAATTCTACATCGTTTTCAGTCTTCTTGTATCAAATGTGTCAGACAATGCAAACAGAGTTCTGAGACCTATTTTCAAACTGTTTTTCTCTAAGTGGTTCTCCAACAACAGAACCAAAGATTTCTACTTCTAGAACACCTGCGTTTCCCAAATTTCACGTGTTCATTCATTCCTACCCACAATCTGAAGGATTTTACTGATGGGTTTCCTAATATATTCCCTACAACAGGAATCATAGTAGATTTCAGATTAAAATGTGTTTTTATAAGAACAAATCATGTCTTCTTTAAACAATAAAACAATAAGATTTCTATCATCTGTTCGGAAATGTCTACACGCTACAGGAATCATTTAATTAAGGTTAGTTTTTTGGTTTTTATATGCAAATCTATGCACGATGTAATGGATAACATCTCATGTAGCAATATCCTTTTTTCAATTGCGTTTTCCAACATCCGATACAAAAATGACTCGTGAGACTGTAAGAAATAAATCGGCCAAGATTCTTTCTGGTATCTGCTGATTTTTATTGTATCTGCTGATTTTTTAAATGATCAGCAGTAGTGTCTTGCCTTAAATTCTTCTTTGCCTGGCTACACGTTTTCTCTATGTGATGTAGAACCTTTTATGGTTTACTGGTTCTAAATGTCACCAAAAAAGGGTTCCACCATTGTTATGAGTCAAAACCCCCTCAGTAATAGACAAAACCCTTGTGTACGCGCGCAGCAGATGAGAGGATAAATAAAGAAATGTAGAATGAAGAACTCAAGAAGGCAATGCAAGCATTCACGGCCGGCTACTGATGAAAAAAAGGAAACCAAGGTCAAACGTATACAGTGGGATCCAACATAGACCTGAAAATGCAAGTAAAAAAAAAAGAAAAGATATGAGTAAAAAGGTTATTCAAGATTCTGCACTATTTTCATTTGAAATTTAATAGTACAAAAGGGCAGATTGGTACAAAAGGGTCTGTTTATATCTTAACCTCTCCACTGAAGCTTAAAAAAAGAAAACTATGATGAGTAAGTATTTCAAACCAACACAATTACTGCTAAGAGAGACAAAAATGAAAGGCAGTAATTGCGAAATGAAAGGCAGTAATTGCAACAAAACTCCTGCTAAGAGAGAGAAAAATAAAAGGCAGTAATTTCTTTTACATCATGTGGACGGCCAGAGGTGTGCATCATTAACCTGGGGAGGAGCTCACACAGGAGGCACTACAGGAAGACGGTTCTCTGGGGAACGTTCTGCTGGGAAACCTTTGGTCCTGGAATTCATGTAGAAGTTACGATGAGAAGCACCACCTACTAAAACATTGTTTCAGACCAGCTCCACTCCTCCATGGATGCGGTTTCCCCCAATGGCAGTGGCCTCTTTATCCGATCAAGGGTTTCTGGGATGTTCTTGCCAAAAACGTCCGCTCCATAGAGGCCCGATCTAATAGATCTGCTGCTAAAGTCTTGGTGCAGATGCCTCAGCACACCTACTGAAGTTTTGTGGAGTCCGAGCCTTGACAGACACTATTTTAGTGTCATGAGGGACACATACTCAATATTAGGCAGGTGGTTTTAATCTTGTGGCAGATCCAGGACTGACACATTGAGGAAATCCTAGAGTAAATTAGTACAGTCCGTTTTCCCAACATTTGTTGAAGCTGATAATATAAATTGTAACACAAGTCTAAAACATTTAAAACAGAAGCATTTTCACTCCGATTTTGGACCCCACGGTGTAAGAAAAACAAATCAGTTTTCTTTTGGTCAGACTGCAGGCTTTAGGGAACAGGTAAACAGAATCCAGACTAACTACAGTAACCCCCCACTTTCATTCGGATCAGCAGTCGCAGTTTCAGTCTATCGCAAATTTTCGGACATCCCACCTCTGAGAACAGCTGACTGTGACGTCCAGGCCTCATGCTCCACACAGTGACCAGACACCTGAACAGAGTTAAACTACGCTGCTCCAAACATAAACAACCAGCATGAGGACGAGGGGGCGTGGCCCAAACATAAACGACCAGCATGAGGACGAGGGGACGTGGCCTAAACATAAACAATCGGCACAAGAAAGATGGGGCGTGGCCTAAACATAAACAACCAGCAAGAGGATGAGGGGGCGTGGCCTAAACATAAATAACTAGCATGAGGATGAGGGGGTGTGGCTCACAAGGCCCAGACCTCACAGTCACCTGTACCGAGAGACGGGATGTTTGAAAGTAGCCAATCCGAGATTGTTATTAATTTCATCTTTGCTGCTGATTGGTTGCTGCCCTGTGATCCAGAATTTCCCCTGTGGAGCGTCTCAAGTGTTCTCGCGATTTTCATTTTGTTCTTCTTAAAGCCCTGTATTTTTTATTAAATGTATTTATTACAGTGTTTACCTGCGTACACCAAAGAAAATGCGCATTTACCTTTACATTTTCTTTAAGTGTAATGAGTTTTAAATGAAATTAAATTGTTTTGGGAGCATGTTTGGCGGCACACTTTGTGTTTACACTTTTAAAAATAGGCATTTTTGGCATTTTTTTAACCACAAGACAACAATGCGGGTTTTTTTCTATACACGGCTGCTCTTGGAACGTAACTCCCGTGAAAAGAGGGTTGTATATCCAGTTAACAGATATTAACTGACTTTTAGACTCATGTTGCATTCTAGTCTCCTCTATAAATCTCAGTTGTAATTGTAAAGCAAACTTGAGCAAGAGGGCTTTTAATAATTAAAAGGTATTATGATGATGACTATCATTGTTTACATTAGTAGTAGTAGCAGTACATCCAGCACCTCAGTATTACACTGAAGTGTATTATATTGGTTCAAATAAATATTTGAGCATAGGCAGGATGAACAGCAGGAAAGCGGTCCAGGCACTGAACCAACAAAAGAGAGTCAACCCCCCCTCCATTAAACAAACAAACAAACAAATAAATAAATATTGTAAATCCAATTTAATAAATAAATAATAGAATTTGTAAATCTACATAAATAAATTAATGAATACAAATATATGGAATTGGTAAATCAATGTGAATAACAAAAATGGAGGAAAAAGTCGATTATTTTTCCTCTCAAAAGTACTTGATTAAAACATAATAATTTCAAAACTCCTAGAAAAACCTTGAAGTCCTAGAAGGTAGAAGTTGAGTCTAACATAAAAAAGGTGTTTTTCGAGGGATCTTTAGTACAGGCATGTATCGAAGTGTGAACACACAAAAAGAACCATTTGAACTTTTGGATGGTTCTGTGATGGAGAACCAGAGTTATGTAAAGAGCTTATTAAATGGATGTATATAGAAGTTCTAATGTTAACACTGTTTTTGGTCCAGCATAGAACACTTTTTACATAAAGTGTAGCACAAATGTTTCTTTTTATGAATGATAGGTGTGGAAACGTTTTTGGTACAATTTTATCCCAACATTTTTTTTCTAACAATAGCAGAATACTTTTTGGCGTGAAATGGCTGCATTTTTACTACAAATGTATTAAAAAGTGTTCTATAGAAACGTAAGCTTCTTCTTGTTACAGTGGAACCTTTCTGGGTAGCTCTCAGAACCGTAGTGGGTGGTCACCAGCTTTATCTGCAGAAAGAGAACCGCCTGAGAGCCTTTTAGCAGTAAAGCTAGGAAGAATTTGTGTCAAGGAGAGAGGCTTCGTTCCTTTTTTTTTTAAAGAGGTTTGCCTTTAAATAGGCCGACTCTGAGAAAAAAAAAGAAAAAAAAACCATTCAAAGTCTGCCGCGCTGATGGTGGTGGTAGAAACACTAGCAACTTGTTTCATCACCTCAAAAGAAACGTCCTGGAACATCAAGGCAGCTGCGACTGCAGATATCAGAGGCGAGGTCGTCGTCCGGCCGGTCTCTAAACAGAACGCTCCGGCACGTACCCAGACTTATGGGTTATGTCTGTGATAGCAAATACTGAAAACAAACACAGTTATGGTCTGTTTAACCCTTTAAACCAGAACATTACTATTATCATCTGTAAAATTAGTACAATTTCATTAAATGCAAACAGCGTAAAGTCTAAAACTAGTGTGTGTTCTCCTACACACTCAGTGTTTGCTGCTCTTTCTCTCGGCGCGCCGCCACTCAGCCGCTCTCTGGACCCCCCTTACTCTGCCAGTTTCCCCCACCCTCTTGTATTGCACATTTGACTTATGTTTATATACAATGCACAGAGATCTATCCACACACTCAGGACAGGTTATATCTCACTTGTATCTAATTCAATACTTTCCTCTTTGCACTGGTTTGTTTGTAGCACAGTGTCTTATGCCTGTTGCACTACGTGTACACTGTGGAACCTGAGCTACAGCCTTTTGATTTTGACTTTTGAGACGATCCAGAAAGTTCTCATCTTGTGTTTCTTACATTCGTTTCCAAGAACAAATTTGGCCATTTTGTTCTTTATGGGCATTTGATGCAAATTTTAAAAGCCCAGTAGTGGTTTTATTAATATTACATGTCCCCTAATGGTAAAGCAGCTTAAATTCAGTCTAGATCAGCTTCCACAAATGCACTGCAAGCTTAGACTTATCCCGATTTCAACAGGAGCTGTGTGTGAGAGACTTTAGGCTCCTTCACCCCGTCCAAAGCATCATTTTACATGAAGACAGCAGTGCAAAATGTCTTTCTAGACATTCATGAACTTCTATAAGTAAAGGCAGACACAGACTTTGTCATGCAAATTCAAGCAATAGGAAAAATTATGAGCAAATTAGGAATCACCTACGCATCATGCCTAGCCTCCCAAACCACACTGATCATTCGCAGTAGGTCAGAACGTATTCAACATGAAAAATCTCCTGCTGGATGCTACTGGAAAATAACCAGACCTGATTCTCCAGACATCACCTGGAGTTCACATGAGAAAACAGCGTAAAGGTAGTTTGACCCACTTTGAGTATTCTTTAAAGCAAAGCTTGTAAATTAGATTTGTCATGTCATTTACTAAATTAATTAAATCCCAGTTGACCTACAATAATAGGTTTACTGTTTTCTCATTGGTTTCCATATGGAAGGAAAAGTACATTCAAAAAAGCGTGATAAACTGAAAGTGCCAGAAATATTCATTATACATTGATTTCAATTTCTGCTTAAAACACCCACTACTAATATTCACTACAAACGTAAAGATCTGTCAATCTTAATCACGTCGCTGACTTTGAATAGTGGAACCGTTTTTGGCACTTAACGAACATCCTTCTGGAGTGATACAGAACCATTTTGACTCATGTTAAAACAAGATCCTATAATGGGTTCCTCACAGTAGAACCCCTTTTAAATCTTACATAGAATCAGTCCTGGTACTACATAGAGCTACTTCTGCTAAAAGCGTATCAAAAATGATTCTATAATGTCACTCATAACAACAGTGGAACCCGTTTTGGTGTTTCACTAAGAGTGGATGAAAAGGCAGCATATACAGAACTGCACAAAGGTCTCAGGCACCAGCCAAAATAATATTTAAAAACTGTTTCGATGAGTTGGGAGTATATTTTTCCTATGAATATTGCTAAATATCCTGAATAAAACTAAAAAGCCTAAATACAAATAACAGAGTGAGCAGTGATGTTATGTTCAGTATATCAGTGTGTTCTTGTGGAAGTCCAGTATTACCGTAGTTTCATCAGAAACCTGCTTTGACTCAATCAGTCCATTAAATTAAATCAGGTGCTGCTGATGGACTTCCACAAATGATTCTCGCTCCTTTTTACTGCTTTCCTAATTGTTTGAGTTCATTTTATCTAGCAGTAATACTTGAGAAATTGGCTTCGGACATTTAGCGTAGGTGCCCGAGATATTTTGGACACAATATAGAACTTATTTGGCTGAGTGTCTCAAACGGGTGCTGTGGAGAACCGTGCCGTTGAAGGTTCTACGGAACAGAGGAGGAGTTTTTTGAGTCGTCATGGCTCTTCACTGCCTGGAGCTAATAACGAACCCTCTGCACCTCCTTTGTAAGGCCGTACCCACCTCTGCTGACCACACAGGTAAGATCCGGGTCACTTAAAATGCAAAGACTGGTTATTGAGGAAGGCTCAGTCGTTGAGGATCTGCCCCGGGAGTCCCTCACACTCCACCAGCCCCGTGGAGGTGAAGGGTGTGATGGTGTCCAGCGAGATCTCGCCATCGCACTCCTGGGGCAGGAGGCCGTGCGCGTGGCCCCGAATGTGTCGGCGCGAGGCGGCGGACGACACCGAGACCTTGTCGTGCCGCGCGGCCTGCTCCTCGCGCGCCTGCTGCTGCTGCAGGTTGACGGGCGCGTCCTTCTGCAGCGTGGTGTCGTGGTGGTAGGACACGAGCTCGTTGCTGAAGTTGACGGCCTCCACGGTGGCGGCGCTGGGGAAGAGCTTGTTGCAGCCCAGCAGCGAGGAGAAGGCGCGCCGGAAGTCGGCGTTGAAGGCATAGATGACGGGGTTGAGGGACGAGTTGGCCCAGCCGAACCAGACGAAGATGGCGAAGGTGGTGTCGCTGACGCAGCGGCAGAAGGGCACGGCGCAGTTCAGCACGAAGAAGGGCAGCCAGCAGCACACGAACACGCCCATGATGACCGACAGCGTCTTCAGCACCTTGGTCTCCTTCTTGAACGTGGTCTTCAGTGTGTGTTCCTCGCCATGCTGGGACGCGTGCGGCGCCCCCGACTGGGCCTGCGCGTGCCCGGCCGCGCGCTCCAGCGACGAGATGCGGCGGATCTGGGTCTGCGCGATGCGGAAGATGCGTGTGTATGTGGCGATCATGATCAGCACCGGGATGTAGAAGCTGATCAGGGACGAGGAGATGGCGTACGTGCGGTTCAGGTTGGCCTTGCAGTCCCCGTGCCCGTCCCCGTCACCGCCGACTTCCCCACCGTCTTCGGGCTCTGCGCCCTCGCCACCCTGCTCGTGCCAGTTGAGCTGCACTGGGATGAAGGAGATGAGCACGGAGAGCGTCCACGCCACGCCGATCATTGCGAAAGCCACGCGGTGTGTCATGCGGCGCTCGTAGCGGAAGGGGCTGGCGATGGCCCAGTAGCGGTCCACGCTGATCATGCACAGGTTCAGGATGGACGCCGTGGAGCACATGATGTCGAAGGCGATCCACACGGCGCAGAAGCGCCCGAACAGCCACGAGCCCGCCACGGCCGACATCGCCTCCCACGGCATCACGAGCACGGCCACGAACAGGTCGGACACGGCCAGCGACACCACGAAGAAGTTGGTGACCTTGGAGCGCAGGTGGCGAAACTTGACCACGGCGGCGCACACCAGCGTGTTCCCCAGCAGCGTGGACACGATCAGCAGGAACAGCACGAAGCCCAGCAGGGCACGCGCGCTCCCGCCCCCCTCGCCCTCCGGACCCTCGGCTCCGTCGGCGCGCACCACCGTCTCGTTGGTGAGGTTCTCCGCGCTCTCCATCTCCGGAGCGCGCTCTTTACGCGTCCGGCGGCGCTCCGTCCCCGCGGCGCGGCATCCATCCACTCGCGCCGCTCAAGTGTGGGTCTTTCCACTTTTACTACCCTTTCTGCCTGTTTTCATCCTCCTTACCGCCCGGTTTCATCCTCCGTTCTGGCCGTCCTGCCGCGCGCCGAGCGAGCCCGAGTCTCATCTGAAAACATCCAGCACGAACTGACCGCGCCACGCGCTCCGCTGGTCTCCAGGCGCCTCCTGATTGGCTGGTTTACTCTGGACCGGTTGACGCATTCGGGTTGGTCACCCCCCGCGCTCCTCTGATTGGTCTGCATCCTTGAGCGTATCCGTGCTTTGTTTTCTGATTGGTTGGGTGTTTATTTGTTTTGCTGTTGATTTTATGATTGGGTTTATGATGAGTTTGTTGCAAATAAAAGCTGAATCTACCACTCAAACACTTCACCAGACGGCCTGGATGACCTTAAATGTTCATACAGGTGGGGTTACTACATTTAATGGTTACTGCTGCAAGATAAGTCTTTTTTCCACTTTATCAGATGTCTTTATACACTTAATCTCATAAAATTAGAAATGCGTAAAACATATTTTCCAACTCAATAAAACTGAAATTAATGAGAAAAAATTGTAATGGACAACTGTAATGAAACAGCATTAGCATAGCAGCATTGAGCACACACATTGCTTGCAAGGCCATCTTATATAACATTAGTCAGCTATTTCAAATGTTAGAGTGTTTAAATGATGATGTACAGGCATCTCAGGTAAGTTGGTGTGACATAAACAACAATCTGTGCCTTAATGTGGACTTAAAGTTAGCCTTGCTATGTCTTCTTCAATGTCTTTTTGCTAGCAAAGTATCCGTATTAGTTCTGCGTGTAAAAAGAGTTGATATTGTGTGAGCTGCAGTTCCAGATTCCTCCTCGGTTCCTCCAGCCGGTGTTTGGATTGTGGAACTCCATCAGCAGCTCCTGGTTTAATGTAATGAAGGACTGATCGAGTCAAACCAGGTTTCTGATGGAATATACAAAGAATTTGTATTAGTTTAGTTTTGTTTAATAATATCTGTGTCACAAAAAAACACTCAGTGCTCATACAAAAAGTATTTTCATATTATTTTCTCAATTATTTGCATAGTACTCACACAAGAATAAAACATCATCCGTCTGCATCGTCCCTCTGCACTGCTACAGGGCTAAAGTACGATGCTAAGTGAGAATCGAGTCCCTGCTGCGTCCCTATTGGTTTTCAGAGCAGTTTGCAGCACAAATATGCATATTTAACATTTTGTAAATATTCAGATGACAAACATAGTAGCATACATTTGTTATCAGGACCAGTAAAGACTGGTAAACACCAACATGGAACATGGTTAAAGTAACAAATACCATACGCATACAATTGTGTCCTCTAGCAATGAGACACATATTACAACCCACAATTCACTTTACTTAACTATGACTGTGGGAAAAAGTAAGAAAAATGACAGAATCCTCCTTAAGATTATTGGGACACCCCCCAAGTTGCCTTTCGAATGACTTCAGAGGTAAAACTCATGTCTAGTGTCAGTCTATCATGGCCATTCCACTTAAAACAAATGTAATTTCCTATGATTGTCCTCACCGGGGTTTACAGCGTGTGTGTGCAGGACACATATGTGATTTCTGTGACTATATTTGTGCCGCTGCTCCTGCATGTTCATGGGACATCATGCCTGATTTCTAATCTAATTTGTGTCATGAATCTTTAATGGTTCTTGAAAGCAATCACACAATGTTCTCATCTTTTTCTCCGTATCTTTTGTGAACACGATCAGCTGGGCGATGCATGATTATGCCGTCTGACGTAAATGATTAGTTGGTTATTTTTTTTCAAGATTGCACAAATTTCATTACCAGCCAGACACCTGGGGAAATTGTGTTCATTATTATTAATGCAATGGCTAAGAATAATCCGTCCTTAGTACTTTGTGTGCTGGGAGGGAACGTCTTTAAGTAGAGAGAATAGTGATGAAGACAGTGGAGATGCTCGTTCTGAAGTCCTCGTACAGTTTAAGACCGGTGGATTACAGGTGGATTTCAAACATTTCAATAGGAAACAGAAGTATGGATGTAATCCCCACAAGTATGGAGGAACAAAGATATCAGTCCGTATACGTCTAGCCTATAGAGACACTGTTTTGCACACTGCAGGAACTATTCCTCTATTAAAGGGACACTTTGCCCATAAAACGAACACATGCAAATTCCACCCCCCAGAGGAGGCCAATACATGTTTTAAGTCCGTTTCTTCAGTTTAGAACAACGGCTGCATAAGTAATGTTGCTAACTAGGAGCCAATAGCCAAAACTATTTTCGTAAGATACATCTTTTTCAATCTACTGAAATCTAGCTGTTCAGTAAGGTAGTACACACTAGTCCGTGTGGTTTAGGATACTTTCCTGTAATTGTTTTTATGAGAACCAGCCTGAATCGGCTGCCTGTAGAGGTGAAAATAACTTACTTCTACTGAATAGCGTATTATTAACGTAAACCACACCCACAAATCTGCACCACCTTAATGAGGAGCTGGAGGCTGTGAGACTATTTGCTTGACGTATTTTATGGAAACAATTTGGGCCATTTGGGTGAATATTCTCTTATGGTGTTCGGTAAAGTATTCATCTCACAGCTGGAGTCCTGTTAGT
This sequence comes from Rhabdalestes septentrionalis, assembly GCA_037832545.1. NCBI lineage: Eukaryota > Metazoa > Chordata > Actinopteri > Characiformes > Alestidae > Rhabdalestes > Rhabdalestes septentrionalis. The sequence continues at coordinate 32,117,146 of JBBMFX010000001.1, forward strand.
AAAGAAGCCACATTCGGACACCAGACGTGCCGGATGGACTACATATGGAGCGAGTGGAACATTTGATCGATTACATCTCCTACATACCCATTACTTGAATGGATTCTTAAAAGGTTTTAGTCTGACTGATTTTCTTAAAGCTGTTATAAAACAATGGGTTAGGCATCAGGGATAATCACTGCATACAAGAGGAAGCTTTTAGCTGATCACACACAAAGACACGCAGATGTCCGGGCTGTGTCAGGACTTAATTGAATCTTTCATTTGTTTGTAAGTGTAATTGTATAATTATGTTATTTTCCATGGTGAACATATATCAAGGGAGTACAATCAGACATGAAAAAACTCAAAAGATAATTTTAATTTAATTTTAAATATACATTGAATGATCAGGTTACATTTTCTATAAATCTTGGTTCTCAGTTCAGCTCCTCTTTCACACTAATGAAAAATAGAGGTCCAGTTTACAACATGGTGAAAAATGCACAGTGACAGCTGTGTGTGTGTGTGTGTGTTTCTGTCATTAAATTTACACTTATATATATATACAATCACACAGCTATGCCTGCTTTCCACTTACTAAACAGTTCTTTTCAGAGCAATTCACAGAAAGCCAGTTGAGTTCATGCAAGTTGTGCATTTTTTGGACTAAACCTCAGATCTGGACAGGTGTGAAAAAGGAATTGGACACTTTCCAATTATTGGCTTTGTATCAGGTAGACAAATGTGCTGGACTGGTTGGTGGACCAGTGCCGTGTCAATAAATCATTTTGAAAGGTGTCATTGACCTTTATCCAAAGTTCTCCAGCATTTTCTTTGTTGCTTTGTTTCAGTAACAATTAACCTCTATAATGAGGCCTGGGGTGGTGTAAAGCGGGCTCCACTGAAAATTGGGTTTCAATCTTTTCGATCTTTATTTTCTGGTGGATTAAGTGACAGAAAATGGGCACTGCTCCCCCTGTTTCGCTTACCCTATTGACTGTGGAGCCACACAAGAAAGCTCCTGAATGGTCCAGGCGCCACCTGGTGATCGTATTCCTATAGCCTGGTAATCATGGTCCTGTAGAGGTTCGATTCAGGTCAATACTGTATAGCACTCCATACAAAAGGCATTGGAACAATACAGCCTCCTGTCCTTTTATTCTGGAGATAAGGTGGACATTCTGCAGACCCTTTTAGCATTTCATATAGATTACTTTGAACAAAGCCATCCAAAATTGTTTGAACCTCTACAATGGTCAGTTTGCTGTAGGGCAGGGATGTCAAAGTCAAATACACAGAGGGCCAAAAAAACAAATTGGCTATAAGCCGAGGGCCGTACTGGTTCAATGTTTATTAAAACTGATCACTGAAAT
>JBBMFX010000001.1:32126417-32138166 GCA_037832545.1 Rhabdalestes septentrionalis
CTAGAAATAGGTGATTGTGTTTGTGTGTGTGTGTGTGTGTGTGTTTGTGTGTGTGTGTGTGTGTGTGTGTGTGTGTGTAAAAGAAAAGACCGGATGCTATAATAGAACAACGAATCAGAATCAGTGAAAAATATATGAATATTACAGAATTATTTATAGCTTCATAACATAAAACAAAGCAAGTGATATCTCACATCTGATTGGGGGAAAGGATGAATGTCATCGATATAACAAACAAAGTTCTGGATAGTAATGCTGCAAATTGAAACATTTAAATGTTCTCATGGGAATTAATCCCTGGTGTTACTATCATAGACATTGCCATGGGCTTTGAAGAGAGGGAGCTACTAGTACAATACGAATATGGGTTTTTCTTTAAGGGTGTAGTATTAAGCGGAGTTTAAAATGAAATTCAAGTGTTTTGGGACCATTTTTGTGGGCATACTCAGGGTTTACATTATAAAATAAGCATTTTTTGGCTTTTACTTTACAACACCACAACAATGCGTTTTTACACAACACATAGGTGCTCCTGGAACATAAAGGGGGGTTTACTTTATATAAAAATTCAAAACTGCTCCAAGAAAGATATTGTTAGTAAAATATGTGTCCGTATATTTACGTCAATATATATTTACCATGGATTACGTACAGTCCCACTTATATTTATTTTGCAAGGTTTTGAGAAATACTTAAAAAACTGCTGTGTAATTACATTTAAATATATATCTTTTGGACACTTAAAAAAATATATTTCCGGCTTTTTGTTGTGAAGGGTATTTCCACTCGTCGTGTTTGGAGAAAGAAGCTACAGGATCTTAAGGACACGGTGAATTATATGGAGCTGGTTGAGTGTGAATGGTATTGCGGTACTACACATCAAGGAAATGTGCATTTAGTGCTTTTTACCAAGAGATATTAGAGGAGAATCAACTGAAGGTGAAATCTTCACACACTGCCCCAAAACACACAGCCGAAATATCGACAAGCGAAGGTGTGTCTTCGTTAGTCTCCTCATTTAAAAAACATTGGAAATGTACAGATGATTTTGAAATGGCGTCTGTCAAAGACCCTTGAGATCTTGAGCAAATGAAGATGTTTGCTGAGAGACATGAGCCGAAACTGAACCCCAACACTGCAAAAAGTGGAGGAGAATTTAGGGTAAATGTCTCAAAACTACATATGCCAGCAGTGTGAATTTCCTCATCTATCTCTCCATACTTATGAACACATACCTTTCACCCAGATGCATAATTACAGGGTGAAAAAGGATTGTGTGTGTGTACATCTGATACGTGAAACATGCTTGTTTACGTGAAACGCGCTTGTTTGCCTTCAGTGTTGTGTGTGTGACACTGTGAGTGTGTCTGTACAGAACAGTGCTCTCATTATAGCGGGAGCGAGACCACACTCAGAGGTTAATGATTGAAGGGGGGAGGATTTTTCCTGCAGGTCTGACGGGTGGGAACAACAAGAAGTGCACAAGAATTAGCGATTTCCTGCACAGGACAGTGCAGAAACCCATACACACACACACACACACACACACACACATACATACACACACACACACACACAGTCACACACATGCGTGCTCAAAATCAAACGTCCTCACCTGTAGCTTTACACAACTCTTTGAAGTGGGGAAGCCATTCTATAACAGCAATCAAACATCCTGTGGTGTATTTGCTCTTCACACACTCACACACAAACACAAACGCACACATACACAAACAGAAACGCACACATACACAAACAGAAACGCACACCGTCACACCCATGCATGCAGCAAGATTTTGCACCTACAGCACCTTACAACCTCGACCTGCAGCAAGGTTACTGTTTATTTGCAAAAAATAAGACATAATGAGGCGAAATAAATGATATTTAACTCTGCAAAGTTGCATTAAAATGTGCAAAAGGTGAGCGCATTCCCTTTAGAAGGTGCATTTGATTGTATTCATATTCATCTCGATCACATAGCTCAATCTTTTAATGTCCACATGTTGAAAAGGCTGTTTACATAGAGCTCCTCCACAGGCAAAGCTCTATTCAACTCAGGTCATTCTCTGCAGCCCCGTGTGGCCTTGCTCGCCAAATGTTGCATATAAATGCAACATAAGTGCAACTGGATTGTTTTTATTGTTTAAATTGTCTTGGATCTCTTATCCTATGTTGTGATTTGTTATAGATTTATGTGAACTTCTCTCGTTTATTTTCAGTAAAAATACCCAGGCCAATTTACAATTAATCTCAACACTGTCTACAGGTGCAATGCGTGCATTTATCTATTTGCATACACATATAAACACATATATATATATATCTATAGATAGATAGATAGATAGATAGATAGATAGATAGATAGATAGATAGATAGATAGATACATAGATACATAGATACACAATTGTAATTTCACTCAGCAAGTGCAATATTTCTACAATATAATATAATAATTCCTTGACCAATTTTGTGTCTTTGTCGCCAATTAATGTTTGATGTATACTGTCTGCTCTGTTCACCGCCTGCACTGTGTTGTTTTCTGTCTGTACATGTTTGCACCATTAAGTAGCCCCTACACTTTCGTTGTATTTGTGGCATCCTGCATAAACACAGTGACAATAGAGGCATCCATTTCTAATATGCCATTTGAACGGAGCTGTGCAATAAGAACACTCTACAAGACACACATGAAGGTGTGAAACCGTTCAGTTTAAAACAGTTAGCATGGAATCAGAAAGTAGCATCTTTCTCCATCCACACTGGAGAAAATGACACACGCAGGCTAAACATGACCACTAGTGGGACATCCTCCACCCTCCGCGGTGTGGAAATACAGCACCACGTCATTATACACTTCAACTCAAACCACACACTCTCTATAACCAGGAAATATTAAAGCAGAATGCACGAGATTGACTCATATAATCTCTAACGCCTTTAATCAGTCAATCAGTGCCCGTAATAGAGTCTAACTCTTACCTATTGGTCCACTCCAACCAGTGCAGGATTTTTTTTATGGCTAGAATGCATGTCGCCTAATTTGAGGCTTAGATTGTGCCCGTCCTTCAAGATAAATGTAACACACTGTACCACCACTATAGTGCTAGACCACCATAATAACGCAAGTGTCAGCACTGTAATGTACTGCTAATCCTGCTACACTCTACACTGCTATTGGTCAGTCTGGTTGCATCACTCTGACATATCATTCTGTAACACACCCCGCCCCATCACTCTGTTTTTCGTACATTGCTGTGCTAGCTTGATTACATGGCAGAGTGCACTTTAACATTCATTTGCATATTCCATTTGCACACAGTAAATTCTACTGCTAAACGTATTTAAATACATATCCATATCCAGTCTTAAGTATTTGTTAGATTTGCGTTGTAGAAACTTTTAAATTAAAAAACTTTATTACTTGTACTTATTTCTTATTTCTTGTTTATTTTAGTGTCTTAATTCCAGATTTTATGCTTAATATAAATGGTCTTAAAATATAACTCTGCACAGTCTAAAGGAGCGGTTCACTGCGTGTTGTACCTGTATGAATATGCATGTGACAACTAAAAATCTTGAATCTTGAATCATGAATCTTAAAAGAAGACCACCAGAGCGGTGCTACAAGAGCTAGACCACTAGAACAGTGCTGGACCCTGTCATAGAAATTAGCGAATAAACAGTAGCTGAGCATTAAAATGTGCAAAAAAAAATGGTGTTCTTAGTAGAGAATGTGTTATTTGTACTACACAAAATCAACAAAATATGGTCGTTTGATCTGGGGTGACAAAACTTTGGAATATATCTCTATCTAGCTATGCATCTGGATATGAACTGAAGTGTGGAGTCCACAGGGGTTCTGTGCTTCATATTGAACCAGAAAATATAATCTGATTTACCTTCATAACAATGTTGTACCCAATAACAGTGTGATCCCAGCATAACAGTATTAGACCTCCATCACAGTATCAAAATAACAGAGCTGTTAAACCACCATGAGAGATCTGGACCACCGTCACAATGCTGGACCACCTTAACAGAGTCAGACAACAATAACAGCACTGTACCAAAATAACAGCACTGCACCAAACTGATCACTATAACAGTGTTATGCCACCATGAGAGTGCTGGACCACCATAGCAGTGCCAGAGTACCATTAAAGTGCTAGACCCTGCCATTGAAATGAGTCTATAAATGGTAATGTAGCATTAAAGTGGTCAAAAATGTGTGTTCTCTGTAGAGAATGTGCTATTTACACTAGAAAAAGTCAACAACACATGGTCATTTGCCCTGAGCCACCAAAACTTTTGCATACAACTCAATCTAGCGATTCATCTCGGTGTGAACTGGAGTGTGGGGACCACGGGGGCTCTGCGCTTCATTGTGAAACAGAAAATATCATAATGATGATACGCAAATACGGCAGGCTTGGAGAGAGTGAGACTTTTCGTGCAATTTTTGCAAACGTCTGTGAGTGTGTGTGTGTGTGTTGTGTGTGTTGTGTGTGTGTGTGTGTACGTGACTGAGACAGAGAGAGATACACTCAGAGCGAGAAAGAGTATGTGTGCCTGTTTGTTTTAAATGAGACAGAGAGAGAGAGAGAGAGAGAGAGAGAGAGAGAAAGTGAACGAGTCACAAAGTCTGTAAATGACCTTGGGCCAAGACTGGCCCTGTGACTGAGTCTCACAGAAGAAAAAGAAAAAAAGAAAGAGAGAGAGAGTAGCAGAAGCAGCAGAAGGTGGATAGAGCTTTGTAAAACAAATGGGCAAAAGTGAGACGCACATGCGTGTGTGTGTGTGTGTGTGTGTGTATGTGTGTGTGCACATGTTAACATAAAGCTACGTAAACACACATCAGCAGCAATTTCAGCATTGGTTTATGCTGACATCATTGGTCAGACTCCAGACACACTCTCAAGAAACAACACACACTCAGACACAGTGTTTCGGGGCATGACCTTGGCTGGCCATTTTGCTTTTGGCGCGCCATTGCGTCCCAGACGTCAGGTTCCTATTCGCATTTCAAATGGAAATGTAACCCCATAACCTGCTTATCCGACTCAGTGACCAAAATAAGATATACTGGAACACACGGCAGGCAGCACACATGCCAAACCAGTCCGTCTGGACCTGGGAATAGCTGGCCAGCAGGTCGAACGAATGACCAAGTCATGAAGCAGTGCATCCCTAGACTATTCCCAATCATCATACTACACCATATCGAGAGATATGCGCGTGCAGTATGACGTAAGAGACTCCATGAGGTAAGGGCTTCCTCACGCTAGGCCTTCTGGCCACAGAGGGATTCTGTCAGATGGCAAACAGCGTCAACTCTACTCCAGAACCTCTTACTGAAAGAGTCACTCAAGAAATGCAACACGTATGTTAATAGGTCTGTTCCAAGCTTTAGATAAAACACGAAATATCTTAAAATGTCTTCAAATGATTCATGTATTGCATGTGCATTAGCTTACTGCTAGCATAGTATTAAAATCCCAAAGGGGTGCTAGCCGAAATTACCCAGCATCTCAGTTTTCAACCATGTGGGCCTGAACAGAAATCCTAGCTTTCACAGGTTTGTATTATACTGGTATATAGAACATGTGTTTATATTACTCTATGTAGTGGAGTGATACAGAATCCCATACGATATTTCATTTGTAAATTATTATATAAGATACTAAATCACGGCAACAAGACCATGTATCATTTTTGACAGGGTTTGGAAATGATGCACAGGCTGTCTTTAACAGTGTGCGAACATAATGTTACAAATCGACTAACAGAAATAGTCCAAAATGGCTTATAATATAATAATATACATGAAGACATACATTGCATTAGCATGTGTATTAATAGTAACTGAATTACTACTTAACTACAAAGTTGTCATTTCGGAGATGCCTGTTTCTGGCCCCAACTATATTGCCCAATAGCACCATGTGATGTACAGCACAGTAAATTATAGCAAATATAAATGTGCCGATATTCATATTCATTCAGTCCCTGGTCAGTGATTGATTACGCAGTGTATCACAGCAGTGCGGCTCCTGCAGCTCAGACGAACAGACGGACTGAAATCTCTTACCTCACTGTGGACAGATATGACACTTCGCTTATGTCCAGTCGGGTCCAGTTTTAGTCCAAGCTTGCCATTTTCCACACACACTCACTTTCACTCACGCACACACACACATACAAACACAGACACGGACACACACACACACACAGCGCACGCATTACACACATACACTCTCACACTGTTCATGGAGATGAGATCAGACTGGAGCCAAACAGCAGCGTGCTGTGCAAGAGGAGAGCATGTGATTCTGTCTCTACACTCACACACACCCACACACCCCCACACACACACATACACACACACTCCCCCTTCTCTGTCTCTGTCACTCCCCCTTCTCTGTTTCCCCACCTCTTTTCCTTCCTCTCTCACTCAGCCCCTCCTCTCATTTCCTCTCTTTCACTCCATCAGTGCCTCCTCTTTTGTCTTTTTCTGACTACTAAACACACACACACACTCACACACACACATAGGAGGAAACACACTGTTGGTACAGTGCAACTGTATTGAAGATATGGTCCAGTAAACTGAAGAAAAGAAGTGATATATATTCTGTTCACATGTCAGAATACACTTAAACACATCTGACTTGTACATCCACTTAGAGACCCTTTTTTAAGCCCCTCCTGTCTAACAGGTCCAGTGAAATGGGTGTAAAATTACACACTGTATCCCATTTGTCACATTTTCTGGCCACAGGACCACTGCTGGTATAATTTGGGTGGTGGACTGTACAGCAGTGACACTGTCATGGATGTGGTGCTACTAGTGTCTAAAACAGGTAACTAGTAGCTAGTGGGGGCTAAAATTCCGTGTTTAGAGTTTGCCAAGGTAAACCAGTATACAAATAATAAGAATCTGCAAATGCTATTTTTAGTTACACAGCTGTTGCCCTCTGTGATCAGAAGGTCGGGGGTTCAAATACCAGGACTACTGATGGCCCCACTGAGGTACCCTTGGGTAATACACCATCCCCACACCCTGCTCCCTGGGAGCCACTGCTGCTTCCCTTGGGTGAACAGGTTGAATACAGATGGCTAAGAGATTTCCCCCAGGATCGATAAAGTATAAACTAATGCCTGTTTTGATCAAGGAGAGTCAGAGTCAGGACCACACGGCCGTGATATATGGCATGTCAGATATTCACCCACACACCAACACTGGCCTGTGAGTGTATCTTTCACTCTATCCACTATGAAACAGTGTACTTAAAATGTGCTTAACCCCACCTTAATTTACCCCTGAAAATATACCAGACACCTTAATTAAATTAGGTGGCCATTAATTTCTAAACCGATCCCTTAATTTGACCTTGAAAGTGGATTTAAGTTTTGAGTGTGAAACCACTTTGGTTGTTTAAGGCGCAAGTTTTAAAAAGTAAGGGAAAAATTCAGTAGTTTTACCCTTTAATCCATTTAATCTGTGCACTTTTCCACTTAATGTTCCTTATTTTCCTCATTTTAAGGGGTAAAATTAAGGGGTTTGTTTTCGTAGTGATAAATTATGTCTATCCAAAGAAATTTTAATATGTTGCACCATTTATTAGATCATTCCGGCATTATTAAATCTTTAAGATGTAAACAGAATCGGAGTTGCCTGTTGTGGAGAGACTAATTGACGAGAACACAGATTTTTTACCGAAGTTGTGGTGGGAACCAGCGGCCTATAAAAAAATGTAGTACTTTTATTTACTCTACACCGTCAGATGTGAACCTACATGTTTTCTGAGTTATATTTATCATCATATCTCAATAACGATGGAACAGCAGTAAGTCTGAGAGAAGGTCTTTATATATGTAATCTGTGTCTCTCCATGATAAATCGATTAAAATACATACAAACTGTAAAGCAGTGAGGCATTTCACTCATTGACATTTCACGCCGTAACTTCACATTTAAACAAACTAGACATCTGATTGGTCGGTTGATTCTTTTTGCTGGTAAAAGAAAAAACATGCTTAATATTTAATGCCCATTAATGGAAAGTGATTTTATTGCTTGATTTTGGATCATTTCTACCGGTCTGTCATTCATGAAATGTTGAGCCACTGTAAACAGTGGCTTGATGTACAAAATGGAAATACGAGATTATGTTTCAATACTCATGTGATGCTGAAATTTTGAAGAATCAGAGGATTTCCCCTTTAATCTGCCAATTAATCACCTAAGCTTGAATGTCTGAAACCGCTACTTTTCAAGTAAGGCAAAAATGGTAACATATAGTGGAACATTTTTACCTAAATTTAGATTCTTTCTATTGTTCTTTAATTCATAATTTTTTACACAATGCTAACAGTAGCTGGATATTTTGTGTCCCAGGCAGCTATGAAATAACTGGAGATCCATATCTCAGATCATAAGAAGAAACTACAATAAACACACTCACTAAAAGACTATTATTGTACAAAAGGCTTTTCTCCAATTCCTCATTAAGGAAAGCGGGTGGCCCTCTTCAGTTCCTCAGTGTAAATAGCTTTAATTACCGTACAGTAATTAGGGCCAAGAGTAAAGAGTGGACCTGTTTCAGGAAGCTTTCTCTTTGACCAGATTGTTATGCTACTATGAATAAAGCGTAGGGCTGGGATGCGAACATATTATAATCCCATTAACACTTACTTACTTAACACTGACAATTATTTTACTATCATTTTGAAAGTTCGTTCGTTTTTTGTGCTTGTGCGTAGACGCATGCATCACTCTCCGCATCGCTGTTTTGTTTTTTTTTTGCGAGGGGATATCCAGAGTCCCCAGGCTCTGAATTTTGAAATTTTTCTACAACAAACTAGAGAAACATGAATTGCCTGCAGTTGCATTTAGCTTTGGTTTTATATTTTATTTGATTACGTTGTTTAAGTTGAGATTTACAGAAATATTCGAACTCTAACTGTGTACCTGTGTTAAAGGAAACCCTGCTGTTATTAGTTGAAAGTGTTTGTAAACCAAATGTCATTGCACTTTTGTTCATATTGCAGAAATTTAAATTAATTACTGCATTTTGCATCAAACAATGGTTTGATCGCGATTAATCGCATGATTTCCCGCAATTGATGGTGATTAATCGCAAAAATAGTGCGATTAATCGCGATTAAACCATTTTCCCATTGCCCAGCATTACTTAATACTGAATTTTGTATGAATAGCTGACCTGTGACTGACGTTTAGGGGTCATCAGTGCGGGCATATGCACTGTGTGCCAGCGAATGGGCAGCATGAGGTGGCAGGAGCACTTCGGACCCGGGCATCGGGCAGGTTGAGGTTAATCTGGAAGTACTGCTGGTTAAGGCTCCTGCGAAAAAAGTTCACACACACTCGCATAAGCCACAACAGGATATGTGAGGGGCTGAGAAAACAACAGAGTGGAGGAGGATGCAAGGTTAGCATTGATATGATACACACACAGGAGGTCAGTCCAACACACACCAAAACAGGAACACACACCATCCTACACACTCAAGATGTGCTGGACCACGAAAGATACTCAGTGAACATCCACTTTATTGGATCCCCATACATAATAATTGAATACAAATACAATCAGTGTTCTTTGCTAACAAATACATTTACAGTATATTCAGCATCTGAGTGCCTTTGCAAAAAGTACTGAACTGTTTTCCTTAATACTAATGAGCTAAATATGTCACCTAATATAACTGTAATATGGATTGCCAGGCTACTGTTAGATTTAATGAGCTATTAAGTGCTAAAACAGTGAACAAGTGCATTTAAAGTTAAAGGACAGTCGAGTGTTTGACCCTGCATCACCAACACCCAGTTAATAGGAGTCAGACCTGCACTGTTACAGATTCTCTCCTCTTAGAAAGGAAACTGGTTTTATGTGACACATTTTCAGTCATAGTTATAGTAGAGTAAATACTTTCAAAGATGAATATGGCTTTTTAATATACGGAAAAATGGTAAATATCTGTGATTTGTAAAAAAGGAATCTCACCTGTTCTCTTTGCTGGTCTCAGTTAAAGAATTATTTAAGTCGTTTTCATAAGAAGTTACATTCATTTTTTAATTTAGAAAAGAGAATTAGGCCACGGTGCGGCACGAGACTAGCCGCAAGCTCTGCGTGTACTTTCACTCCGGGGTCCTCAAGCTACTAAAGCATGAGCCCCAAAGCAGGCCGGAGGGAGGGAAGTGATTTAAATGAAGTGGTAATTTAAGCAGAGCAGCAAACGTAGCTTAAAAAACAAAAATTCAGGATCCCTGTTAGCACCTCCATTAAACAGCCATCTGTCTCTCCACCCTGATACTTTAGAATTACGATTTACAACTTTCATCACATTTCTGCCAGGAAAACATGAAGTGCAATTTTGTGGCTCCTATCAGTCTTTGGAGTCAAATAAATACTGGCTTTAAAGCCAAAATATTTGTGTGAGAAAAGAAGATACAAACTGGCCAGACTTAGAACCGAAACTCATGAGAAATCCACTGTAATCATTTCTGCCACGAGAAACTCAAAGAGGAATGACAGTTTTCTGCGTATTTTAATAGAACAGCTTTGGTTTGAAATGCTTAAGTCTTGACAGATTCTGAATCGTTCACAGTGGCGGTGAATGGAACCAGACGTCCGGTGCATGTTGCTGCCTTCTAAAGCTCCCTAACAGGTAACAGGAGACTACTACATCAAAACTGTTAGGAATCCACTGCCTGAGACCCGAGACACTGCTTTATGGTAGTTTTGAGAGTAATTTCTGTTGGGGAGGTACATGAAAGGAGAGGTAATGCAAAATAGAACCAGAATTCTCCATGCAAGAAAAAAAACTTTTATACTTTTTGACCATTCTCAGCCTTGCACACAACATCACTGCCGGAACAAATCTCCATTTAGTAGAAGTGGTCCTAAATAACTTTTCACCAAAAAAACATAAATGTCTATTATGTGTTTTTTCTAAAGCCAATTTCAAGATACAGCGTTTTGTTATGACAGCAATAGCATAGTAAATAAAACGATAGATTAAAAATAAATAAATAAATATGTAGAACCATTTCACACCAGACCGCTGTTTACACATCAGAGATTTACATTTCAAGTGAGTTATAAAGACTTTTTCACAGGCGCTGCGATGGACTCCCCCGTGACCCTGGTTAAGATAAGCAGCTCAAAATACGGATGGATGGATTTTTAATAGCTTCCTAAAATGACATGTAAATGACTGGTACTAAAACATCAGCGAATGAAAGATTAGCAGAGGAGCCTGTGTAAATATCACACTTTGTGATTTATTTTAAAGAGTTTTAATATACATTATATGGATAATCATACAAGAGCTATTTATTCATGTACAAATTACAAATACATAAACTGTATCAAACTCTTCCGTTTAAATGTACAAAAAAAACAACAACAAAAAATTAAAGACAGAAAATAAAATCCCACGGCTGTTTCATAGCAGCAGCTTTGCAACCTGGCAAGACTTTTTTTTGCCATCGCGCTCGAACGCGGTGAACGGATCCGGAGTGGAGGAACAAACAGGTAAAGTCACTTCATTTGCTCTCAATGCTCTCAGGTGTGTTTGGCAGGAAGGATACAGTCCTTTTAGAAAGAGAGAGAGAGAGAGAGCCAGAGAGAGAGAAAGAAAGAGAGAGAGAGAGAGAGAGAGAGAGAGAGAGAGAGAGAGTGAGAGAGAGAGAGGGTGGGGTGGGGGGCACATTCATCA
>JBBMFX010000001.1:32143179-32155998 GCA_037832545.1 Rhabdalestes septentrionalis
ACACACACACACACACACACACACACACACACACACACACACACACACACACACACACACACACACACACAGTTTCCAACCGCACCATACTGAGTTGCGCCGCTGCCAGCCGGAGCTAACCGCACACTCATTGCTTTCATAAATTAAATCAGTGCATTAGACTGGCCCTGAGCGCTGAGGTTTTCCCCAGACTGGGAAATGGCTCTAATTAGTGTGTGAGGGTGTGTGTGTGTGTGTGTGTGTGTGTGCATATGTGGGTCAGATGCTTACAAATATCTGGGGTTGCTGCTCCAGAGATCCAGCTCAACTCACTAACCCTTAAAAAGAGGGGAGCTCAGACATTTCTCAGCCAGTGGCCCCGTCCAGTGAGCAAAAACGAAACATTCCACGGACCCCCACATTCCAGCTCTTCACATGTTAGACACATTAGGCAAATAGGGAGCCGTAAACGCAGGTCTGTGGTGGTATCTCGTAAGTAGGAGCAGATGATTTAGTGTTTAGGTTAAGGACGGGCAGCATGACATTTCACCATTACCATAAAGAACCGTATCAGCCCTTAACCCTTAGAACACAAGCCGCACGGATCCCTGCCAGAAATGCCACAAATGATAGACTGGCATTATATGGCAAAACAAATCATACACCAGGTTTGTGTTGAAGGTGTCAGAAGTCATCCTGAGCTTTTTTTGATGTTCCTATGTGTTTGGGGAAATCCCTTGGGGTATTATCAAAAAACCCTGACAGTAAATTTTGGCCACATTGCCCACCCCAATTCAACTGTTAGTCAATGGTGAGAGAAGGGCATTGACTCATGTTAAAGGTTACAGCGTACTGACTCACAAACAAATGACAAACTACCTTAAAATTGGATGCATTACCCATTGCACAGTTTAAAAAATAATCAAAACAGGCTGGTGGAATGTCACGGACCTCTCGGGATTCCACTTGGAGAACCATTGTCTTAAAATCTTAAAATACACACACACACACACACAAAATGTACAACCAGATAATGAAAGGAGACCTTTATAGCTGTCAGCTGAGGAAACTCCAAACACGGCGTCCCCCGTCAGAATCATGCCCTGACCAGCTGGACACATCTTAGCAAACTTATCTGTGGGAAAACAGCAGATGAGAATAGTTAGTCTGAGACTGACTCTTTTTCTTTATTTATTTATCCAACTGTCTGTCTGTCTGTCTGTCTGTCTGTCTGTCTGTCCATCTATCTATCTATCTATCTTAGTCTATCTATCTATGTATCTATCTGGCATCAACAGCCACTCATGTGTCGTGTGACTGGTTTGTGTAATGTTCCTGTACAATCTAATCAGGCCTGGAGGAGAACACTACACTATTTCAGTTAAATGATGCTTCCATCATTTTAATGTCTTTTCACAAGTGTCTTTCGTTTGATGAGTTACCTGTTCCCTGTACAGGACAGGGGAACACCTCGCAGTTGTCGCCCCAGCCCGCTCCCAGGGTGCAGCAGCACTCCTCCAGCGTCACGTTGCTGGTCAGGACATTGTCACACAAGTTCTTTTCGCTCAGGTTGTAGTAGCACTCTTTCCTCTCCACAGACGAGGCTGCAGAGGAAAGATCAGAATGTTCGAGTTGCTGACATTTCATTTTAAAATATGGCTATTAAAAAAAGGTTACAGTGCAATACTTTACTGTAGTGTGTATGTGGCCCACAGGCTTTATATATCAGAATCTGATTTGTTAATGAAAACAAAATAGCATCACAATTAGGAATTTTAAAATGAAGAGGCTCCTCAGTGTCCAGGTACCATATATACACATACATATTACACATATACACACATTCAACATATATGCATTGTGTAAATTCAGATCAATCAATTATCACTTTTCTTTTTAAATTCATATTTCCCACGTAGTTTAATAGAAGCATGGATCTTCAACTAAATCCTTTTGTGTGAGGAGTCTCAAAAAGATCTCTAAAGATTGGAAAAATTAACACATCAGCTAACACTGACAAACACAAAATCCCATCACTTCGCTGAACTTTTTAGAAATTCATTCCAATGTTGGTGTTTTTTCTGATTGGAAGCCTGTTCCTCACCAACACCAGCTTGAGGTACTCGCTTAGAGCTGTTGCAGAGTTTAGGTAAGTTATCCATTTTTTTTGTAAAGTATTGAATTCAAATTTTACTCACACTAAAAAAAGACAATATCCCTTTACGTCGTTAAGTCGTACGTTTATTCTGGAGAAACCCAGAAATTCCCAGTCTCTGCAGCTGTCAGTTCTCTCTAATGTCCTCTAGGTTCATATTCCCCCATATAGACTCCACTCTCCTCCTGCTTGGGCCAGATCAGGGACGAGGGGCAAACATGGTGCCCGATTTGCCCCCAGATAAACTATAAACTCTAAATCTCCCATCCGCTTTCTTTCACAGTCAACGAGCTCGGCAGGTAAACACAGACATGGCTCGTTTTCCAACACACCTCCAAAGACACGCAACAAGCCAACAAACCCGCCCCTGATTGGTGGGAAGTGAACATTCCTTTTCATATAAAGCCATCACAGCTCGTGTATAATTGCTGCACTGCTACCAGCACCAGCCGACTTCCCACGTGATGCGATCTCGCCTCTATTTTTCGCCTCGTTTGCCTCCCACGTCAAAAGGAGGTGGCGGCAAAAGTCCCTAAACAGAGTTATTTCAGTCACAGCTGCTTGTTTGTCTTAGTCTCAAAGCTGTTTTTAACTGAACGTGAGAAAGACGTATAAAAACAGCAGCTGAATCAATGCCACATGCAATTTAATGCCCTTGCGAGTCCTTATCATTTGACAGGTTTCCCTGAATATTTCCCTGATTCCCAAACTTTTGAAGGCCAGTCTATTTATGCCACGTTTATGCAAAAACCTATTGAGTGATTGAAGTACTGGCAGGCCTCACGGGATCTCTGTAACTGCTTGTATAGCGTACTGCGGGACTTTACTTCATTAATACCTTGGTCCAAATGTGGACAGGGGCTCGGAGGTCAAGACCTGGTTTTCCCCTGAAGGCAGATCCCATTTCTGCCATGCCTCCTCTCATGCAGCCCTCATTCATCAAGCCTGTTCTTCTCAGCACTTCTATCAGACCAGGGCAATGAGAGGGGCTGCGAGTAAAGCCAGTTAATGTCCTGATACATTAGTGAAACTCCGATTCCCTGGAAGGGTCTGTAATGGGGGTGAAAGCAATACGAGGACATCTGTAGCTAGAAGGTTTGGGAGGAACATGAACGGAGATGCACCTGGGAAAGGGGCACGTTTGATTGGATGAGCAATAAGGTGCTGGGTCATTATGTTTAGGAAGCTAAGTTCTAAGAGTTTCTTATGTGACAAGGCTGTTTAAAAGACTGGGACTGGGATGCGTAAGTGGAGGGATAACATCTAGTGACCACCTTGATCTGTACCCGGTTCTCAAATTGTGATTGTTTGGTGTATTAGAGAGGGAATATATGGTTGGGTATATCAAATTAAACTGGGAGTTTACACTATTTTTAAATTAACAAGAATGTTTCATTTAATATTAATCATGTTGCCTATTGAATCAAGCAGAGAAATTCAAACATAGGGTTCCAATAATGAATCTGCAGATGTAAAGAAACTTTATATTTATCATTTTATTCTCTTTTTCCATCAGAACCTGTCAGTACAGAATATAAAGTGAATGTAGTTTGTTTCATCTGCTTCCTAACCCGAGCATGCAATACTGGAGAACAGTTTGCTTTCTATTGATTTTTTAAGTAGTAGATTTTACACACTCAGACATTCTCTCTCTTCCGCATACCCCCTTTCACTTGAGCTCTCTATTCTCCCCTTTCCTTAATATTAGCTGCATTTAGAAAAGTTTGAGGAGTTAGCTCTGAATGAACCACGGGTTGTGTTGGGTTGGTGAGAATGTTAAAGGTTGTTCCTCTTATATGTTAACTTTTTTAAAGGAGCAGTTGCTCATTTAGCACATGACCCAACAGATCTCATCTATAATTCTGCGAAACAAACAAAATTTGAAAATACACACTGTGAGTGTGTTAACGATTTGTAAAAAACCTGTTTGGCCCAGAACAGTATCCCCGTTTACATGGACACTTTTTTCCAATTTCAATCTGATTAAATATGGAAACCGATTAAAAATGTCCCATGTAAACGGCTCATGTAATCAGATTCACGTCAATCCGATTAAATTTTTAATCTGATTAAAAGAGGTGGTTTAGACCTTTTGTTTAATCCGTTTGATCGTGGAAACTGCTCATGTAAACGGGCAAACCGATTATTAGAACATTTTCCGTCTTGCTGCGCATGCGCCAGAGCTCGTGGTCGGGAGCTGCGAGAGAGTACGGCTGTAGAGTTTAGCTCAGGAGTAGCAGAGAACAAAAAACAAAACAAAAACTGGCCGGTCGCTGACACTACGTTTTTATTGGATACATGAAAACAGTTCAACATCGTGGAGAGAGTTCATGAGCGTAAAATCCAAACAGAAACCTCAGCACTCTCCAGAACCACCGTTAGCCGTTAGCATGGCTCAATCTGTTGTAGCCTCACAGTAGCATTTCTCCAGTGTTAGAACCGAGCTGTATAAACTGTCTCTCTATAATCGTTTCCTTTAAATAAATAATTATTCACTGAATATACATATTACTTGGTTATTTCTCATCATTATCAGTGTTTTTATACCTAGAGCTTTTTCAGCACCGCAGAGTGCGAGGCGCCGTGTGAAGCTCGTGTTCACATTAAACTGCTTCTGAGACGCGACGAAGGATAAACGAGGAGAAAGGAAACCTCAGAGGTTCAGACAGAGTTTTTTTCTCTTTTTGTATACTAGACAAGTAAGCCTAGGTCTATAAGAGCGCTTCTCAAAATAATTTGCGATCGGATTAAATGGCTTGAACATGTAAACGTGGAACAAACCAGGATCTCTTTATTTGACGCCCATGTAAACAGTTCGTTTGGGTTATTTTAATCCGATTACAATTAATCCGTTTGAAAAAAAAAAGTCCATGTAAACGCGGCTAGTAGCTCATAACATTACTCTAATTATGTATTTACATTTAAGCTGTAAAGCAAATCAACATCATTAGCTAAGTGTTCAGAATTCTAGGGAAGACCATTCTGCCTTTTCAGGTTACAGAGAAGTGTGAGATTATAACAGACTACCATCAATTCCAGACTACAGAGTGCACCTGATTAAAAGCTGCATGATCCAATTTCAGAAAGAAAAGCAATATTGTACTTGTACAAGCCGCACCGGCTTTTAAGCCGCATGTGTCCCACATTATAATATGAGATATTTACACAGAGCTTTTAACTTTTAATTCAATCCTTATGGTAACATAAACATGGTAACATAAATGTTATGGTAAACGTTGCGGTAACATAAACAAATACACACGGCTGCCTTTAAGTATACGTACGTATCAGTATCACACGAATGATGTTTCTTATGCTTTTTTAGTGAACCGTGCATGAAAAACATTCCAATATGATTATAATATCCCCTTTATATACTGCAGCCTACTGAGAAAATTCATTAATCGCCTTCTTCAATTTCCTCCTGCGCCGGCTCGGCGTGGTCTGGAATTTACGGTACATTTACACAATACATAGATTATAATAAGACTGCAGCAGAGGTACCTAGTCCAGTCCCCGGCGAGTCCCAAAATGACTCAACCTTTGAGCTCTGTTCTGACTTTGAATGTGTCCCATAAAATCTTTACCTTTAGTTGCAGGTAAGCACTTGGCCGTCATTTTGTCGAACTCCAGGCCCTCTCCAGGGCACTCACAGCGGAAGGTCCCGGGCACGTTCTCACACACTGCCTCGCCGCAGACGTCACCCAGGAGCTCGCACTCGTTCAGATCTGCAGAAACAAAGAAATCCACTTCATCATCTGGGACTGCTGTTGGTTTATGACCACTACGGATGATGTGGTTCACTTGAATACACACAGAAACCACAGAGGTCTTTTCTTTTTTCTGATACTGATATTGCAACCTTGAGTAGTGGCCCATACCAATACGAACCTCTAAAATGAGCTGTTTATAAGGCTGTGGTAGCAGTGAAAAGGTCTGCATTAAGAATAGCCTTCTGATAAGTGCTGATCTGGCATTGGATGGATGAAAAGATGAGATTTAAATAAGGATACAAGCTGTAAATGATTGAAGAGAATATGTAACAGGTCTATAAATGCAATGTAGTACCCTCCTATATAACGGTGTGTGGTGAACTCGGTGTTGACTCTAATGTTATGTTAAAGTAACTATTAATGGTAGTGCTTCATTGCTCAAACATGAAAGGAATACAATGTTAGGATAGATGTCAGCCTAGGTAGGAACACTGAAGGCTGTATAAAACGACATTAATGTTCGACATGGGCAGTGAGAAATTTGATCACATGCTGTGATCACAAGAGCATGAGCTTATAACTGACAGTGTTATCTTTGCATAACATTTGTTTTATTCTACTAAATTTCACCAAACTACACAGCAGCTAAACCACACACTTTACAATGTGGACACCAATAATGCCGAGTTTACATTGATATTTATATTCTATTTCCATTTATCATCATCACATTTTTACTCCCTCTTCACAAACTGATGCTAACATTAACATTTCCATCCCCCCAAATGTTCGTTTATTTAACTATTTACTATTTATCACCATACACTTCAAGGCACATCATTTTCTACCATTTCCTGCAGTCTGATTTTGGGTTTTAATGCAATGAATGAAAGGCAGAATGCTGAGCGGTGCGTCACAGTGGCGGGAGTTGAAGGCCTGTCACAATTTAATATGAAGTGATTTCGCCAGAGGCCTTTAATTCCGAATCAACACAAAAAATAAACCTTTGCTTGAAGGGTTAGTGTTCAATAACCATTTTTAATAGATAATGCTTAATGTTCTGCATTTAGATTTACAACAAATAATCAAATATGCCTCATCTAGTTCCGCAGAAAGCAGGCCTCTACTTCAGAGATGCTTCCTCCGCCGTGACCTGGATTTTCGAAAAGCTCCACCATTTCTGGGGTCACATTAATAAAGGACGTCTGACATGCAGGGGTCAGACGTCCCATTACTTTTGTCTTTATTACGTGGATGTCTGACCATTACACTATCAGGAACTTTAAAGACACTGCATTTTGATGCATGGACATAAATGGAGTTGGTCTGTCATTGCAGATGCTATAATGGTTAACCGCCCCATGATATTCTTGATTTCAGAAGGAAAAAATGTCTACAATTTTATGATGAACAATACAAATGTCCACAACATACACTATATGGACAAAAGTAATGGGACTTTAATGACACTGCATTCAGATTTATAGATTTAAATGTGGAGTTTGTCCCTCTTTGCAGCTGCTTTAAGGCTCTGAGGGGTTTTCTAAAACAAATGAGAAAAAAATGTCCTGCAGTGGTAAGTAACTTTGGTTTTACATTTGATTTGATTACATTACTGTTTCAGTTGAGATTTACCGAAATATATGAACTGAAACTGTGTAACCGCGGAAACACTGCCGTTAAAAAGCTCCTTATTAGTTTAAAATGTTTACAAACCAAATGTTATTGTGCCTTTGTGCATAAAGCAGAGCGTTAAAATAAAAATGTGCAATACACTACTTTTTAGAATAATGATACAATTTTGTGTAAAACAATGTGATCAATCGCGATTAATCGCAGAAAACCATGCGATTAATTGCGATTTAAAAATGTAATGGTTGCCCAGCATAAATTATATTGAATTGCAGTCTTCCAGCCTGTCCCCCGGCTCCCGTCTCTCTCTAATACAACTCAACCAAAAGCTCTCTTTTCCCCTTCCCAATTCTGTCCACATCTGCAAGTCTCATTCTGCCTGCCTTTATCAATCATCCCTGAGCATTCCCATACAAAAGCATACGATAAATCAAGCTGTGAGGAGAGCCTTAATGTGAAATAGACTCCACAGCGCCGGTGGAGCTGTCCAGTCAGCCAGACACACACACACACACACACACTTTATATATGCATACATGCCCACTGCCTCTCAATAAGGGTGGGCCAGTTTGTCAATGAGGCTGAAAGTGTTAAGGGGAGAACTGGAGCATGTGTGTGTGTGTGTGTGTGTGTGTGTGTGTTTGGCTCCAGGAGTGCTCTGGACTCTATTTCACATTAAGGTCCTCTCAGCAGCATGGATGCTCGGTAGTCGGGGAGCAGTAAAAAGCTAAAAAGGAGGCACACGGGCCAAAAGAACAATGTAAAAGGCAGGTACTGTCTCATAAGGTGTGATATATATGCTGCAGGCCTTCAAAGGAGGCCAGAAAAATGACTTTTTTTCAGTCCAAGACAGATCGACTCCTGGCATGTGGTCTGATTTTTAAAGGGCCCATCTCACGAAAAATCTTTGGGAAACGTTTTTGATTCTAAATGTTTCAAAACCATACCATTCACTCACAGATCCACTCAGTGCATATATGAAGTTAAGCTTTTATTCACAGGCATTGTGATGTCACAAATCCAACACATTTGTATATATGTCTGTTCAGCCAACAGAGGTTTAGCTCCGCCCATTTACATATATCAGTCTAAGAGGCACATCATGTGTGATGGTTATGGGAATGATTGGGTCAAAATAAATGGTGTCTGGAGTGGAGAAAGAAGAAAAATGCAGGATATGTGCCCTTTAATACTTAATAATATTATTTGAATCTACACACAGACAGACACACACACACACAAAAGTCTCAGAAACAAAGACATGTTAGGTTCGTTAGGTTCAATAAATTGATGAGTAATTATTTCAGAGCTACAGTAACCCAATGCTTTTTGCAAGGCTTACATTCCAGAAGCACCTGCATATAGTGAAAAAATGTGTTGTGATGTGGTTTTAAAAAAAAGCCTATTTTTGTAATATAAACCCTACATGTGTCGACTAATATGCTCCCAAAACTCTTTAATTTCATTCATTACCCTTAAGGAAAACCCGTAAATCCGTATCCGTACTGTACAGTTTACACTGATCTCCCGCAGTGCTAGAATATAAATACCGATGTTACCCCTGTACAGACTGTACTTTGGTGTTCAATGTCATTTTCTTTGGTATAAACAGGTAAATACAGTATTACTGTAAATACAATTTACAGTAATAAACATACAGGGCTTTAAGAACAATAAAACGAAAACAAGATAACTTTGAGACGCTCCACGGGGGAAATTCTGGACTGCAGCGTCACAGGGCATCAGCCAATCAGCAGCAAAGATAAGTAAATAACGCTCTCGGATTGGCTATTTTCAAACCTCCCGCCACGCCCCTCGACCTTGTGCGGGTTGTTTATGTTTGGGGTGGAGCTTCATTCTGTTCAGCAGTCTGGTTGCCTTGGTAACTGCCGTGTACGAGACCTGGACGTCACAGTCAGCTGTTCTCCGAGATGAGAGGTTTAAAAATCCGCGATGGGCTGAAACTGCGACTGCTGATCCACATGATAGTTGGGGGTTACTGTATATCTTTCTAGATTTAGATTTATTAAAGACCGACATGGCAGGAAACAACACTCAATGTGAGACCTGAATTGTGTCAATCACAAACATCATAATAAGAAAACAAAAACTGTAAAATTCAACTCTAAAATAATCTAAGAGCACAAGAAATATCTGCATAACTGCTTGTATTTTATCAGATATGTGACCAATGATTTTTTTTTAAACCTCCTACTTTTCATGAAAGCAAAAAACTTTTTACATTCATGTAAAGTTTTTACTTTTTTGTTCAAATTCACTGACAATTTGTGTACAAACTGTGTGAAAATATCATTATCATTTGTGATGAAAAATGTTGTATTGACTTGGAAGAGAAAAATTCAAAATAGAGTAGTCCTAGACTTTTGCCCCAAAGGTATAATACTGGGTTCCTACCCATGCCTTCTTTCTTTCTTTCCTCTTTTTTTCAATTAATCCAGACCCTGGAATAGTGGGAAAAACAAAACAGGATATCCCTGGAAGCAGGACAGCTGAAGATGGATTCCAGGGGGAAAGGAGGAGGAAGAGTGACATGAAATTATAGTAGAACGAATGGCGCTGATTTTGCTGGGCATATAGTGTTCATTCACCATCATTCAGTAATCTAAGTGTCGCTCCAAGCTGGAGCTTTTCCTGAGTAACCAGAGAAGGAGAGGAAGGATGGAGGGAGTGCTGGAAAGGAGAGAAAGTGGGAGGGGGTAGAAGAGCTAAAGGTACAGAGAGATGGATGTGGCGAGGAAGGAGAGGAGGGTGGGAAGGATGGAGGGCACAGAGGGAGGACAGAAAAGATGAAGCTGGGAGGAAGTGTGCAAGGGCCTAGTTTGCACGTTTTGCAGGAAGTATTTCAAATTCAATTCCAAGAGAAAGGACATTTTTATAAGCATGGCATCTTCTGAAGTTCTTTAGGTATAGAGAGAAATATATATCATCCAGTGGTCCATACTTGAGGAAGAGTTCTCCAGGCTTCCTGAAGGACTTGTAAAGGCTCCCATTCCCAGTCCAGTCCCTGAACCGGACCAGTTTCAGAGGAATGTTTCTGTTGATTCAGGCACACAGTGAGCATACGTATGAATCATTCAAGCAGAACAAAAAGCATCTAACTGAAGACCTGAACCAGTGAAGAACCAGGAGCAGATGGTTCGGGATGATCAGGCGGTGATCAGTATACTGGTGGTGCTGAATGCTGAGTGGCTGGAACTCCTTTATCTAGGCTCCTTTAAGCCCTTTGCAGTAAAAGATTTGGTTTGTTCCCATTCGTTTTAATATCCTTAAAATGTTTTAATGCCCTTTAATGCCAAATATAAGACAGTTGTACAGGTATAAAATAGTAGTTCTCATTACAGTGGTATCTATCAAGGAATGGGAAATATTAAATATTAAGCAAGTGAACAGCAAGTTCGTATTGCTGATGTAATGGAAGCAGAAAAAATGAATGATTGTAAAGATCTGAGCTTTGACGAAAGTCAAACTGAGTCAGAGCATCTCCAAAACAGCAGGTCTTGTGGGGTGTTTCTGGTATGCAGTGGTCAATACCTACCAAAAGTGGTCAGAGGAAGGTGAACCCATGAACCAGCGATGTGTTGAGCCACCCTTCATTTCTTGATTTTCTGCTTTGAATCACCTTACTGGTGCAAAACTACTATTTTATCCACATAAAACTGTGGTTTCATGAGTTCCCAAGACTAGCAAAGGATAACCTGTCGGGTCTGATCTCACAGGAGATCTACTGTAGAACAAAACTGCTGAAAAATGTTCAAGCTGTCTATGACAATACAGTGTCAGAATATCGCTGCTTGCTGTGTATGAGGATCCGTAGCTGCAGACTGGTCAGAGTGCCCATGCTGAAAGAACTTACAATGGGCAGAACTGGACCAACAAGCAACAGAAGAAGGTTGCTTGGTCAGATAAGTCATGTTTTCTTTGGCCTAACGTGACATCCAGGTTATTTCGCATGGCTTACCTGGAGGAGAGGTGGCCCCAAGATGTTCAACTGACAGGTACCACCTACCTAGAGCCCAACTCAATGACAATAATGAGGCTATTTAGACAAACAGTCAAAGGCACCAATTAAACCCATTGGTTTTGAACCCCTAAGAATAAGGAAAGCTTAAATATCATTTGGAATGGTCTTCATTAAAGCCAACATCTTCTCCTGATAAACCTTTTGAAAGTATTCGATCTGTATTCAGCAAGTTAATGTTATTTGCATAGACACTGCAGGGTTAAACCAGGAAAAAGAAAAAAACTGGTCCAAGACTCTTGATGGAGACTGACTATGAACAACACATTTACGCATTTCCCCCCGATTCTCAGTATTAGTTTAAATAGCAGGGCTGCCTTTTGGGCGAGAGGTGAAGAAAAGGGAATACAGCGATACTTGGAGATATAATAGTATTAAAAATCTGAAAAATCTGAAAAAAAGTTTCTGGTTAGAAACCTATTGGACAGCCATCAGAGTTCATTATAACAGAACTGCAACCTAACTGTAAATGGTGTGAGTGTGTGTGTATGTGTGTTTTGGCTTCTTGTAGAAAGTATAGTATGAACCTCAGGAGTGAGTGTACTGAGTTGTGACAGGACTTTCTGCTGCGGGAAATTAGGACTGATGGAGACTGCATGGGACCAGTTACACAAACCACTAAGACAAATGACCCTCCAATGCTGCCTGTGTTTGTGTGTCTGTGTGTGTCTGTGTGTGTGTGTGTGTGTGTGTCTTTCTGTGCCTGATTACCTGAAAGTAGCTCAATTCTAGCCTTCTCCTCTTTCACTGGACCATCTCTCTCTCTCCCTCCCTCCCCATCCCCCCTCTCTGGGATGAATATCAGAATGATTGCTTTGGTAGTTTGGCTGGAAGTGTCACAGCTGATCATGTCTTGGACCAAAGTCCTGAATCTCATTCCTCAGGTGGAGAAAGTCCAGATTCAACATCAACATAATACAGGGAGCAAAGACAGTCAGTGCTTCTCCGCAGCTCAGTGCAGTAATTACAAAGAGGAGACAAACCAAATAAAGCCGAGACACAATGAAAAGGAGAGGTAAAAAAACTAAACAAAAATAAAAGTCAACAAAGAAAAATTAAATCAAAAAAAAAAAGAAAAACAGACAAAGCAGGAAAGACTTAAAACAAAAAAGAGAAGACTAGATAAAACAAAAATAAAAAGAGAAAATAGGTCAAGCAAAAAAGGAGACAAAATAAAATGTGTGTGTATAAAAGATGTGTGTATGATGTGTCTGGATGAAACAATTAGCACACACACACACACACACACACACACACACACACACACACACACACACACACACACACACACACACACACAC
>JBBMFX010000001.1:32156098-32178240 GCA_037832545.1 Rhabdalestes septentrionalis
CATCTTTTCAAAACGGGGTTGCACGCTTGATACTGCCACTCTCAAGCAGGGGCGCCGCCAGAAATCTTGGGCCCCGTAAAAGATTATATTTTTGGGCAACATTACTATTAAAATAATATTACTAGCCCCTAACAGGGCCCCATGTCAGTGCTGGGCCCTTAGAATCGTTCTAACCTTTCCCACCCTGGCGGTGCCGCTGCTCTCGAGTCATGCTGACATAAAAATGCTCATGTTATTCCGATTGCACGTGCCCCACCTGCAGTACCTCCGCGCCCCACTAGGGGGCCGCGCCCCACACCTTGAGAAACGCTGCACTAGGTCAAGTACCTTTATACAAACGAGATCTCTCTCTTATCTAATTTGTATAACGATATTTAACATAGTGTGAGCTGGTGAGGAGAACACAGGTTGGGTTCCAGATTCCTCCTCGGTTCCTCCAGCTGTAGTTTGGATTGTGAAACTCCATCAGCAGCTCCTGATTTATCTTATTGAAGGACTGAAATCAGGTTTCTGATGAAACTACAGTAATGCTGGACTTCCATACGAAAACAATGATATACTGAACAAAACATCACTGTTTACTGTGTAGTGTTAGTTGTATTTAATTTATTTTGTAAACACTCACTGGTCTTCTAAACAGTTTTTAAAAATATGATTAAATGATAAATTAGCACTATTCTCCTCTGCCTTCTTTTAAATATTGGCACATTTAATGCACGTTTATGTATTCTTTATGTATCCTTTTACAACTCTCATTACCTTGTTTAACCTTTCTCTATTTTTTTCTTTATTCTTATCATAATTTCCATTGCTGTAAAGCACATTAAATGCCATTCTGTGTATGATGATGTGCTATATAAATAAACTTGAACTTGAACCAAACTCCCCGCCACACACACATTTTTGTTTCTAGGCACCTGTCAGTGAAAGTATCAGCAGATAACTGCTTTAAAATATATCCACATCGGACAGATGTTTACATTTGACCATTATATTTGTTGAGGACTCACAGGCTCCAGCCCATTCAAGCGCATCTCCGGTTCAAAGCTCCTGTGGAGATCCTTACTCCTATTGTTGTGGGCTAGAGGCTAACAAGCTAATCCTCCAACAAAAACTACCTCTACTGACTCTAAACTGTACCATCTCCATTAACCACAGGCAGCCAATCTGTCCAACAGTGGTTAAGCTGCACCCCAAAGTCTTCTATTGTTAGTCTTCCCAACAGAGACTCTGTTTCTCTCTCTCTCTGCATCGACCAGAGGAGGATGGATTCCCCTTTCTGAGGTCTTATGGTTGTAAATAAAACCATATTAAATTGGAATTGTTTACCAGAGGAGGACATTGTTTAAGTCCAGGTTTCTCAACCACTGATGGGCCGCGAAGGTTTTTGATTGGGCCGCGAACCTAAAATTGATGCAGGCCATTGGTCCGCAATTGGTTATTTAAGATTATATAATGTGGCCAAGTGAGCCTTGGCAACATGCTGTGATTTATAAGAGGACCTTAATGTTGAAAAGGTTGAGAACCATTGGTTTAAGTAACAGAAGTCTGCTGTGTTTTTCACTTCTATCAATATCAGTCCTTATGCTGCTGACTGATATCGATACTTATTGATATAATAATTGATTAATTAACTCTGCATATATGCCAGAAGCAGCATTGTTTGTCCAGGAGCTTCTCCATATTTCAGTACTGACCAGACATTCTCATCCCGACTACTGTCAGAGACCACTTTATGTACTTAAATAAAGTTCTTTTTCCGAAATCAGAAAAAAAAAAAGGTAGAAAAGTTGAAACTTTTAGTGAAGTGAGTCCTTTCTTACCCCTTTTATCATTTTCATTATTCCAAATGTCTTGTAAAGATCTCTGAAGTTCAGTCTTAAATGTTGGCAGCATTTTCTGCTGCACTCCAAAACACATTCTGATGCTGAGATCTAGGTTTGGAGAAAACAGCTTCTTTGTTTCGTTTTCTCATCTTTTTAAAGAGTTCCACTTCTTCTAAGTGTTAAGTTGTTTTGGACAGAAGGACTGAAGCACTGGTTGATCTTTCTCTGATCTGATGGATAAGCAGACTTTGATATTCTCCTCTAACTCAAAGATAAAACCTTTAAGCGCTGTTTAATGATAGGGGGCGGTTTCGGTAGCCTATCAGGTCTGCAAGGTTGTTAGGAGTCCAATATTGGATACATTTTTTGAACTTCGAGATTTTCATTCATATTCCTTTGACTTTCCTGTCCCTTTTAAAAGAACATTTTCTTCTATCCCAACCGTTACTTGGACTTTTCATTTACATTCGTTTGACTTTTCCATTCCATATGAAAGTGGATTATCTTCTATCTAATCTCTGAGAATATGAATTAGTCGAGTTATGAAATCATTAACTTGAATTCACCATAACTGTGGGTCCTCCTGCTTCCCGTCTTACGTCCAAGAAAAAAATCTCTACGTTGGGTTTCGTGTGACAAATTTTGCACTCCACTACTTCCATATCTCCTCAGTTTCTCGGGGCATTCATATCTCTGTTCATAAAAACGAGTTCTATACTTCAAATTTATGGAGAAGCTACCCAGAATTCCAAGTTCTCAAAGGTCGCTCCGACTAGAGTTAGAGTTTCTTCTCATATGTCTATCATACAATGAAGGCGTGGTCCGAACTCGCAAAAATATAACAAATGTGCTTAACTCTACCTTAATTTACCCCTTAATTTGAATTAATTGGCCGTTAATTTGTAAACTGATCCCTTAATTTGACCTTAAAGTAGATTTAAGGTATGAGTGTGAAACCCCTTAATCCTAAACATGAGGCATTTTTCTCAGGAGGTTCTGTTATTTAAGGGACAATTTTTTAAAATAAGGATAAAGTTCAGTAGTTTTACCCCTTAATCAGCCATCTGTGAACTTTTCCACTTTAAATTTAGGTAATTTTATCTATCCTCTCTCTATCTATCCATCTATTCTACTAGTCAAAAATTACGGTCATTTAAATTGGTAAAATTAAGGGGGTTGGTTTCATATTGTTTGGAAATCAAATAGTCTTTGTAAAGGCCATTTTAACACATGCCGCTTTTTTTACAGCACCAACACACACTCAAGTTGTGACAGACGCACTTTTTAACAGCCACACACACACAAAATAGACACACACGCAAAGACACAGGCATAAACACACATACAAGGAAGCTGCATACAGACACACACACAGGCAGTCATGTGGAGCGGTCCATTCAGGCTGGAGCAAGTCAGCTTTGGGTTTAAAATATTCCTCCTTGTCTAGACAGTCAGCTGAAAAGCTTCCTTCTTTCTTTTTACTGCAGGAAAAGGGCATTTCAAACAACTCTGGCACAGCACACACACTGGCACCCTCCCCACTGGAGGAAAAATAGCAGCAGTCTGGATGTGAAAGACATTAGGGCCCCCTTATCCCAGAGCACACACATACACATACACACACACACACACACACACACACACACACACAAACAAAGCGTGTATGGAGATATAATGTGCATCAGCAACAACAATTATTATTGTCATCATTGAACTCGCTGATTTTTCAGAAGAATTGCAAGCCACGGTCGGTATGAAAGCGGCTTTACGTTAAAATATGAGGCCACAAGAGCCGGCTCTCTGAAAAGTGACATTTTCATATTAACTGGAACAGCAGCGCCCCCTGTCGACAGACTCCGTCCAAAATAACGCTCCATGAAAATGACATAATCTTGTGACTTTACCAGACCAAATTTCAAGTTAAAAATTTTTTAATTAAATTGTTTTTGATGAAGAGAATAAATAAGTAAACATTTGCATTTAAGCTTAGTTGAGAGACTACAGGGTTTTGTGAATTACCCATCCCAGAATTATAAATTCTGACTTGAGATCATTGAAAGTTAAACAAACAATCCAAACAAAGAAACAGTTTTTCAAAAGTTAAAGAAACATGTGGAGCATTTGTATTAGAATGAAGGCTTGGAACTCACTGGAACTCACTAAGCACTGAGAGCTCCTGCAAAGGGGCTTTTTAATCATGGACATAAAGCAAAATAAATAGCAGAAGATTTATTAAGAATAAAAATATGGACGTTATAAAATACACATAATTCAATATAGCCATTTGCAGACAATTATTGTGTATTAATGGGTTACACTGATGAAATGCGAAATCTTATTTCAAACAACCATGTAATTTTTTACATTCCCAGTAGAGGGAGGTAGACACCCACTGAAAATGTCCTTTTTATTATCGGGTATGTCGAAGAGCGTGATCCAGTTTATTTTCTTTTTAAAAAAAACAGATGTACAAAAAATAATCACAAATAGTCTTTGGGTTTCCTAACTGTTATCTGTTATATATGCGCCATTTTGAACGAATACATTGTTTTCAATAAAATAATTCCTATCCGTGATATCACACACACAATGGATAGATTTCTGCAAATACATTTTGGAATAGTTTTCAGGTGTGTGGAAATGTGATTCACTGTGAACACAGACTCTTAGTAACATCCTCTCATGGTCACAGTGACACATTTTGTTGCCTCTAACGTGCCAAAACAGTCAAAATATGCAACAAAAGCTAATTTTGCAAACAAATGAATGAGCTCTTCCAATCAATCGGTACAAACTGCACAACAAAATACAAAATACAGCACTCAGTGTGAATCAGTGCACCACTGCATGTCATTATAGTCTATTAGCTTTCATGCCTGTGCCACTTGTTGTCTTTCTACACAGGTTGTATCAAACTGGCCTTATTGCAATAATTGGATCCAGTATGAGAAATGCTTTGATGCAAATGTTACTGATTCCATGATACTTTTCAAACTGTGTCTGAAAACTGAAATACTGTACTGATTACAGAAAATACATGTAAATCAAAATAAAATCAGAGTATCAGAGTATAAGTAATTACTGCAAGAATATAAAAGTAAAATATATTACAGTAGAGTATAACTTTTATAAGTGTATAAGAAATAGTCACTATGGATACTTAGTCTCTTCTCGCTTGGTGCTCCATTATTCTCTAAGGAAAAAAAGGCAAAGTTATAATGAAAAGTGACTCCACTTGACTCTACTGAATTATATGATAAGACATTACAGTATAGTAATATTTTCTTACTGCCAAAAGTTGCTTTGAAATTTAACTCTGTAGAGCGGCTTCATGGCCAAATTGTTCCTTCTTAGGAAACAGTCGATGGTGGTCAGGTTTACATTGTTGATTTTCCTAAATATGCCCTGATCTGCGATCACTGGTGCCCTGATTTCACCCAGCCTAATGGCATTGTTTGTCACAACCATGTTCACAACGGATGCGTCCTAGTGAATTCTAGTGATTCTATAAAGAATACATATATATCACTGAAGATATTTCTGTTATGCTGTACAGCAACATTTCCAGCTCTCCTGCTGAAAAGTTGGAGACGACAGTGTTTCTATTTAGAAAATGTTGGACCCCTCTACCTGTTACTCTCACTCTCATCTGCCGTGGCACCTTATAAGGCTTGCAGACTGATTGCTAATTGAAGATTTGTGTGAAGGAGTGTCAAACAGGTGCTTCAGTGATTGCATACGTCTTATTTAGGTAGTTTCTAATAGACATGAATATATGGTTTCTGTTTAGTTATTATTGATAAAACAATGAGGTTTGAACTGCTTGAAGGTAATCTGTGTTTACTGATTTGCAAAAGGGTGGAAAAATGTGTAAATCCAATGAGAAAGTGTTAACACAATTGCAAGAGAGTGATGACGAGAATCGAGTGGATCCCAGTTTCTTTAAGCAGGTCAAAGCAATCAAGAAAACTATAATAAAAGGCAAATTAATGCTGACAAAAATTTTGATTAATTGTCCTTGGTTTTCATCTGAGCTAAAATTACAGCATTTGTGTGGTTTTATGAACTAAAATCACCAAACATAGACTTTTCCATGGCCAACCTCTTTTTATCACTTAGAATAAAACAGGATCTTTTCAGTACTATGCCTTTGTGACAGACATACATAAATGGATTTGCTCTGATTGGCTGCCCTGTATTATGCCCCTTACTAGCAGCATTCTGAACTGGAAAACTCCAGATTACTTCGGCATCAATGGTCAGAGCCACACTCTTAGGTGGTAGGTGGATGAAAATTCACCGGGAGGTCATTGGGCAGGTGACCCCTAGGTCATTACTTGGATGAAAGCTCAAAATTATGTTTTGGTTTATTTTCACAATATGACCTATATGGACTGGAAAATTAACATTTTAAAACTGATTTCAGTGCTAACACACCTCTTGAAATTAAAACCCCTTAAAAGAGCCCAAGGAGGACCATGTTATCATATAACACTGTATCAGCTTTACTGGCCTCCAAACTGTTTTTATATTCTCTGCATAACCCATTTGTTCTCTGGCTCTCTAATAGTGGACTGATAGTGATCAGATCATAACAGAAACAATTTGCATTATCAATACTGTGGTGTGTTCACACATGACTGGCTATAAGTAGACATCTTACTTTATGTTACTGTCTTTATTCAGGATGTGCCTCTCAATAATACTGGATTAAGTACTGCTTATCAGTCAATTAGGTTTATTGTCATTTCAGCCATGTAAAAATCCAGGATCAGAGTGCAACACAAAACAATAACAGAAAAACACAAGACTGCATATGTCAAGACAAAAAATGCCCAGGGTGCAACAGAGATGGAGAGTGCAAGAAATTGTATTCTAAATATATGTTGTCTAAATAATATATCTATGTAAAAATGTTATATAATGAAACTAATCACGTCCATATTTTCATTATAATTTACTTGTGGTGGTGCAAAGGTTGCTAAGTCTGCCACTAGAGCCTTTAGCAGAATTTATGTCCAATTTATGTCTCCCACATCTAACCACCTTACCAAAAAGAAAACATACACATGAACAAGTAGTGTAATGTCAGGAGCAGTGGTGGGCTGCTGGATAGATATTATAATTCAAAATAATTTATGTTATATCAAGCCTTTGGTACATAATTTGAAAAGACTAAATGAAGATTTTTAGTATCCAAATGGTTGTTATGTATAGGGGTTGATTTTCAGACAAGAAAATTAGCATGCTCTTATTTTGAAATTGTGTATGAACTGCTCTGTACGGCTAATCATGGTATTTATTTTGGAGCTCTGATTTTTTTTTCCTGGCAATTCGTTGATTTAAAAATAAAAATATGAATTGCAAACACTATTTAAGAGCACAAACCCACGCACACATTTCACATACATATTTTTGCAAATATGATACTAAAATACATAAGCATTTTACTATTTTACATAAGATACATAAATATGCATATGTAGATTATTCATATATAAATGAAGTATGTAAATACACACATTATTTACGAGTACTCTGAGATAGTGAAACCGGAGCTTTTATTTTGAAGGGGTGTGTGCATGGGCTGCTTGCTATGTGGAGCTCGTGTTTTCCCACAGCTCGCGGTGACCTCTGTCAGAGCGCGCGGGGTGGAGGAGTGGACTGGTGTGGGGGTCCAGAGTCCGGGGGTCCGGCAAGTTGGATATGAGAGCTTCTCCGGCTTCGGGCAGCAGTGGGGCGCCTGGTGTCCCTGCCCCGGCCTGAGGGTCAGGACATCAGACCAGGATCCAGGAGACACACAGGAGAGATGGAGATGTTGGAGAGATGGTAGAGGAGCTCAGCTCAGCTTTCTGACTGCTGAATGAGGATTTGCATAGCCAAAGCTCTGCAGACTGGCAGACAGTCTGAATCTGGATGATCTGGAGTGTCTAATCCTGGAGGGTTCACTGAAGCTCCCTGAAACTAACCTGGTGGGTATGAAGATACTCTTTCCTGAAGCTCAGTCTCTGGCCGAGGGCTACTGCTTTGCACACAGTATGGTGTTGATGATGTGGCCACAGAAACAGGACCCACTGATCAGTGCACGACTTTACCAGTACCTACTGATCGTCTCATATTTTGCGCCTGTTAGAGTTGCAGAAAGTGATTAAATTAGGTCTTCAGTGGCATGAGTATTTATGTAAATCGCTCAAAACACATGCTTTCTCAGCTCCAGGTGAAAGAGCAGAGCTGCGTATATTTTAAGTATACCTGGTATGTATGTTAGAGACTGAAACTGATTGATTCTGAATATAGTCCATTCCAGATCTGAAAGATCTGTGGTTTGTGTGGGTTAAAGCAGTGATTTGTGTTGCCCTATCTGTTATGTAAGTCTGATGATCATATTGAAATTTATTGACTCAGTATTTGCATGTGGGTATGTCTCTTTCCGACTCATCATTTCTTTTTGCAAACAGGCTCCACTGGTACATGTTTATTTTGTTCTGTTTCTGTGCCATCAACACATATACCATGTTATGGTAGTAATTTGGTTTCAACTCTTTACAGACATGTACATGCTTGTGAGATCCTACTGGCTTTCACTAAAGGGAATCGAACTAATAGGGCCCCCTTGTGGAGAAGGTTCTGACTGCTGAATTTAACTTTAAAATGACCATGTTCATTCGTTAATTCATTGATTTATTCATTCATGATTCATGCCACTTAACCTTAAACAGGGTGCCTGCGAGTGCAGGGGCCTATCATATCAGGAATGAACCTTATTTCTTTGTTAAATAGGAAAGTAACCACATACAAAACGAGTTATACATAACTCGAGTTTGTATATAGAAGTTCAAGTGTGCACGTGAGCCTTTCTTGATGAAAAATAGTTTATTTTCAAATGGTCATAGATGTCTTTTTTTAGGGCTTGATGTAAAAATTGGGTAGTTTGAATAACTTCTGTACAAGAATCCAAAGAAATAAAACAGTCGTTAAATATCTAGCTTCAGTACATGAGTAATCCATTGGCCAATAGGTCTGCTTGTTCTCAAAATTTATGCATGCATGCATGCTAACATCAGTGCTTCTCGATTTGTCTCGGTTTGTTTTGGTCAATAAATTTAGCCCAATTCAACATCTTAGACACACCCACTTTTTGTTTGCGATGTGTAATAGAATGTACTCAGCAACATATTTTTGGTATCAGTGTTGAAATCAAGGTATCAGCCCACTGAGTCATTGACCAGATGTTTATGATGCCTATTTAAAGTGTTCAGTTATGTAAATCGTCATATACTATTTTCTCTAGCAAACAAAATAGACCCTTCAATGCTCCTACGTTGTTTTAATTGCAAATCTCTCACCTCAACCCTTTAGTTTGAGTAGGGATACTTGAAAACTGGAACTTCTATTGTCCTCCTTTCCACATTAGCATGAGGGCTCTTTGGAGGCAGGTGCTGCTTAAATGTTTAATGCTCTCCACTAATGTACACCATTTAATGGAAAAGTTGAAATGATCTGAGGGGTCAGAGCAGAAGAGGCAACTGTCTCTTTAAAGTGCCCACAGACCGAAGCTCAGTCCACCCAGAATTCCATCTGTTTACTTTAAAAAGCCAGAGGACTCAATCATGGACTGTGGAATCGAAATCTAATTGAAAACACATCAAAGTCACGCAAGCTCCCAGCTATCTGTTCAACTTGGACATTTGCTTGTTCTTTTGCTACTGAGCCTACATTCAGGAACCATTTGAAAACGCAGTCAGCTTTTCTCACAACTGTTTAGTCAGAGTCAGAGTTAACCTCAAGTTACCTCAAGGGAATGACACGACTAAAAAATACAACAGTATGACAGTGAAAGACAATTTCTTGATGTATGTATAAATATATTCCTTTTTTGATTTCACATTTAAAAAAGGATATGATAAATTTTTTGGAGGACGACTACTGAAAATGTACAATGATCATGCAGTCCAATAACCCATAAACCCTGATAAAACAGAATTTTTATAGTTTTTAAACTTGGTTTTTCCAAGCAGATTTTATTACTCATTCTAAAAAAAACACCCTTAGAATATTTGTCTTATAACCGATGTAGTTTGAAGCACTTCCTTTGTTGCAGTTCAGTATATCCAGTAAGTGTCAAAAATCGAATAATAATCAACTGAAACTTTGTATGCAGTATGTTACTGTAGAAGCCATAATTGTAGCCTCTCATTTATACACTCACAGAACATGATATAATACATTTATAAGCATCATGGTTTTAGTCTGATGATTTTATTGTCATGTTATTATACTTGATCCCCTTCACTTTACATCCCCTTCCCTTTACATCTTACATCTTGCCCACCTATAATCCCTTCCATTTTTAAATTGCATTATAGGGTTAAAAGAATCAACATCACGAAGCCATTTTTAGTGACTGGGTAGCGGAGGTAAAGGTCTCTTTGGACTCAACTGTGCTTTCATCTTCCCACGGTTACCGACTTCTATTTTTGGACACATTCATATTTATGGATCCAGGACCTTGGCTGCAGCTAATCCCCACAGTACCATCTGTAGTGTTCCCTAGGATCTTCTCTGTGTTGTTTTTGGATGTGAGGTTGGAAACAGTTTATCTAACATGCTGTCCAGGCATGTGAAGAAGCAACCTATAGATTCCGGACCTGCAGTGAATTATCATAGCAGAGCTCAGCAGTTTCTTCGCTCTAGCACACCTCCTAAATCTGCTACTTAGTGGGGGTTGATAAATAGGTCAGTTACAGTATATTAGCTAGATAATACAGGCTACTGATTTGCATATCTGCAGTATTTTAATTATTGGTTATTGCTTCAGACCACAAATTCCAGAAGTGTGTTCCCCTAGTAATTAACTTTTTGAACCCGGTGTGTTTGAGCTGGGAACCCACTGAATTGTGTCAGAGAGGAGCCTTCAAGAACTGGAGCTTTGGAACCTGATATAAGCCTATTAGCGCCATAGCTGGTCTGAATCTGAATGTGGTAGAATGATATGAGCTTCGTTCCACTGTACGCCTGCTTCAGTTGTTTTATCTGGTTTTTTTTCGTACCACTAAGCCCAGCATCAGAATGTTCATGCTCACGGGACCACGCTGCCACCCACCCCCCTCGCCATCACGCCTGTGCCTACTGGGACGCTCATGCCAGCAGGCTCTCTGCTGTAATTAGCTCTTTATGGATTATCTATACTGATTGTCCTCTCTTTTACCCAGACTGGTCTCTCTTGGTCCGCAGGGGGATTATTTAAAGCAGCTACTGCAAATACCAGTGAAGTTGGTGATACTCGTTATTTAGGGCAGTTTTCCTAAAGGGAGAGCTCCATATTAAGGCTGGGTGATGTTCATTTTCAAATTCACACAAATATCCTTGAAATTCCTGTAGCACACCCTGATGGTCAGACGTGTTGAAATATGTTGGAGAGAAACATTCTGCACTCTGTAAAATCTCACAGTGAACCTTGTAAATCTCCCTGCATTGCAAACTCTCATGTTTACTTTGGGCAAACACTCTGATAATGGCTGCTTGTGTCAGACTCTGACTAGTGAAAGGTTTCTTTCACACTGTTAAACCTGCATGCACAATTTAGCCACTTTCCACTCATGAATTTAGGAGGAGTTTTCTGGGGGTGTGGTGGTCACATTTCCCACACAGCAGTAGTATTAACAGTAAACACAAACAAGAATAGGAACCATGGTGGAGCTTGAGGTTCTGATTTACTGTTTATTCTTCTTTTGGTTGTATGGGAGATACCAACAGAATTGTGTATAGAAGAAGCCGTAATCTTCACTCTTTCTATTTGAATTAGTCAAATATTTCTACTCTTCATCTGTATTTCTTATTGCCCCAGCAAGATTGAAAATCAAGTTTCAAATGAGCATTCTTCAGCCTGTCATAATTATTACATAATTGTCTAATCTTTGTTTTAACGGAGATGATCTGGCTGCACTTCCAGGGTGTTTTGTACTGGCTTTTGCCCCATGGCTGTTGGGATAGGCTCCAGCATCCCCACTCATGATCCTGGTTTAGACTAGTGGCTCAGAAATTACGAATGAGTAATTAAATTTATGTATGTATTTTGATTCAAAACCAATAGTATGTAAAGTAGGTGCATTTTCCCCAGGGAGGTTGTAAGAGATGCATCTAAATTAAAGAAAGCAGGAAACACATTTATTCAGACAAAAAAAGTTCTAGCTTACATAGCACCTTTAGAGGGCAGCATAGAGTAATATTTGTTTATTTGAGTTTAATGGTCCTAAGAATATTCTAAAAAGCTAATCGACCAGTTTTGCTGTTTAAGCCTTATCTGTTGATAGTTGCGTACTATGAGTGGAAACTACTTATAGCAGTTTATCGTCTGCGAAAATATCATCATGGCAGTCCTAGGTATGCGTGTTTGCTCAGTGTGTGCACATTCTTATTAAAAGATTTTCTTCTTTGAACTTCGGTTTACGTAATTTACTTGATTCCCCTTTTTCTTGAGAGCACACTGCACCATATGTGTCCACAGACTGGATAACTGGCTTATTTTCTGCTATCTGTGAGCCCTACATTAGCTTGTGAAAGAATGTTTACTAGCTCCAGATTAATTTAATTAGGCTACTGAGGGTTCATTTCAGATGTTTTTTTGTGTCTGTTTACAAAGTGTTTTCTCCTGTATTGAGTGAGTCCATCAAAAGCTGCATGTACCACAGACACTGATCAATGTATCAGAATCGAAAATTGCAGGATGACCCAGTAAAATAATTAACTGTGTAATTCTGGTCGCAACAAAACCACAGCCACAATAATTTTATTGTGTGTGTGTGTGTGTGTGTGTGCCTGCGCATGTGTGTGTTTTGGGGCTGGGAATTAAATCTTCTGTCATTCGTTATCGTGATATTGGTCTCTGCAATACTGATACTGCACAAGACTGCAATATGCAAATGAGCCCCTAATCAATCACATTGTTTTGACAGGGTGACCGGTCACGACTCTGGGTGAATGCTCCTGGGTGTTTCAGTGAATCCAGGTGTTCGTGTGATCCAACAAAATCAAATCATTTTGGCAGTTCTTTAACCCTTTAAGACAGTGAGTGGGTTGAATATGGAAAAGTATGTAAATATGTTTGTTTTTGATGTGCCAAAGCTATAATTTGTTTTGGCAGCATGGTGTCCATTTGTAGAATGTGCAGAATGGGTGAACGCACCATTTGAAACTATAGAGTTGAAACCTTTTTTTAAATTCCACTAAAGCAATGATTTGGGCCCTTTACTTTACTGAAAGGCATCACAACTGCAGTGTAGGGGCATAGTTGGATTGCTTAAAATATGCACAAATATATTTTCTCTCTACTATGCAGCCCCTAGTGAGTTTTTGTATATACAAATGCATGTATATTTATGTAGAAGTAATCCAGTGGCTTTTTGCCATATTGCTGTGCATCTCACATGATTCGAGTTCACATAAAGATCTGCACTTTCTACAGCACTGAAGGTTTTAATGGCCTGATGTGGAGGTGACTGACAGTGAATCTGCACAGTCATGTCTTTTTATTCCTTCCTGTCATCTTCCTCTTTTAAGTCTGAGCTCAGCAGCCTGAAGGGAAAGTCACTCGCTGACTGTTTCTATGCCCTGAGTGCACTTCATGTCATTGGCTGAGAGCTGACCGAAAACACAGAGCCTGCGAGTAATTACACTGACACACAAAGTTGACGGACCCCCTCCCCTTTTCTGTGTGGCTTAGTGGTCTTAGACAAGCACAACAATCATTAGACCTGATTGATTTTAACAACACTGCTTTCCTCTGTCAAGGTACCCAATCCTATTCTTTTGGTCTTTTGAAATGTTTTCCAGTCAGCTAGAGTGAGTTAAAAGCGATTTTCTCAAAGTGAGTGTTTTGGCCTAAAGGCTGGTTTTCAGAATGTCTGCACAGTTCAATTAATCTGTAAACAAAGTTATTCAGAGTGGATGGATGTGAACCTCATAAAGTTATTACATAAAACATTAATGAATATGAAATTGAGACACTGTATTTTATGACAGTTTTGAGATAAGGATTTGGCACAAAACAATGTTAGAATCCATAAAAGAAGCATTGCAATGTCATTATATATGCATGCATACATATGAAGATAAATGAGAGATGCTATGTGACATTAGCAATTGACCTAAAATCTTAGCATTGTCCTTTGGTGCAATATGTATAGTAATACTGTGCTCAATACCAAAGATTCATCATTGTCTTGAGTACAGGTGTGTATTGAATTGGACACAAAGGTTAAAGTTTTACAACTTAATTAACATGCCTGTGTTTTCATTCCCTTTCTTAGCCAAGCAAAATTATGTTAGCTTCATGTTAGCTTCAAGTAATATATAAGTAACTGATAGTATATAGATTATTGAATTGGAAGTGCCATGCCTTGATATTTTGTGCAAGTTTATTCATTGGTAAGCCAGATGACCCGCTATCCAGGTAGTCACATTAGGATAACCTAAACACACCATGGTAACTAGTTGCCAAAATGTTATGAGTACTATGATGTACATATTTACACAATAGTCCCTTCCCTCAAATGGAGTTGGCAACCAAGACATTTTTGGGGTCCGTGAACAAGGCTACAAGGCTGAAGTAACTGTGACAGAGGTGCACGGCCAATGATAACACTCTTGCCTCAAATTGTTTCAAATAATGGGGCAGCTGTTGGCCTAATGTTAGGGAGTTGCCCCTGTGATGGGATGGCTGTGGGTTCAAATCCCAGGACTGCTAGTGACAACAGTGTCCCCAGACACTGCTCCCAACTGGCTCTCATTTCACGCCAACACACTGCTTCAGTTGGTGAACTGGGTAAATGTAGAGAGAGAATTTCACCTGGTTCACATTGTGTGCTGGGGTGTGGTGTATTCACTATGACTATAAGGTTTACATTTAGAAGAATCTCTTATCCAGAGTGATGTACAACAGTGCTTAAGTTGTCTACCTCTGTTCTTCATTTCTTCATGCCTGTAAAGCTAGACTTAAATCAATACAATTTTACTGCCAGCTAAGTCACACACCTTAACAAACCCTGTCAAAAAGTCAGAGGTTAATACACAAATAAGGGCAAACAGTTAAGAGGGTAAGGGCCTGATGTTTTTTTTTTTAATCTAAAGAAAACAAAAAATGAAGGAAAGCAAATATGGACCACAATACTTTAATTTCTACCCTCTGTTTTCTGGCAGTATGTGACATAGTGTTGTCTAACAGTGAGAATGCTGTGTTAAATGTTTCTCAGGATCACTGTTGGGGGATCAGAATGGTTTGCATTTTGGAGGCCAAAGCCTAGACCCACACCAGTCCTTCTGGATGATATTGTATGTATAAGCCAGTACAGTGCTTGGCTACTGGAGTGGACTGCTCTTGGCTTGGCTCTCTGTTCAGAGACCTCCCCATGGGATATGATACAATGCCCAATGTTTGACTAGAGTTACTGCAGGAAAAATCAATTGCACTTGTGACTCAGTTTGTGCTGTAGAGTGGACTTTGGTCTTATTTGACAAAGACAGAGCTCTTCCTAACTGTGGGGTGTGTTCCTTTATTAAACTTTAACCCAGCTGTCTCGCATTGTTTAATATATGTAATGTCTAACAGGCATCAAATAATTCTTAACAGCTTATCATATCATGGGAAATGGTTTAACAGACCATTCACTCCATAGTCCAAATGATTTGTGTGTGTTTGTTTGTTTGTGTGTGTGTGTGTGTGTGTGTGTGTGTGTGAATTTAGCTGAAAAACAGCATATTTACAATGTACTTTCTCATAATGTCTCATAATGGTTATATGTTTAAAACGCTTGTTCTATATGGAGTAATATAAAAGTGGATTTAGGCATAAGGCCTAACAGTCCAAGACCTTCTGTTTTTTGATTAAAAGTATTACATATACACTAGTTAGTTTTCCAGTGTAGTCCAATAAGAAGCAGCCCTGTGCTTGATGTGTTGTTTTGTACTAAACTTAGAAGCTGCTGGTACATTAGCACTCTTGTCGGAAGGTGCTCAGGTTGCTCAGTAAGCTCGGTACCCATGTCTGAATGGGGCTAGCTCTGTGGGCTGCTGACACAAGACTTGACGCTGGCTTCGTGATGAGAGGGGGAGGATGTATTTGGCAAACCGTGAGCTGTACATATGGACCTGGTGCCAGTTGGTGTCATTAGGCTAAATGTTTGCTCCCTCGCCATGTTGTAGGCTTGCTTCCTCCATCAGACCAGATCAGGACTGTTCAGTGTGCGTAGTAGTACATACAAAATCTGCAGAGTCGGAATAAAAATGAGAACTGGTTTCGTGTCTGATATGACAAAAATGATTTTGCTGTTTTTCATGAGAGAAAACTCTAAGATCCTGCCTGATTTAATATCATTATTTTTGCCCGAAGTACTTACAGTTAATACGTTTTCCTCCAAAGATTTTACCCTTGGTTCTGTTAAGGACATTCTTAAGGTTTTACTCTTTATTTTTTATGTATATATTTAATATATTTCAACTGATGTTATATTCAGACAAATACACATAAAACACAAGATCAAGTACAGATCACTTCCTAAATGTACAGCATGCAATGAATGAATGAAAACTCTTATTATTTGGGTTATTATAATTCATAACCTCACAAAACATTTTCTTGCTGGGTTTTTTGATTAAGGTTAAATAACACTGAATGTCTAAATATGGATATCTGAACAGCATATCTGTTTAAAACCCTCAATATTTTTAGACGGTACTGCCTATTATGCGTCTGTTTTTAAGTGAAGCTCAATTTTATGAACAGTGTGATTCAGAACATTATAGTAGTGCATCTGATTGGAGTCGCATTACCTTTGAGACCATTCTTATTCCAGGCCGTAGGACAGTGTGGCCTTGGAGCGTGACTGTTTTCTTAGTGCCCCTGCGTGAGGCCACTTATGACTCAGACAGGTAGTGCAAACAGGGAGCTGCTAATCACAGTGCTTGGCCCCCTTTCCAGGATCAGGTTGCTTATAGTGTCTTGTATATTTCAGGTGATTTAGCTGTTAATTTTCACAGTCTTGAATCACTGTGCCGGGGCAGAATGCTGTGACTGGATGTACTTAGAATAAACGTTTTTCCATCCTCTGGTGAGTAACCCAGTAAAGGTCAAGGCTGGGTTTTCTGGATTTGCTTTGGCAGGCTTTTCTTTGAATTCAGCACTTTTGCAGAGTTCTCTGACCACCCGGTTTTAATTTGGTGGTCCGGTGATGGTCCTACAGTTCAAGGTGGTCCATTGTTAGTGGCGTGCTGAATGTTTGTGTGGTTCAGCGCTTCCTCAGTGTTTGTGCAGAGGAAGGAGAAAGAGGCCTGGAGTCAGCAGCTTGCTTACAGGGGAAGCCAACTCAGTAGCTTTTGCTGTTAGAAGTGCTAAGATGTGAAAATCTTATTTACTTACCCGCTGCTTTCTTTCTTTCCATTTCTTATTTTTATGTTCAGTATTTTGTATAGTAACAGCTGGGTCACAGTTGTGAGTTGTAACAAAGTAGTCTCATGTTTTGACTCCATCCGCAGTCAAATCCATAGTTTTACATTTTGGGGCATTTAATGTGTCTTTGAAAAATAAACCCCTATAGACATATTGCTGTTTTTTTTTTATATCCCTATCTGACACCAAGCTGGATGAGACAGCAGAGAATGGTCTTGGAGGTTTAAAACCGTCTGTTGTTGTAACCTTTCCAACAATTTTAGACCTGTCCTGTATAAA
This sequence comes from Rhabdalestes septentrionalis, assembly GCA_037832545.1. NCBI lineage: Eukaryota > Metazoa > Chordata > Actinopteri > Characiformes > Alestidae > Rhabdalestes > Rhabdalestes septentrionalis. Next base: position 32,173,646 of record JBBMFX010000001.1, read on the forward strand.
CTCCATAGTTAACCATACATATATGAAGGTATAATAATATTAACTATTATTTCTGGCACACCTGTTGGGAATCCTGTTACAGGCCCTTTTTCTGGCTCGGTTCTCTTCTCTTAATTCACTCTCAGTTTAGGTTTTTGAACCAGTTGAATCATTAGAATGCAGGACAAAACCATATTTGCTGACAGAATTGCTTATGGCATCAAAAAGTATTTACAGGTATTATAATTTTTTGCTAGTATTTACTTCAATTTTAGATGAAAAAAGTCATGTGTAAAGTAATTTGTAAACAGATATCGCTGTATTGCTCAGGATGAGGTTTTTGGTCTGCTGGAGCAGCAGAAGGACTCTTAGTAAGCCTCATTTCTCCAAGCCTAGGGAAGTCAATGGTGACTGTAGCTGATTACGTGTGTGTGTGTATGTATGTGTGTGTGTGTGTGTGTGTGTTGATGTACAGATCAGGTTCCCTATTGTGTCTGTGGGCAAGGTTTGGAGCTTCAGTATTGAGTTGCTGCAGAGGGGCAGCGAGGAGGAAAGAGAGCATCACTCTCAGATGATTTCACAGATTTGATCAGGAATCTGTTATTGATTCTACCACCTTTAGGACTGAGCGTGCTGTTCCTTATAACCTCTTAATTTTAAAGTTTTAACCTTTTATTGTTTCATTAATTTGAACATATGTGTTTCAGTTGTTCTTCAGGCCCTGCAGTATTTTATCAGAACATATTTCCATGAAAGTACACATTGTACTTTGGTAAAGACGGCATTCCAATATTTGGAAAAGACGGCATTCTGAATACTTGACTGAAAAAAAACATAATAATAATAGTAAATAAAAAAAACAAAACCTCACAACCTTTTATTTTGCATTTCATGCTACCCTGCCTGCGTGGACACAAGCGAGGTAGTTTGTTTTTTTTTACTCTTCTCTCTAGTTTAAAATCCTGACAGATTTTAACCCAAAAACAGTGAAAGCTACTTGTTCAACTTTGCCTAGTTTACTTTTATTTTAACTTTGACTTTCACACCCTTCCCCTTCTGGTTTAGTTCCCCCAACTTCTCGGATGAAAGTTCATGTGTGACAGTATTCTCATGGGTCTGCAAATAAACTTAAGAAGTTATGAAATGAGGGAACATCTCTTGGGAACCTTTTTCACTCTTTAGTCCTCTGCAGTGAAATATTTTACACACCAGAATATGTCCACTCAAACAGTCACCTCCAAATTGTGCTCTTTTTCAATCAATAACAAGATATACGTTCAAGTGAAAGACTATCGTTAGTGAATGTGTTTTCTCAAGCAAGAAACACATGTCTGCATGCTTAATTTGGATCTTCAGAGTAACTGACACTATTCTTGTCTGTCAGTGACGAGCCCACCATCATTTGTTCCATTTTTCCCATTTTTACTCCATTTTTGTCTGGCTTGTCCTAAAACAATCTCTTATCTTGGTAATATCTGGCCCCACAGTTACTGAAGAAAAAAGGTTTTGAAATGTCCTTAATTCAAAACTGCAGTGACCTCTAAAGACTCCTTGTCTTTCATGGGCAGCAGTGCTAAAAATGTACAAGGTTTCACATTTCATCTTCCAGTGTTAGCACCACACAACGTTTCCCCATGTGAAAAAGTGTCTGTGCTGTCCTTGAGGATTGCTTATACTTCGTGTTTATGGACTTACTTGAATAACCGACCGTGAGCTGGAGTGTTTTATCTCGGTTTGCTGTATGCTAATAAGTATGTAAATAAATAAACATGTAAGTGACCTCTTGACAGCCAGGCCGCAGACAGGCTTGCATGTGAGATCTGCTCACAGGGAGATGGCTCTGATCAAACAGATTGAAGTTTCACTCAGGCCCTCTAAGTCTTCTAGGGGCAAAAACCTCAAAATCCATTTTCATTCACTGTTTCACACGTTGCACTGCACTAAATGTAGGTAAACATGCCAAATTACGCTCTATTGCCTATAAAGTGTTGTAGAAGTATTGATGATACCCAAGATATGTTCAGAAATCATATTAAGACGTATTGCGGTGTGATAAATCATGTTCAAAAATCATTTTATTTGCTCTGCCTTACAATTTTTGGACGACCACACGGTGTGCTGCAAGGCCACGGATTATGTTCTCCTAACTTCATATTCCACACTGTCTCTTGTTGACTATGCAAGAGAAGGTCTTTCCCTTTGTCTTTCAACTGCCTTGTGACTTCATCAGTGCCAGTTATCTGTGCTATTTTCACCATGATGAGCATATTGAAATCAGTGGAGAGAAGATAAATGGATTTGGCACTGAGGGAGAGAGAGTGAGAACGCCAGAGCCTGACAGAGAGAGATCGTGAGGGACTGCTTTACTCGAGCTTGTGGCCTGGAGTTCAATAATTCATGGCCGAGTGGATGATGATGCCGCTGCTGACCTTGAAAGATTTCCACCCTGAGTTGTGATGGGTTGATCCTGTTGCGCTCGGCCTGATTTACTCGCTCTTGCGTTTGTGTGCAGAAGGTGATTTGAGGTAAATCGTAGTTTTCTCTCATAAAGTAAAATTGCTTTGGACTTCACTTTATGGAATTGGATGGAAGTAGCCATCAATTAATTCCTAAGGCCTGAACTATTAAGGAAGAACAGACACTTTATAGGAGAGGATTTTTTTGCTATTCAGCCAATCAGACTGGTTTTCAGTTCTGCAGGGAAACAACTAAAGGAAGTAATGGAGGGAAACGCAGCTGCTTATCTTATGATTGCACTAATTGTATAGAACAGCAAGTACCTTAATCCTGTTATTAGGATTAAAATAGTCAGGGATTTCAGTTTTCATTCTGAGTCACTGCTGCATGACTGTAGACTCTAGAATTACAGTTTTGTATAAAGCCAGTCTGGTGGGGGATGTTTAGTGCATGTTCAATAATGCTTCCAGTAATTGCTTTGTGTTAATTGAAAAAATCACTTAGTCTCTTAATTGAAATTGCCGTTAAAAGCTGGGATATGTTGAATGCGTGGCAGCGTTGCTCCCCTTTAAATTCATTCATTCAGCATGATTAATAGAGTAATCTCTATTTTTATTCTGTTCCAGGTCCACACATAGCAGAACTACATACACATTACCTTGAGGTGTGCCCTTCACTGGCTATCAGTTGTAAATGATTACCCAGAGAAAATACCCATCAGTTTATCTTTAATGACATGTGATTTGTCATTAAAGATGACATTTTTTTTGTGATTACTGGGTTTGATCCTGCACAGGGGATGATCCTCAGCACTGCATGGGTTCAGCTGTTCTTTGATGCATCATGCCTATCATGCAGGTTTACCTCTGATACAATTTAGTTAACAAGAGCATTATGAAGTCAGCAGCACCTTCACATGTTTGTATCACAGACAGGTCTAATCTAAAATGCAGCACATGACAATGTACATTTCTGTGAGTGTGCAATCTTGCTATTGATCCTTTATGTGTAGAACTGAATAATGTTCCTCACAGCTTGAATGATGAAACTTGCCACTGCAAATTTGCTATGCTTTTTATTATAAATAGACCTGTTTATTTATTCATCAGTCTTGTAGATGTTTCTCTTGAGTAAGTAGCCTAATATCTCTTTTGCTAGCTGCTGTCAGTTAGCTTATGAAGCTATATCTGGTCTTTTGCTGGCCAGATGATCATATGGCTAAATCCATGCCATATTGTGCTCAGAGTTGCGTTTACAGTAGGCTAATCAGCCAGCATTAGGCCTAATACACTAATCATGCATCACATTTTCTGAATGAAGACCCCTTTTTATCATGTCATGTTTACACAATATTTAAAAAAGTAATTTTTATTACATTCACTTTACATGCATATTATTGTAGCTGAGGTTTTCCAGAATATAACAATATTTGTCACGTTGGCATTGACGTTTTTAGTTACAGAAAATACTTTAAAATGTAAAGGTGTAGCAAATTGCCTCAAAGTACCAGAAAGGCTTCTGACCTCAGTGGGTTAAAGGCACAGTCACCAGGCTGAATTGGTGAGAAAAATTTCCCAAAAAATTTCCTCCAAGCTGAACTGGAACATTGACCTTAGTAATTACTACCGGCCTCTTGGGCGCAGTTGACAGCTCTGATGAATCACCTGGACCTGGGCCTGATAACAGGACTGACATGTTCTGTTAAGGGCCTGGCAAGTGTCAAATGGCAGAAGCAGCATATGTTAGTACAAGTCAAGCAACTTCTTGTTGTAACTAGGGATGTGACTTTTTGGCAAAAACACTATTCGAAAATCGAGGAGAACTATTCAAATGTTTTTTGACAAGCCATGACGTCAGTTATAAAACTAAACAAATCCAGAAACTCCAGAACACAGCATTTTTCAGTTGGAAATAATATTAACACCACATATTTAATGTTAATAATGAGTAATATTTTGTTATTTTAGTTCATTTATTTGACTCCCACTAAAAACTCAATATGACCTTTCCAAAGAGCCCGAGCACGGAGTTCTCCTCCACCCAGAACCAGAGAAACTTTCCAATGCGATCTGGGTCTAACGGTGCATTTCTCTCCGCAGCTCGGCCGCGGAAAAACAGCTTTGATGGGAGGCATACAATGTTCAATGCTCACTAGGGGT
>JBBMFX010000001.1:32178340-32193302 GCA_037832545.1 Rhabdalestes septentrionalis
AGCCTTGCAATGGTTTGCTTCCTACCTCGACGACCGGAGGTACCAGGTAGTATGGCAAGGTTCCCAGTCTTCTCCACCTAGTCTTTCAATTGGTGTTCCACAGGGCTCAGTCCTAGGACCACTTCTTTTCTCCTTATATACTGGTTCTCTTGGGGAGGTTGTTGCCTCACATGGTTTTTCTTACCACTTTTATTCAGACGACACAACTCATTCTCTCTTTTTCTTCCAATGACAACCAGGCCTCTTCTTGCTTCTCGCATCTCTGACTGTCTGGCCGACCTCTCCTCCTGGATGGTGGCTCACCACCTCAAACTGAGCCCCAGCAAGACTGAGCTCCTCTTCCTTAAAGGGAGTCCGTCACCAAGCCATGATCTCAAGATCTCTTTTGATAACTCCATTATCGTCCCTTCTTAGAAGGTAAGAAATCTTGGTGTTACTTTTGATGAATAACTGTCTTTCTCACCACAGGTAGACCGTCGGCTTAAAGACCCATCTCTTCAAGGAGCACCTTGGTGACTAACCATCTCCTATTTCTCCTTCTTACACATAAAAAAAAAACCACACCCTCCTTACCTTCCTAACCATGTTTTGTTACCTTCTTTTACAAGTGTTGTCTTGTGTCAAGATTGTTGTTGTAGTTAGGTATCAGTGACAAGGTGTACTGAGCTACAGTACCATAGGCGATTGGTGGATTTTGACTTAAATCTTGCTCTACGGGTCCTTGGTACTGTTGTGGATTACTTGAGCACTGTTGTACGTTGCTCTGGATAAGGGTGTCAGCTAAATGCCGTAAATGTAAAGTCAATCACACTTCTGTGAATTCAATCTGTCCACTGTGGAAGCCACACTGACTGCCAATCAATTTCACATGCTATTGTGCAAATGGAATAGACAACAGGTGGAAATTATATGCAATTAGCAAGACATCCCCAATAAAGGAGTGGTTCTGCAGGTGGTGACCACAGACCACATCTCAGTTCCTAAGCTTTCTGGCTGATGTTTTGGTTATTTTTTAATATGGCATTGCTTTCACTCAAGTGGTAGCATGAGATGGAGTTTACAACCCAAACAAGTGGCTCAGGTAGTGCAGCTCATCCAGCATGATGCATCAATGCGAGTTGGGGCAAGAAAGTTTGCTGTGTCTTTCAGAGAAGTGTCCAGAGCATGGAGGCTCTACCAGGAGACATGCTAGTATATCAGGAGACTTAGAGGAGGCCGTAGGAAGGCAACAACCCAGCAGCAGGACCGCTCTGCCTTTGTGCAAGGAGGAGCAGGAGGAGCACTGCCAGAGCCTTGCAAAATGACCTCCAGCCGGCCACAAATGTGCATGTGTCTGCCAAACGGGCAGAAACCGATTCCATGAGGATTGCATGAGGGCCTGATGTCCACAGGTGGGAGTTGTACTTACAGCCCAACACCGTGCAGGACGTTGGGCATTTGCCAGAGAACACCAAGATTGCCAAATTTTCCACAGAAGAAGTGGGTTTATATTGAGCATATGTGACAGACGTGACAGAATCTGGCACGACCGGTTTGGCAGTGGGTCAATAATGGTGTGGGGTGACATTTCTTGGGGGGCCGCACTGCTCCCATGTGCTTGCCAAAGATAGTCTGCATGCCATTAGGTACGGAGATGAGATCCTCAGATACCTGTGAGACCATATGTTGATGCGGTTGGCTCTGGGTTCCTCCTAATGCAAGACAATGCTAGACCTCATGTGGCTGGAGTGTGTCAGCAGTTCCTCCAAGATGAAGGCGTTTAGGCTATGGACTGGCCAGCCCGTTCTCTAGACCGGAATCCAATTGAGCACATCTGAGACATCACGTCTCGCTCCATCCACCAACATTTGGTGCTTTCCAAGATTTGGTGCTTTAGTCCAGGCCTGGGAGGAGACGGCTCAGAAGACCATCCGCAACCTCATAAGGAGCATGCCCAGGGAGCTCATACAGGCACGAAGAGGCCACACACATTACATCATAGGTGGAATAGCCTGTATAGTGTTTTCCACTTTAATTTTGAGTGTGACTCCAAATCCAGACCTCCATGGGTTGATAATTTTGATTTCCACTTATGTGTGATTTTGTTGTCGGCATATCTGCACATTCAACTATGTAAATAAATTATTTAAAGAATATTTCATTAATTCAGGTCTTATTTTTGTGTTGCCTATGTTTTTGAGTAGTGTATATACATATATATTGCACATTAACGCAGTGTTAAAAAAAAATAAACTCATTTTGGAAAAACTAATTCTGTGCTGACCTCCCTTTATTAAATAGTTTTGTTTTGTTTTTTATTTAAGTGTCCAGAACTCATTTTATGTATATATTTTCCTAACATTACCCCAAAGAAAAGTGAGGACGGTATCTTGCTCAAGGGCACATCAGTGATAACACTAGAAGCACTGGGTTTCGAACCCATGGCCTGATCTCGAGCCAAACTCCCCAACTACTAGACCACCAGGCGCCCCAAGGCCACAGCACGCTTATAGTATCCTTAATTTAGTTTAATCCCAAGCCTATGTGGAATCAGTTCACAAGCTCTTCAAATGACATGCAAAAAGAGAGCAAACAAGGAAGTGGAAGCAAATACAGTCACATAAGTGCAAAGCATTTTTAATGTCTCTTATCGTAAACCCATCTACACATCTCAAAAGCAAATGAATGTTTCAAGAGTCATTGAACGTTTAACATCTAAAATAATACAAACATCAGGAATACAAAAACACTTGCCATATAAAAAAATTTTTGGAATGAGAGAAAATGTAAAAAAACTACACAAAATAGACATTGAGGAATAACCTGAGGGAATTATCAAAAATACTGACCTGAGATCACAATAAACAATTAACACATGATCAATGCCACAGTATTTGTGAAGACATGCAAGTTACACTTTATGCCGCAGAACAGCTTTCAAACTGCAAAGGAATTGAGCTTTATGTCAGAATAAGGCGCAGAACAGTGGCATTTTATTGTAGAATTTACTAAAGCTCCATGAACACTTTTAAACAAGGCAGTGAAACAGCTGAACAGTAAAACACTAAAAAATGACTGATACAAAATGAACAAAGTAAACCATCACAGAAAAACAAAAGGTGTTCAGTCAGTGTCTGTCTGAACGTCCCTCAGGAGCAGCTTCTTCCCAGGGAAGAGAATTAAGTCCTGTTTGGTGGAGTTCTTTGAAGCACTGGGGGGAAAACACGGTAGGAATTAAATACAAGTTTTAACATTCAGTGTTCCATAAGAGATTGGACAAAGTGCAGACAAATTTGTTCATTCGGCCGAACCTTCTATACTGTTCTCCAAAGTGCACGAAACAGTCAAGTTACCATTTCTGACGGTATTTCTCCTTTTCTGCCACTGTCATTGCATCCGCCAGCTCCAAACTGTCGTTCATGGTCTTAAACATATGATATCTTTCTTTACCACGCACCTAGAAAAAGAAAAAAGACCAAAGATGTTTATTATGTATCGTTAGTATATAACATAGAATATAGCAACTCTGGGAAAAGTTGCTGAAAGGTTTTCCACTCACATGCAGAATGAAGACCTCATCCTCACTACCAGAGTCAATCTTAATCTTCTTACTGGATGACGCCACGCTCAGGGTGGCGGGCTGCGAGCCCACAGCAGAATGTTCTGAAGTGAGAATCCGCAACAAAAACTGGATTAAATACTGTATATGCCTGCCTCGATCACTGATGTCTCATGATGGCAGAAAAAAACAAGAAAAAAAAACTAAACAAACAAGTTTTTACTTAAAGATGAACGTTCCAGGCTGGCATAAATTACATTTCACCTAACTTGTCTGGTTGCCTGTATTCTTGAGACCCTGCTTCAACTATTATACCCGATATAAACTTTAACCTTCTAAACTGCACCAATATGTATTTCCAATTCAAAATTTAAATTGGTGCTTCAGACAGATGGGAATCTACAAATAGTGGGTCTGGATCGATTTTCAAAAACATTTAGCTGTTCACAACTTCTGTGGTCATTGATCTATTGTCTTGAAAATTTGTTTAAGCTTTTTAAATAAATGACTGAATGAATGGCTGAAGGAATTAAAGCTCAAACCTCACAGGTGCTTGAAAAAAACAAGACATTCTCAACAGGTTTCATTGGTGTTTGTTTTTACTTACTTTCTGTAGTTGACCATAAGTTTTTATTCTGTTTTGTTCAGAATCGTCTTTATGCAATATAGCAACTGTTCTGTGACATTGACTATGTTAGAGTGTTACTCATTCCCTCATCAGCTGCTTCTATTTTATTCCACTTCATTTTATTTGTATTGCATTAAGAGCAATTGGATACATTTATAAACAGAACCCTTACACATAGCAAAGCAATTGTTAGTTCTTGTTGTTGCAACAATATTCTGCAATCTTGCTGCACTTTCTTTTTTTACGTCTCAAATTGTCTTATCTTTATTCTTCTGTCGCACTGAGCGTACCAACAACTAAATAATTTCCCTCAGGACAATCTAGAATTAAAGAGGGTGGCTCAAGCTTTGTTGCTACTTGACCTTGGATGGAGGTACTCTATATGTCCAAAAGTATCCAGACATTGGCATGAATGGACCGATAAGTTAATTAAGTTCATTCACACAGACAAAAATGTTAAATCACCCAGTTTGTGTGAAAGCAAATCTCGGGAGTATGAGCCTAAACTCGACATATCCAAAATTAAAGTTGGCTACAAGGGTATAAAGCCCTTCAGCACTGAGAGTGGTCTCTTACTTCTCTTGGATCCGGTGGAAGTCTTCTCAGTTTGCTTGCTAAGATTCTCCTCCTCCGTTTTGCGGTCCCGGCCAGGGCAGGCACAAACACGGACCTCAAAACAGCGGCGACCCAGAACCTGCCCACTGGAGCATCAGGGGGAACACAGTTCATATTTTAATGAAAGGCTTAAACAGAGAGAGACAGAGACGGAAAAGGCTAAAACACTTTCACGGCAACAGAAGAGACCCAAAACACTTATTTCTGTAATAACTAAAAAAAAAATCTAATAAAAAATATATATATGTAAAAATGTATAGGCTAAATTCAACATAATGAATGCCAAATTTTCAGCATTTTTTAACATGTGGCTTGAGTTGTTGTGGGTGCCTGGAGTTTCCTTTCAGCATTGGCTGTTTGCTGAATTCTGTGCACAGAGTTAAACAGCATCAAACATTAATGAAAAGTTCTCGGGCATGCAAGCTCCTTTTTTTTCCTTTTCTTGGAATGAACAATGATTACAAAGGGCTGGCCTAATGTCTCTCACGGAAGCCATGAAATGATTTTTGCTGGCTTAAAATTTAACTGTGAAAACATATCCAATTTTTTAAATCAGTATTTCCCTTTCATTCAATATATGTATTTAAAGTCTCACATACTGGCATCATCTTGTAGGCCTACATGAATGAAGCAGAGGAGAAAAGGAACTCACTCGTGTGTCTCCAAAGTCATGATGGTGAGAATGGGCCTGCGGTTCATCCCCCCCATACAGCTGCTGTTGCACATGAAGTTCAACAGGATGGTGATGCCCTCAGACCCCAGCTGCCAGCAGGATAATAATAAGCATGAATACTGATTATGAACATTGCCTATGATTTTTTCTTTGCATTTTATGATAAACAACCATTTAAATAACTAAACAAAAGTCCAACCACATACTAATGAAAGTTTGCCATATTTAAGTCTATTTCAACCCTGATAATGGCCCAACTTTTATTTTGTGTGATAGTGAAGATGCAGCAGTATTGAACTACCTGAGGGGACTCATATGGTACAGTAACGCTCTGCCTCTTGGTATTAGGGTCCTCATGATACTGAGCCCTCTGACTGGCTTCCACCCGAATCAAATGACTGCGATGAGCAACACCTGAGAGATGAACATTTCAGAAGCACAGATCGGTGTTTTAGGAAAAAGAAAATGTAAGAACCCAAAACACAGAAGTCCTCAGAACTCAATGTGCAGTAAAGAAAGCATCTGAAAAACAGTCACTGAAGTGTCACAACAATAAAAGACAATGACTTTCAAGTTATTTAGTTAACACCCTCCACTATGACTTTTCTAAAAGTGGCTCATTATGATCAGGTGTGTTAGAAGCAGGAAAATCAGAATGCAATTTTTTTTTTTACTTAAGAGGTAATAGAGGCAAGAGGGAGAATTGAATTACGAAGTTGGGCAAGATAATTGTTTTAGTTCTATAAAAAAAAAAAAACTAAAGAAATTTTGCTAATAGTGTTTTTGGCGGTCTACCTTACTTTTTGTTTTAGTCTAGTTGTAGCATCAAGCTTTCATTTTCGTTTTTATTAGTGTTAGCCATGTGCATACTCTTTAGTCTAGTCAAGTTTTAGTCGACTAAAAGTCTGAGAATTTTAGTCTTATTTTAGTCAGAGTGATCCACAACTATTTTGGTCTAGTTTTAGTCCATGAAAACTGACAACATTTTAGTCTTGTTTTAGTCAATGAAAGGTGTATTTTAGTCTTTTTTATTAATGCAATTCTAATTAACAGAGTCAAAATAATTTAAGTACCTAGTAGAATAGACAAAATCTAAATTTTCAGTCAAGCCTGATTATATTACTGTTACCTTATAGCCCCAAGAACATCCATTCCAGACACGGAGACATTCTGATTTGAATTTGACATATATTTTGCAAAACCAATCAATCATGTTAGAACTAAGAAGCACACACACACACACACAAACTAAAATAAAATAAATATCACAAATTGATATTTATTTCAAAAAGTACAAATAAAATGAAAATGAAAATTTGTGTGGGCCTGAACTCACCTGAACAAATAAAGTCTACACAACCAAATCAGAACAAGGATCAGCTTTTTTGCATGGATATGGGAAAGTCTGCTTATTAAAATGCTGTGTGAGACTCCGTGTGTCATTTCTCCCTCCCTTGCACTTTAATGACTCTGTGTCCCGTTGACGAAAGCAACACTATTTCCAGACCATGACTATACAAACCAGTGTCAACTGTACCAGACACGATATGAAAAAACAGATTTAGTTTTATTCAATCAGTGTTTTTCATGTAAGATGGCCAACACACTGGTTACTACCTTCATTATTCTCTGCGATGTTTTGGTGATGAGGGCAGCGTAGCACCACCTCAGAGACGTGCTCAGGTTTTTTGTAGATAGCCGTGGCCCTCAGGACCGCTCCCTGCGGAGGCTCTCTCTCCACCAGCACATCAATTGGACAAGTTTTTGCCAGCTGGCAGTACAATTTGTTCAACTTCGTAGAATACTGCAGGGAGAGATGAGTAACAGGAACCATGAATTGTGATCAGCAAGGATGCCTGGCATAGTTCTCAATTTCATTCCAAAACTACCACTGTTATACTCCCACCCCCCTTTCAGTCCTTTTTATTTCTGCTGGTGTTGTCCACTAAGAAAAAGACACCTCTCGTCATGGAGATTGGTAAATAGACCAGTTGTCTTTTTAAAGCTAGTTGTTCTCATGTTCTATTTATTATTAATGTTTTATTGTTATTATTATTAGTAGTAGCAGTATTTATACCTGGAATTTAAGCTAAACAGCAGACTCAGACTAAAGCATTGGTCACTTTTTAAAAAGGTCACTGTTCGTTGTGGTTTCCTTTCAGATAATCGGTCCATGAACATGGCTCGGCATTTAGTCACCCTTTCCCACTAATGGCTCAGCGATGACTAAAGTTTCAGCTCTGACTATTGTTTTGATTCACTCTTTATTTCACTGGTTACATTTCAACAGCACAATGCCAAAACTATATACTTTTTTATTTGCATATTATTTTGTGACCATTGTTTGAGTTGAATTAGGCCCAATGCAACTGTTCCAATTCTTCAGAGAATCAAGCCTTTTCCTCACTTACTGTAGAGATGGCAGACTTCGCTGTGCTGGACTGGTTAAAGCGCAGCTGGAAGCCAAATTCTCCAGGGTAGTCATTTGTGGATGGTACTACTGTAGCTGGGGGCGGCAGACTGTCCGGTAATGGAGAGAACTCAGTGCATAAAGGAGCTCTCTCAGCCGCCTCTACCAGCTCCAGCTGATCAAAATTCTCAGTGAAGGTCCCGTTGGGCAAAGCCTATTAAATTGAGTAGCAAGTTAATATCTAATAAAGAAATCTCAAGTTAGAGAAGAATGCAACATAAGTGATAACATTGTTATATCTGGTCATAGCATTTGGCTAATCAATCATACTGAGCTTAAGATACTCAATTTTCTGATGTTTGTATATTTAACCTAAAATAGCACCTAAAATAAAAGTGTTGAATATCAATACAGAGCCTTGCTAAATATTGTTAGACAAGACAAGGACAACTCACAACACTGAGCCAGGCATCACTGTTTACTCTTGGTAGTTCTGCAATAATCTCCCCGAGTTCCCTGAATGCAAACACAGGAAAACATTCAACAATTATTGGGGCTTGAACATTTTACATCATTAAGATTTTTGATAATGAAAGATAGTACATTTGTTGAATTCTAGGTCAAGCTTCCAAAAATATATTTTTTTCTTGATAATGACTCACATCCTGGCTCATCTTAACCAAGACTACACTTACCTCCAATTACACTACACCAGAGACAGAACAGTCCTGCTTTAAATTATTCCTGTTATATACTAGCCTTACCAAATCAAATCTTGCACCCAATGCATTACATTCCACAACATGCTAACTCACGTGTCAGAGCCAATGACACCCCACACCTGTTCAAAGGTGCCCTGACTCATGGGCAGCCCCACGGCCTCCACATCATTCATGGCTGCTCTCCGCTAGAGTCAGCCCACCTGTATGACGAAAACAGGGAGGTGAGAGGAACCTGGTGGTGGGGGGCATTCATAATAGTTAATAGAAATGCATGCAATACTTAATAGAAAAAAGAGAATTTAGTTCACGGAAAGCCATCAGAGTAGAAGTAAAATACCATTATATACAAAGTTACTATTACTGGAAGGTCAGGGAAATAAAAATGGTGTCTCTAGGTATGCAAATCCTCATAACAAAGCAAAGTATCTGTTTCTCATTCTGCAGAATATTCCATGTCATATAATTATTTCCTGTGTAAACAATCTACGACCCAGAAAAGCCCACAATGTGCACAAATTTTCCTAATCCATCCTACACAATTCAAATCACCTGCTACTGACCAAGCTCCTCACACACTGGGTCAGGAGTGTTAGGGATGATAACACAAAGGGCATGACCTGGGGAACACCTGTTCCATCAGTTAAGATGGCAGGAGGAAAATACGCAGTTAGAAAGAGGTCCTTTCCAAATGCAAACCTTAAATATTTTATTGCTGATACACCAGCAGTTGGTGGCTAGAGAGTTGCCCCTTGAATGAGAAGGTAATGGGTTTGATATACCACCACCACTGAGGTACAATTGAAGAAGGTACCTTCCCAACACGCTGCTTCCCATGTGGTGGCAGCTCACAGCTTCACTTGCTGAATGGGTTAAATGAATTTCACATGGTTCACACTGTGTGTTGTCTTCACATATGACTATTAGGAGACACTTTATGTTGTGATGCTTAAGATACCTGTACATTTGCAAGCCAAATCTGAAATTTGCATATCAAAATATGGCAACAAGTTTAAACTTCAGATAAACAGTTTCAAACAAAGCATGCATCATCTGCTATGTTGTATGAGCTAATGGTGGATAACAGATCACAGGAAAAAGATAAACAGAAACTGTAGTAAAGAAGGCAAATCAGGAAGACCACAAGCCTAACTTTCTTGAGTCATGTTCAATAGATTTTGTGTTCAATAGATTTTGTCATGCTGGGCAACACACATCAATACATCTGGACACTGTCACTATCTTCACAATGATTTTTTTGTTAAATATATTATTAAACACCATTTAAATTGGGGTGAAATGGCCTTAAAATAATATGGCGAGATCTTTAGCTATGGTATGATAAAAAGACAAATTATTTTATACATGCAGACATATACATTTGTATGCTTCATATTCACATATTTCAAAAATGAACGATTTAACACATTGATCAATACAGTTACATCATTATGATGATTCAAGAAGTCCCAGCAGTGTATTCCTGCATGAAATTTCTCGTGTTTATATTATGATTCCCATTATAATGTTTTAAGCATTTACGCAAACGTGAACTGTTGCGCTTCTCAAAGTTCTAAATGTACAGTTCATATTTCATGCATACATAAATATTTTCTTTATGGAAATGTTTTTTTAATTACCAGTTTTCAGGGCCTGACTTTAAAGGAACCCCGAGTTAGTGTTGAATAGCCTTACTTGCATTCAGTTGCTGATCTCCAGGAACACGATGCTAGTTTAAATATCATCTGAAGTGGCGAAAGTACGACATATGTTTTACAAATGCAGCGAAAACGTGGGTTTTACAGGCCCAGGACAGTGTGCACATGTGGTTTCTCGTTTGTTTATGATCTGCAGGCCACGGAGCCTGGCAGGCCCACAACTAACAAACAAAGACGCTTTTAGCAGTCCATTTAGTTTCCTGCTCTGAAAAAGACGATGGTCAGATAAAAAGCAACAACAAAACGTTCGTGCAGTTTGCTCATTTGCCTGGGTTTTTTTTTTTCAAAAGAGATCTTCAAGCTGCGTTCTTCCTGATCGGACGGCCTGAAGGACTTTGGAGGAGATTTTAATCCAATTTTTAGAAGTTACCTCGCCTCCCACTCAGCTGAGGGTCACACCAACCGCGGCGTCCAGTTCAGCTCTTTTTCAGCTTGAGAAAGTTTCGAGAAAATAACACTTGTGTTAGGAGTTTGTCTAAACGAGAATTAAGTCCTTGGATCTTTCCTCCACACTGCAGCGGTGATTCCCCTCGGGGGCGTGGCTTAATCAGGCGGCATTCAAGACCACCAATCAGTGACGAGTTCCACTTTGTCATTGTTCTGCTAAAAAAGTCCGTTGTTACCAAAGATGTACTTTTATATGATAAAATGATAAAACTGTGTTCAACCAAATGATTTGACTGAAATGCTTCAGGCAAGCTCACGTCATCTCAGCTTTATGTTAATCTCAGTAGTATATGGACTCCCGGCCATTACACATAAAGACTTTAAAGATATTGCATTCAAATATTCACGTGGAGTTGGTCCCCCTTTTGCAGCTGTAAAATCACTCACTCTTCTTGGAAGGCTTTCCAAGAGTTGGAAATTAATTTGGAGAGAATTTATGAGGTCCAACACTGATGTTGGAAGAGAAGGCCTGTCACGCAATTCTCCTTCCAGTTCATCTCAAAGGTGCTGGATGGCGTTGAGGTCAGGGCTCTGTGCAGTAAGTCAAGTTCTTCCACAGCAAACTCATCCAGTCATGTCTTTATGGAGCTTGGTTTGTGCACTGGGATACAGTCATGCTGGAATAGTAATTGATCTTCCCCAAACTCTTTTGTGTACACAAGCATACAGTGAGATGAGATGGTGTGGCTCTAGATTTTATAGAGTGTAAAAAGACACAAAGAATACACATATATAAGTAATGTATAGATATAAAGTCTAAGAAGTAGAATGCGTTCAGTTTTGCACAATATGTCATTTTTCAGCAGTAACGTGGAAACAAACAATACTGAAATATTTCCATTGCAGTTCACAGAGCTAAAGGGGAATCTCTGATTCTGAATTCTTGTTAGAATTTTCCCATCCCCCATAAATGCTCCTGCAGATTCATTCATAGTCATTCTAGTACAACATGCAGTAAAATGTATCCCAAAAGTCTCCTTTTATGACATTATAAAAATAAGTAAAATTTTAAATTAGACACAAATCTGAAAATAGCATCCTTTTTGCTATTTCTCCATATTTTGTTTGTGCCTCACATACACATGGAAGAGGTTCAATTTTTCCTTTGATTTAGTTGTATAGAACATCATACATTTACATTTACTGCCACAGGGGGTCAGATCATTTCCTCCCTCAGAGAGGGTAGTTCTTTGGAACAGGACTATTTCCTCTTGTGGCACAGATCACCAGCGACACACAAACATAAAAATAAAACAACCTAACATAAACAAATGAACACTGGTATAGTAACACTTCATTAATGGTTCATTCTTGTTGTAGATTTGATGCCCACTGTCACTTTCAGTATTATAATAGTTTGCACAAGATTATTTAAAATAGTACATGAGCTTATGCTGTTCCTGAAGGTTCACTTCACACATGAACTGCAATATTCGTGTTAATATTACTGAATGCTATGGAAACGATGTTGAACCTCTGTAACTTTATTACACAGTGTTCAGGTAACTGTAAATTTGCCGTTTTTGACAGGCTTTGTGTGACATTCACCTGTGACGTCGTTTCTGACGTTGATCGAATGTTTCTGAAAGAATTTCCATCACCTGACCAAAGCTGTCAACTGTTTGTCCAGCAGTCACATGGCCCCTCCTAGTGTGTGCGAGTGTGTGTGTGTGTGTGTGGTCGAGATTAAAAGGATAAGAGTAAAGGAGTTCGAAGGATGTCTCCTTGACCTTCTCTGCTTCAACCTTGAAATTTACTCTGCAGTGGCATTAGTTTGGGTGAAATGAGGGTAATGGGGAAGTGCGCTACACTTTATTAGCTGAGAATGTATAGTATTACAGCATTGTTCCACCAGAGTTCTTCTTTACTGAAGAGGCTAAGCAGCAGCAGGCCCATGAGCAGCATTGGGTTTCTCAGGGTTTAGTGAGTGAGGTACACATGACGCTGGCGTGGGGCCTCAATTCAGCTGACTGGTGTCAGGTTTATCTGTTCCTTCGCTATGTGGGCACATCAAAGGATCAGAGAGGAACAGGGACAAGGCGGGGGGCGGGGGGACTGCAGATAAAAAAAGTGGTGTGAGATGAGGGTGTGTGGTGGGTGTAACAGGGCTGGTAGGGGGGAGGAGGGTTGGCCAGACACCCAGACATTTTTGCCCCTATATTTCTGGAGATCCTCCAGCACCCACCTTTGCAAATCCTCTTCCTCAGACCACCCCCACATTCTCAGGTCACGGTGGTATATTCCACAATTGAGCGACACCTGTTGTGTGTGGAGGATTCATCTTCTTTTTATGTGGAAATGGAGTGAGTGGTGGGGGAGGAGGGGTTGGCTCGGCGTATGACCCCTTTGGCATGTGTTCTAAAATAGTCATGGATTTATGAGTGATGACAAGATGGACAATAGCAAGCAGGTCAGGGTAGTCAAGTCCCACTGGCTCCAAGTTCTGGAGGGGGGGTCATTGCCTCTCTTAACCTCTCATAGGGTTTGACTGTCACTTTTGAATCTAATTCACTTGTCTGTTATAGATCATATTCTCACTGTCTGAAAAGTAGCTCACTTTTGTTCTGCATGATCATCCTATTTTAAACTTACATTTAAGGTAAAGAATATAAAATGTTATTCTGTAAGGTAAGACTTAATATTACAGCATACCAAGATATTTTGGACAACACCATGTCGACACAGTTTGAGGAAGAACATTTTGTATTCCAGCATGACTGTGTCCCAGTCCACACATCAAGCTCTATAAATAGATGGTTGGATGAGTTTTGGTGTGGAAGAACTTGACTGACCCACACCAAGTCCCGACCTCAATCCCATCCAACACCTTGTTGGATGAACTGGAACAGAGATTGTGAGTCAGGCCTTCTCATCCAACATCAGTGCCTGACCTTATACATGCTCTGCAATACGAATTGTCACAAATACCCACAGAGACTCAAAATCTTGTGGAAAGCCCTCCTAGAAGGGTGGAAGCTGTTATAGCTGCAAGAGGGGGGAGGGGTGGGGATTGGTACTCCATATCAAAGTCTGTATATTTGAA
The DNA here is from genome assembly GCA_037832545.1 of Rhabdalestes septentrionalis. NCBI lineage: Eukaryota > Metazoa > Chordata > Actinopteri > Characiformes > Alestidae > Rhabdalestes > Rhabdalestes septentrionalis. The sequence continues at coordinate 32,192,132 of JBBMFX010000001.1, forward strand.
TGCAATGTCATTTAAATCCCTGTTGGTGTGATAGTCAGGAGTCCCAATACTTTTGTTCACATAGTGTCCTTGGTTTTTGTTAAAAATGTTTAGACAGTGATCAACTGCTACAACTGTTCTGAACCTAGCGATTAAACCTCCTAAAAGGTTCTTTGTATTCAGGGAATTAGGTGTGAATGAAACAAGATCTCAGAAGCGCCATCTTGGTTTAAACTTCTGTACATTCAGACACGTGTTGCCTTGCTCTTAAAGCGTACAAGCGTAAGATCGGATTTCTCCTGCGTTCGAGGCGTCGTGTTCTTTTGCTCCGCTCAGATTTACAGCCTGCTCTCTCTTCTGGTGGAAAATCAAGGCTGTCTGTGCGGATATAATCGCCCCCTCTGCCCCGCAGCCAATGACGCTTAAGGTCAGGGCGACTTCTGGGTTCCGAAAGCGGCCTGCCTTCTCCCAGGAATACCTCCCACCTCTCCACACCCACCCCACACCCTCATCCACCCCTCCACACCCTCGCACACTCCCCCCACCGCCCCCTTGTGTCCCGGCCAGGGAGGAGCGCTGCTCCGTCCGGTTGGACGGACGTTAGACGTTGCGCCTCTTTCATACACGGGCAACATTTTTATTTTCCACTTGAAGAACCCGCAGTCCACTCTCTCTCTTCAAAGACTCAAGACTTTATTTATAAGTGACACACTGATATCATTGAGAAATAAGTGCGGATAAGCTTTCCACCTCTCCACGTGGACTCTGCTTGTGTGTGCGTGTGTGTGTGTGTGTGTGTGTGTGTGTGTGTGTGCTGGGAAGTGCCTTCCAAAGAACAAGAAAGAAAGCAAGCAAGAGTGAACAGAGTCTCTTGGTGTTCAAACCATGCCGGCTGGGTTTCAGCAGCTTGGAGGAGAGGTAATGTAGACATTACACTACTGACCGGTCTTAGAGTAAAACTCAAATACACTAGAGACTGCTGGTGTCTCTTAGAATAAAAATCAGATACAGGAGAGATTACAAGTCTCGCTTAGAATAAAATCCTGTAGAGTAGTAAATGCTGGTCGCAGAACAAAGATAATTTACAATGGAGATTCAGGGTCTGTCTTTGAATAAAACTCACATATACTTGATACTGCTGGATATATTTGTGTGTTTTTGTGTGTATATTTGTGTGTGTGTATTTGTGTGT
>JBBMFX010000001.1:32193402-32210369 GCA_037832545.1 Rhabdalestes septentrionalis
CCACTAAACCGATAGAAGAACACACACCACTGGAAATCCCAGCAGCCTGTCTCTGCACTGACCATTCTCTTCATCTGTATGTGGGGAGTTGGTGGAAAACCCGGAGCGGATTTCCAGTGGTGTGTGTTCTTCTATCCATTAAGTGGAGTGAAGTCTTTCGCGAAAGATTCAAAATTCAAAAGGGCTTTCCAAACACCCCCACCCTGTAAAAAGACGAGATTTTAATGCAGGCAGCAACCCAGTCACCACACGTCCCCCTTACATAATAAAATGCTTCCAACGCCCCTGGATAACTTGCTGAAAAAGTACAAATCTGCATCAGAAACAATGTGTCTTTGATGAATGAAGGTACCAGCCATTTAGGTTTTGCTCGTTAGCTTTGTGAACCAGGCGGTATCCAGCAGTGTAGAAGAAAGTTCCATTCATTTCACTGAACTGATTTTTAAAAATGATCAATAAAGGGTTGCTGAGTGGTGAATAAATATCATCCAGGTGGTGGAACAGCTGTGAGACTGAGAGGGTAGTTGCATTAGTGTGTGTGGTGATGGGGTTTTTACACACATCCATAGGACTCCTAGACTGAGAGTGGTTCAGAACCCAAAAATATTCAACCGAGAGCATCCGAATGGTCAGAAACTGACCACTGACGAACGGTTAGAGCAGGGGTGCACACCTTCAGTCTCTAACTGTCTCAGAATCAGAAAACTTTACTGATCACAGAGAAATCTGCTTAAGTCACAATTGCACAGATACACAGAAACAAGCACAATATTAAATATAAAGTCTAAACAAATCCAATATGAAAAGTCCCGGAATACACTACGCTATACACAGCTCCGGAAAAAAATAAGAGACCACTGCAAAAATGTTCAGTTTCTCAGGTTGCATCTTTTATGGGTGTAAGTATTGAACTGAACCGATTTGCCTGAGTTTTTAAGAACTGCTGTAATATTTCTCTTCATTTCCAAATAAAAACATTGTTCTTTAAAGCATCATTTTAAAGGAAATGACAAAACATCTACATAAGAGAAATGATGCAGAGTTTACAGAACTTGAATAATTTCTCTTTCGCTCTTAAACAAAATGGCAATAATGACCTTTGAGGAACTTCTAGTAGTGTTTCAGCCTCCAGCTGGTCTCACTGTGAGAGGAGAGTGTGGATTACAGCAGTGTTTTATACTTTTCCTCAGTAAATAATATTCAGGTGATCAGTAATCAGTGCCTCATAAAGCAGAATTTAACAGACACTGGACTGGAACACACAGAGAGACGCTGATTTAAAAAGAAAATGCAGTGGACTCCAGAGCTGTATATGAATGCTGGGGTCTAAATAATATTAGATAAATAACTTTCTGCTAAGTACTTTACTAGTAACACAAATGGCGGTTGTTGTCCATACTGAGAGTCTTTGCATGTAATGTATACAAATGCTGTATAAGCACTATTGATGTATGCAGTGATGTTGCACACGGTAAGATATGGTATTATACACTCTGGCATATAATGATAAAGCACCCACAAAAGAAACAGCACATCTGAGAAGCAGGAGGTTTTTGCACAGGGGTTTTTGTGGGTGTGAGACAGAGTGTGGACTGTTCGGCCTCCTCAGTGGCAAAAACTAAACCAGAGACTGATACAGGAGGAGCTGAGATAGTACTGACCGGTGAGAGGGTGGTGTCCGACCGTCAGCGGGAGGCTCCGCTCGGGCGTCTGGCCCACTCCGTGCACCGGCTTGTGGTAATACTTTGGCTTTAGCACAAACTTTTGGCTTTTGCTCTGGTGCATGGTCATGGAGATGGGAGGCTGCACGCTGCGGGAGAGGAGAGAAACACAAACAAACAACAGATCATCAATCTCCCTCTCATCCTGTCCTCCAGCCCCGTCCCGCCCGGGCTGTCTCCTCCTTTTATTTAAAGTGGGCCAAAGCTGTCCCTCCATAAGGAAATGAATATTCATTCATTCACATTCACATCCATACCTGTTTCCTCCTGATTAATTAACGCCCTGAGGCGCCACGGAAAACACACAGGCATGAACACATTACCAAGCTAATGTAGGAAGCATGTGCAAGACAAATGACCCCGCTGTTGCGAGTGTAAGGGGGAGGCAGGCTGAACACACGAACACCCACACACACACTCACACATGCACACACAAACATAACATGAGCAAGCATGCGAGCAAGAATCATGTGTACCCACATGTAGACAAAACATGTGGGATATTTTGAAGTCAAAAGAGGTTTGAGAGCGTCGAGTGTCCCCAAACACACCATTCTTTTTGGTTTCCATTTTTTGTTGAAAGAATTGCATTATCTCCAATCAAACCCACCATATCCTCACTAGGTTTGCACTGTTTAGCTTTGCACAGTCTGTTTGATAGTTCCCCACGTTGGGGACCATTCATCCGAACACCATTTAATAAGAATGTATCATCCCCAATCACATGCTGCTAACTCTCTTTGTACTCAGGGTGCAAACACTATGTCACTTTCAGAACACCTGGATCATACACTATGTCACTTTTTAAAGTAATTGCACTAATAGTGATATTTTATTACTGATGCCTTAGTTATATCGTCACTTTGTTAGCTTAATTGATATTGTGTTTGCACTATTCTTTTGTTCTGTTCTTTTTACTCCTGTCGTCTTGTTGCATTGAGCATGTATATGACAAAAGAATTTCCCTCGGGATAAATAAAGTTCTTTCTTATCTTATCGCAAATAAGTCAGAGACCCATGTGTTTATTTAATTTTCAGTGATAAATAGCATTAAATACAACATGATCATTTTTCAGGATCAGGAAAACAAGCAGAATACATTTATACAACAGAAAACAACCAAAAACCTAAAATCAACTATATGTGTTGATATACTTTTACCCCATAGTACCACTTTACACAAGCAGCTACATACACACACCCCAGCTGCCTTTCATAAGTCTTTCTCATGCACATCTAAAGAGAGATTTCTGAGGAGATTATTTATGAGAGCATCATGCTTTTGAATCACTCACATGCACCGTTAGACTCTCTCATTTTATGGAATGTACACCCTATATCCAGTCACTAAACCATCCATTTAAGGGGCCAGGACAAGCCACTACATGACACTCTTTAAAAAACGTTTAAAAAATGTTCTTTTTAAGGGTTCTCCCAAGAGCATTCACCTTATGTGGAGGTAAAGTGACGTTTGCCAGACTCCCTTATCCAGAGCGACAATCATTTGTTTCAGGAACAGTCGCCCTAGAGCAACCAAGGATTAAGTGTCTTGCTCAAGGACACAACGGCATAAAGTGGGGGTTTGAACCTGTAAGTCATCTGATTGACAGCCAAGTGTTTTATCCACTAGGCTACTAGAATCTTCACAAACCTGATCTCTTGTACTGAAATAGAACCATTTACTGAAAGGTTCTTTGGGCAACCTAAAAGTCCTTCACCCAAGAATCACAGAATACTCTTAGGGTTCTTTTTTTCATAGAGTACATTTATAAATTTGTGTATAATTTTCTTTCCAAAGACACAGATATTACAGCTAAGCTCTGAGAGATTTGCTGCCAGATCCCCTTCATCAAAGCTGAAGACATTTACCAGCTCAAAGCAGAGCAGAGTCAGACACATGGGCGAAACATGCCATATGTTAAGTTTTCATGATGTTCAGAACAATGCTAGCAGATCACTTTGATTTAATGAACTATAATGAATGTGTTTGTCATGAGTCTGAGAACATACACCATGCCACTAGACCCCAGTTTTGCTCTGCTGTGTACTTGTGGTTTTATTATTATACACATTTGCTAGGAAACTATGGTTGGGACGATGATCACAGATGGGATTTGCTGATAGCTTAACGCCTTAGGCAGTTACCAAGCAAACATAAACTATGATAAGAAAGTCAACATGACACGTTTATGTATATAATCCAGGACACTAGCTCTGTAAATGTAAATGAATGTTAATGAACTGTAGCCTGTGGTGTTTTCTTCCGTGATGGTCTCAAAAGTCTGATTTACTTAATTGGAAGACCCAACCTTGTAGGTTTACTGTAGTTCTAATCAGCAAGGAATGGGGTCTGATATGGGCCAGTATCCGTCTGATATGTGCCAAAATCACTGGATGGTATATTCGACAAAACGTCATCATGTAAAGGCTTAACTACATTTAGAATTAAAATATAGGCTCCTGAACCCAAACAGAGTGTAATATCTCTAGCAAAGAGTCACTGGCAATTCAACCATGTCTGCAGAACCCCATAATGCATGCATTGTGTAGACACTGTTTTTGTTTTTTTTACTATCCTAGTGCCCTCTAGAGGATGTACTGAACCATTTTATGAATACATTAATAAATTATTAACAGCTTCATAGGTGAACAGTGTGAGGTGATCCCTAGTCGGGATTTACAGTAATATTAGAATCATTTCGATACTACCAGACAGTATATAGACACAGACTGGACTAGTTTGAGAAGTACTGGTTTAGGTAATGCTGGGCAGGGTTGCATCTGCATTTCATTCATTTCACTACATTTGTGACTAAACAAACACAAGTGTTTTTTTGTCTCTATAAATATTTATGCTTTGGTATCTTTCACTGGCCGCTTTGAGCGCCTCCTACCACAAAGGTCCAATACAGAATTGTATGATCATACTGTCAATCATGGTCAGATTTGTCACTTTGTCAGCAAATTTCTATCCCATTCTGACCATGACACACCTGGTACCCACATTAGTTTAGATGTGGACCATTCCCAGTACAATGATGTGTGTGTAGTGTTGATTGGAGTGTATCAGGCACAGTGTTACTGGAGTGTCACCGTTGGACTGGTGGACCTACACTTAAAATAGCTCTGTGGTCAGAAACTATCGATTGATGAACAATTAGGCAACAGTGGAACTACTGTGGGAGCAGTGTGTAATAAAGAGGATCACATCCTGTTGATAGTCAAGTTCTAACTCTGGTGTATTAGTATTCTGCAGTTTTAGTGGAGACAGATAACTGTTTAATTAATTACAGCCAATATCTATAAGAAACATTGTCCTTGCCACGAGATTGTGCTTTTAAAAAACAGACTCCCTTCCTCTAAATCTTAAACACACAGGCTTGCAGTGGCTGCAAGGCATGTCTCCTTGTCTCCAGTTACGCATTTACATGTAATGGAGTGTAATTATGGGCCATTAGGTGCTGAAATTCTTTTACAGTCTGACAATTGAGAGAGGAAAAAACAGAGAGGAAAGCATGCGCGCCACTTCATTTACCCTTTATATGGTTGTTCGGCTAATGGTGAGGTCCCTGTTTGGGACAGTCATGGCCACGGAGAACCCAAACTGGGCCACTAATGGCTGTGCTGTCAGCCGGGGCAAAGCGCACAGCAGAGGGCAAGAAGAAATTCACAATACAAGATGGAAAAGGGGGTAGAAAAGAAAGGCGAGAAAAAGAAATGCTGGGCAGGCCAAATGGCACAACTGCAAACTCGTAATAACCAAGTGCAACAGTGCGAGGCAAAAAAAAAAAAAGAAAAACAGTAAACGGAGAAACCATTTCACTATCTCTCCATCTCTGTCTGTCCTTCCAAATGACTGCGGGTGATCTAATTTCTCCACGGTTCCTGTCTGATGTAATGTAGTTAAACAAAAGAAGCCAGCGGCCATCTCTCTCTCTCTCTCTCTCTCTCTCTCTCCCTCTCCTTCTCTCTCTCTTTCCACTTCTCTCCTTCCCTCTCCTGAGACGTAAACAGTGTGGGATGCCAGAAGCCTTCGGTATCTCTCTTCATGCCAGGCGCAGGCAGTGCCAGCCCAGGCTGGCATCGAACACCCCAACAACTCACAGCACAGAACTTTTCAGAGTTATCAATGTTGAAAGATGAAGGAGACACACGTATACACACACCGTCTCTATGTCTGTGTCTGTCACACACACACGAGCATGCAAGCATGCATATGCTCCACCGTCAGGACCGGTTTTCGATTACCGCTTTTCTTTCAGAGCAACAAATACAGACACACACACACACACACACAAGCTGGAGATGAAGGTCTAATCTAATTTGTGCAGGGTAAGTGTTTAATAGCTCCCGGCAGAGTGCAGCTATCCACCCAGACACACAAATATAGTGCTGAGCTACTGCTCACATACACGTGTGCACTCCAGGCTTTGTAAGATATTTCCCTTCTATATAAGGCAGTTACATTCCTAACCTTGAGGGAATGGTTTGGAAACTCCAATTGGTATATTTTTCTGCTAGTCCGAATAAGAGCCAATCAGTGAAGACAGGTTTGGAATCCAAATTTTGCTTCCATATTATAACTGGAGCATTGAAGCTAATGTGCTAGCAAACACTAGAGTCAATTGTCACCTGAGGCATTTGTCGTGAATAAAGTAAAAAAATTCCTCTCAACCTGCTCAAAACATGGCTAGATCTTTATTAAGGTGGTACTAACTTATGGATATGGCCATTGGAAAAGCTGGATGGTCATTTGCATAACAATTTTTTTAATTGGGTGTACCTTGTTGCCTCTGCCCAATATTCTCACCATGCATCTTAATGCAGATCAATCATGGCATAGTTTATTTTTAGGTAATTGCATCTAATTTATCTCATTTAAATAATTACATTTTTAGAATTTATTTATTCAAATTCAGCCCAAATCTGTTAATTGTGAAAACAATTAAACTGAATCCGTTAAAACTGATTTAAATATGATGAGCTTTGGATCAAGCAAGATTCATTTAGTTCAAATTCAGGAGCTTCTTTACATCATATTTATTTAAAGATGGATAAATCTTTTTTTTAAATTTAAATCACATCAGGTTTATTGGTATTATTACATTAATCTCACTCTTAATTGCTTCATTTACATATGACTTACACATACGCAGTACATAAAGTTTATTGGCCTTTCTGTTATATATAAATAATTCAAATGGATGGAAATTTTATAAGCAATTCAAATATATCAATCCCTGAAAATGGGCCAGATATTTCAGTGAGTGTATGAGCGTGTCATTTCATAGTGTTCACAATTTTCCCAGATACATTTTAATGCCAGGGAAAAAATGAATATCATGACATTTTGAGTAAGCAGCATAATGATGTCACACCTATGTATCTTTGTTTAACTCCCTCTTATAAAACTTTTTTTAAGACTGAACACATTCACAAAATTGGCACTGCGTGTCCCTCAGACTCTCCTCCACAAGACAGCTAGATTTATCTCTATATTTCCCATTTAAAACAATTAATGACACATTTAATTATTTAAATATTGACACACTTATACATTTAATATTTGTACACATAGCCCTCCATACAGGTGCACTGGTAGAGGTACTATCCAGTTCAGTAGCCATGTGTAAGACTTGATACCAGCCTGTGACAGCCAAAAGTAGAAACATGTCAGATTTATTCCGCCATATGAGGACGAAAGACGTGGTTCAATATGAAGAGCAGAGCTTTGCAAAGGGAATTTCTATTGCAAACAAATAAGGTACATCGGTTCAGAGTGGCATTTCTGAGGCTGTAGCCATTACGTGCCACATGAAAAAATAAGCCAAACCTGGAAAGGCATTACGGAAGCAGTCACATTTTATACACATATTCTTGAAATTCATTTCCAAAAAAAATAAAAAATTGCAACATCAATAATATTTGTATAATTCCCAGAAATATTGTGATTTCATTTCCTGGCCATATCGCCCAAGCCTCAAATAAGGCTACACATTTGTGTATTCCTTCATTCTGTAGATATTGGGTCCCCACATAAAAGATAAACACATACACACCGAACATTAATGCACCCTGAAAGAGCCCAGCACAACCTGAAACCTGCACCTTGGATGAGTACAGTGATCAATTTGTCTGTCTGTATATCTAATCACACAAAACACCCAGCAGAGAACAAACAGCGGAGATGGACCATAACTGAGATTCCTCATGAATAATTAATAACTATATGGATAAAAACTATGTGATGTGCAGCCGCGGGTCGGGTTGGGGCGGGTCATTAAAAACAAAATTACATAAAAAATCCAATCTTTAGCCTAAAATGTGTATTATTATCTTGTTATTAATATGACCTGATTTATCGTTCATATTCATAATCATATGATGTTGCCAGTTTACAGGGAGATGTTTCCAAGCACTTTCAGGCTGAAATTTGAATTACAATGCCTAGCATGTCTGTTTAATTGTCGCGGGTGCGGGGCGGGGCGGGTTGTAAAGATAGATCCAGTGGTGCGGGGTGGGCTGGGGCGGGCCAAATAATTTCATAAAAGCGGGACCCTATCACTAATCACTAATACAAACACACTCACTCCTCCTCGCTGGAATCCCTCAGTCGCCTCTACAGTACTGTGTGAACTCTGGCTTGCCTGACTATGTGTTAAGCTGTTCCACATGCTCCCGTGTGGCTTTCTGACCTCTGTTCTTTTTCTTTTACCCTTTACACCTCAAGCCTCGGACACGAGAATGCTCCACGAAGAGCCAACAGAGCAGATTACAGCAGATTACAGCCATTTATCCATAATCGATCTGGTACATAAAGCCAAAAGGTTGAATGCCTAATAGGATTATCAAAGTTCACTTTTCGATGCAGTACATTCATCAAGTACTTACGCTGATACCAATGTTGGAATAAAGCTTCCAGAAGTTGCCCAAATCAAACAACCAAACGTTTGAGATGTCTGACTGGATACAATAACATGAAAATCAGTAAATGGCCCCATAAGAACCTATATTTGAATAGTCAGATTAGGTTCAGATTGCCCTCCAAAGCTAATAAATGAGAAAATTTCAAATTCGATTGTGGAGTTAAGGGAATCTGGTAACTGGGCCTACAGAGCCTACCACCCACCTTGATCGTGCCGGGCCTCCGTAGGTGTCTTATTGTGTTACTAAAGTACAAAACCAGACCACTGCTACTGTTTGGCACAGACTGTATAACTGGAAGGCTTGCTAGAAACCACTTGGCTTCATGTGTGGACACTTTTTGAAAACAGCAATTGGTTGGAAAATCAAATGTATACAAATTTTGGCTAAATGTTGCTTCTTTAGCTTTTACTATCATTGCCTCTTTAGCTACAAACCTAGAAATCTAGATACGAAGTCATGGAAGCTTAAAGCCACCAAATTATATGACTACACATTTTTTCGTACTATCCAGAGAACACAAAGAAGCTGCATCTTGGGATGGTGAAATCCCCCTGTACTCGGAGATGGGAGAAGTTTAAGTTGAAAAAAGTTTAGTTGAAAAAAGAAGTGGTGATGCTCACTTCCCTACTCAGGATATCACTGGTGCTTATTAGTTCAAAAGTTCTCTGTCTAATTGTTCAAATGGCAACAAAAATACATGCATCAGTGTGATCCTGCTGGTGTGGGTGTGTTCTCTCTCAGTGATGCACAGAAAGTCATAAATGCTTACCCTTGTGGAGAATTACTTCCTATTTTCGCAAATTAATCAAGCACATATATTATTATATTAATATAACTGAGTAATCATAATAACCCCAGATTCCGCAAAAACTTTGAGACCGATAAATGAGCACTTGTGACCATATTTTGATTAACTTTGGCTTCTGCAGTAGGCAAAAAAATCTAACTGAAAAAAACAGACAGCATCAACAATCACATAACTAGGTGTGAAAAGAGAGAGAGATAGATCCACACAGCCAGTCATTTTCTTCTAGATGTGCTTTTCCTGCCCTCAACAGGTGCACTTTCTGGCTGCCACAGCAAAAGGGAGTACAGACACATTTCTACTCTCACTCTCTCTCTCTCTCTTTCTTGACAAGTCTCTCTTGCTCACATTCACTCTCCCATGCAGCATGTCTGTGTCTCTCTCTCTCTGTAGATATCCATCATACAGAGACGTTTGGCTGGACAGACAGACAGACAGACAGTTCTACTGGGCCGATCCTCCTCTGATGGTCAACTTTCCCATCTCTCTCTTTGATGAGGCCATATTTTAACCCTAATTCAAACTGTGAAGGAAATCTAGACATACTTACACCTGTGGGTCTGCAATTCACACACATACACCCGTATCTCAGTGTTTGCCATATTTATTGCCATGACATTTCATGACATTCGAGCCAATAGAAACGGTCCAAAGTGAACATTAATTTAAATCTTAATATCAGATTTTGTTAAGTTAATTTATTTGAAAAGTTAGAATGCTTTTCTGTCCCATAATAAGAAATAAACTTAGAGATTCCCAAATGGTTTGGACTGCCCCCAAATGGGATTCCAGAACTTCCCGGTGGGTTTCAGCTCAGGAAGGGATTGGTAAATAGAAGGGTTTATTCCCTGAATGGGAAATCACCCCAACATGCATGCGCTTCAAGACCAGGGTGGGGAATTGTATTCCACTTGTTAATCTTACATCTAAACCAGAGATAAAAAATATAATCCATTCCTTAGGGACATCCAGCCAGTCCCCATTTAATTCTGCTCCCTTCCCCAGTACCTAACTAATGCGTCCTCAATTCCCTGTTCCTCCATCCTACAGTCCATGATGTAAAGGTGACCATTTGCTTCCTCTGAGACGCGTGACGCTCCACCACAACTTTTCAACGTGTTCAAACAGACCAAAACACACTTAGAGGAGAAAACTAACTCTAACCACCTCTGTTACATCAGCCACCAGACTCCCGTGTTGGCCAGCTTTGCTATGGAATGGGCGAGGTAGGACATCCAACCCACCCATAGAGAGCCAGACTAATTATGTTCTCCTGGACGTCCAGGCAAGGATTGCTGGGCCCTGCTGTTGCTGAAACTCACTCTCCCCACGACAGAGCCAACCATTACACAGCTGCGCCGCTCAAAAGCGCTGCTGTTTTTTGATGAAGATGTTATCTTCATGCTGTAGAACTGTTTTTGGCATATTCTCCTGTAGTATTGGTATTTCTACCAGACTGAAGAATGATAGAGGACACAGTGATGTTCTTTTGATTTATTAAACTTCCAATGCAGCAATATCTGGGTGCAGAAATGATCAAGGATCAATCCTGGATTAGAACATCTACTCAGGTTGATTTAACATTGATTCAGTGATGAATGTCTAGGCAAGAACATCTCTGGTGGCAAATCCATTCCACCATCCTTGCACACAGAACTCCTTAATTGTTTGAATATTTCTGTTGCACCATAAATCAAGCCAGTCAAGCCCACTATCAAGCCAGTCAAGCTATTAGCCCACTAACTTTTCCCAATAATCAAACCTTCCACAAATGAAACTAAGCACTCTGGAGAAGGGGAAGGTCAGAACAGGGCAGTGCTGTATCCTGGACTGGAGGAAAAACTGAGAGAACACAAACCTTTATCAAGCCTTCCTGGTGGTCCAGAGAACAAAGAATGACTATGTATCCCGAACACACAGCTACACACATCCATTTTCATTACTCATGACTCTTTCAACATGTTCAGCCGCCGACGCATGTGACATAAGGTCCTGACCAAGCCAAGCAGACGGCTGAACCAAAGGCAAGGATTGGATCTGACAGGGTTCTATAAATCACCCAGTGGGAGAATGTCAGTTTGGGGACTTTTTCCTGTGGGAAATATTTTTAATATGTTTGAAAGAAACCTTTACTGCTCCTTTTGATGTCAGATGGAATTTGCAGTTGGACAAACACAGCAGAATATATGGTCAGAAACAGTCTAGTGTGTCTCAGGGCCTGATGACCTAGTCTGCAGAGGTTCAATGAAGAGTTAGCAGGACTAGGGACTAAAACGCTGTATTCCTAAGATTTAAAAATATGACAGTGTGGGTTCTTGGTAGCATTGTCATAGAGCAGGGGTATTCAATTAAAACTCACTGAGGTACAGTAATTAAATTTTGTCCAAGTAGAAGGTCCGAACTGAAGCCCATCTTGTGTCTTATAGTCCTCCCCTATGTCCACATTTTCATATGGTTTCCACAATGTTTATTGTTCATTTTCAGCACAGGAACTAACACAGTGCACAACAAAATATTTTACCAGAAATAAAATAGTCCCAGGCAAATAAATGTAAAAGTTACAAAACGCATTTCATCAAAATGTTTAGTAAATTATCTGTTTTTTTCCTCGGTTCATGTCGAGTTTTGGGTCATTATCTTCGTGTGGTTTTGCGGGTTGGTTTGGATCTCCTGACGGGTCGGTTTGGATCTCCTGGTTGGTTTGGGGCGGGTGTTAAAAAAAAATTCGACCCACGGGACACTACTACAGGTGATGATAAACTAAGATCCGTATGGAGCTGAAAGAACCGGCACTTCTTTGAGAGCCAGGCCACAAGAGCCGAACTTCCCATGACTAGTTAAATAAAGAGTGAAGCTGTTGCCGTATTAACTGGAACAGCAGCGACCCCTGTCAATATCATCTAGACCATCTAGAATAACACTCGTGAATTGACCAGACTGCTCACTGATCTGGACAGAACCATCACTCGCTCTGGATCTGGATCGAGGTCCAATATTTGGTGATACCTGCCATAGAAGAACCCTTTCTACTTTCATTTGTTCGATAGATGGTTCTTTAAAAAGACACAAATGAAAGGTTCCTGAGGGAAACAGAAGCTGCTCTTCTACGTCTCTATTCCAACATCCAGTATGTAAGAGTGAATCAGGTGAATTACACTGGAAACCTGGGCAGCGCTGTAAACCTGTTTAGATGGGCGTTCCGCAGTAGACAAATCCTCCTGTCAGGCAAGAGGTTTGACACCCCGCTGGGAGACCACAGTCAACAAGCGTGAATCAGCCAGTTCCCACGCAAGTGAAAGCAGGTTTGGGGGGGTGGCCCTCCAGGGTAAATATTGACTGTCATGTGTAAGGGGGCTCCCGGACACAGAAGTACACCTACAGGTCACTGAGACTCATCAGGTCACAAGAATACTAGACCAAGATTTAATAACAGACAAAGCTTTTGTCTAGCAAGGAGAATGAATCAAGTTTTTTCATAAACACAGCCTGGACAATCAGGCGTTTCTGTGGATGATACAGGGACCCCCTGCAAGCAGGATCTCAATGATCAGGGTAGGTGACCTCTAACATAAGATACGGGTTGGTGATTTCTTATATGGATGCAGCCAAAATTAAAATAAAAATACATATTTGCAGCAATAATATGTAACATAATAACTATTCTCTGATGTAATCAACATTACAGTTTTGCATAAGACTAGTATTACTGTAACATCTGCAATATTTCTACTTACATACATTTTGTGGTAGATTCTTTCCATTTATCTTTATTTTAATTCAGATTTTATTCGATGTTTTTCTGGATTTTTATTAGATTCTATTTAGACTTATTTATTAATTTTATTATAGTACTTTAACAATGTTTTTTATTTTACAATATCCTGGTGTCTTGTGTCTCTCTGTGTCTGTGGGATGTGGCAGGCAGCACAAACAATTTCCTACGCGATAAATAAAGTTTTTCGATTCCGATTCCGATTCTGGTATAGCTGTGTTTGGAGGTGTTACTGAGTTAAATTTAGAAAACGTGGAAGTAAATTGGAGAGGTTCTCATGGGAGATTAGCACAATGTCCTCTGTGTCCATGGGAATGGGCTTCAGGGGGCCCGCTGTCGACGGACTTAAGGAAAACTCTCATTGCTCCCTTCCCTGACCCATACCACCCCAGTCCATACACACACACACACACCACATAAACAAACACACCACATGACCTCCATTAGAAATAGACTCCATTTTCCAGCGTGGTATCTTAAATGGGCCGTCTTGTTTTCACGTCTGGGAGGCACATGGACGTGTTCGGCGGGTGTTATACTCCAGAGGGTGGGCAAAAACAGAAAAGGGGTGGAAGGTCAAGGCTAGACTCGACTTTCTCTTAGATACAGGCATGCTGACGAGGCTAAACACCTGTCATCACACTTCCTTTATGTTCGGCTAATTCTTAATATAATATTACAATTAACAAGTAATTAATGTTAACTAATGTGAAGCAAGTTTGGCACGCCCCCCACCACGTTAACCCTTAGAACAGCTGCAGCGGTCTGTTAGGTGTTCCTATGTCACGCAGAACCGGAGGTATTGTCATTTTAAAATATGTAATAATAATAACTGCTATTGGGTTTTTAAAAGTGGGGGCACACACAAATGACCATAAACAACAAAAATGCCCACATTTATTTTAGGTCTTAGAAACAGAAAAAGAACTTGAAACCTTCAGGATGGTTTCCGCCCCCCTGCAGAGGGAGGGGGTCCGGAGAGCGGCCGTGTGGCGGCACACACAGAGAAATAGCATGTGAGGATGTATTGTATTATTTTAAATCAGATTTTACTCTTGCAAAGGTCATAATGTGTGGTTCTAATTTGACACAGGCTTCTGCACTTACATATACAGCATTTATCAGGCACTTTTTCCAAAGCGGCTTCCATTCCACACCTACAGGGGGCAGTCTCCCCGGAGGAGCTTGCTCAGGAACCCGGTGGTGGTGTGCTGAGGGTAGGATTCGAAACCATGACCTCTTGGTCCAGTGGCAAGTGTCCTACTCACTGTGCTAACTCCCTAAAACCTGGAAAAGCAACCTGGGAGCAATAATAATAATATATAATAATAAAAGTATTAAGGTTTTATCCCCCAAAAATCAGTTGAGGTTTTGTGAGCTGTTAAGAAGAACACAGCATTGATTCCTTGGTTCTACTCCATGCCTCCAGCCATCGCATGGATTTGTGAAAGTGCGTCAGCAGAACATCTGATTTAATTTAATGAAGGACTGATGGAGCCACACAAGTATATACAAATAATACTGGACATCTAGAACCTCTGAGAATGATTATGCAAAACACACTGACACATAAAATCACTATTTACTGTATTGATGTTATTTGTTTTTATACTCGCATATTAGTGTTGGTTACTGTTCACCAACACAGTGTTTAAATATAATCTCCTTCATTCCTAAGACTGTTTATGTAAGTACTTTTTAAAGCTCAGAGCATGATGTTGTGGAGAGCCTGAGCTCTCCATGGTGGCAAACTTGTTTTTTCGTCCCATGACATTGCCCCATTGTTCCAGTTATAGTGTTTACTTGTCCATAATGCTATGTGCTATTTAGCTGTAAGTGTTCATGTGTTTAGCTCGAGTTGGACACATAATGTTCTCACTGTGTATTATGTGCTGGGGGTTCTGCTGGGGTTCATTGCAAAAGTTTGAAAACCACAGTCAGATGACAGATGTAGTTGATTTCTCAAGCCTAAACGCACTGACACACCCTCCATACACTTAGATAATCAGTGGTTTCTGCAAATTTATTTGTTCCATGTCTTCATGAGTTCAACATAATGGAAAAAAAACCATGAACATAAAAAGTATGCCATTACTTTTGGACATAGACAATAACTGTGCATTAAATTTTAGGTTTTTTGAAGCTATATCACAAAAAAAGGTCAGTCTGTATTTGGTTATTGTGCAAGTCAATCAAAAGACCCTTTCAAATCAAAGTTGGAAGCTTCTTAAAAGTACAGATGGAAGTCTGGCTCGCAGAAGTTTAACCCAATCTCAAACCAAAACAAAACGATTTTGTCTTTTTGCCTGTTTGTCTCTGAAAATTCAACATTTTCCTCGAATCTTCGTGCACAATTTCTATTTATTTATTACTGAAAAAAGAAAGTCCAACACAAAGAGCGGCGTAACAGGCAGAGGTCCTGAAAATGCATGAAAACAAGTGCACATGCACACACATGCCAGTATTTCACCCTACAGCACCTAAAAGCTCAGATTTTCTCCTCCAGATCTGGAGCCTCTTCATCATTTAGGCCTCCTGACATGGAACTCCGGGGTTACACTTGCCAGAGCACTTGACCTGCGCAAACACACTCGTGCTTCTTCCACTCTGTTCTCCGAGCCAAGCCAGTCGTCCATTATAAGCGCCACTGAGATGACACAGGCCAGCTGAGGGATGTTTACACACAGAGGCCCGCGTTTATCCAGGATCTCAGATGCTGAGGGCTGATTCAGCTTTGGCTCCAAAACTGTTCCTAGATCAGCAGTTTGAAGAGAAACCCGAGCTCCTGCTGGCACTGAGCCTCCCCATAGCCTGGAGATGGTGCAACTGTTAGTCCGGTTCCCCAGAGAGCTCTGGTTGAAGAAAAGCTTGCCTAGCATCCAGGAGGGTCAGAGTTCAGTTTTCTGAGAGGACAGACACAGGTCAGTGGCGCTCCACTGCCAGAACCCAGTGGGTGGGGAGTGGAGCTTCTAACCTTCATCTTATGACTTTTAAAGGAGGACTGAAGCACGTCCTCCAAAGCTCCAAAGGAAATGTCACTAATGGAGTAGAGGTGAAGGGGATGGGGGGTTTATGGACGAAAAGCATTACGAGGTAGTAAAACAAGCCACAGCTCGCCTCTCATCCAATCTGTTAAAACACTATGAAAATGGAATAAAGGCCGGATCATAAGCGCAGTAACCCATATTCACCACCGAAACCACCAACCGGGCTGGGGAAGGACCACGGCCACCCAGAAACTCTCCCGCATTTCAGCGGAGTCTTTCAGCTTTTTGTTGTTGTTTTTTTTCAATGCAGAGCTATCATTACACAAAAGTGTGTGCTGCTGCAGTGCCAAAAACCAGTCTGGCTTTGATCTCCAATATAATTAACCAGGAAAGTGAACCAACAATCAAAAACAAACAAAAAATAATTACAGAACAGCTAATTAGCGGTTATTGGCTGATGTGACCAACTGCTTCTAAAGAAGCTTTTAAAACGCTCCTACTCACCACTTTGGACCTGATATGCATTCAAATGTTTTATTCTCAGGACACAACTGAGTTTGTGTTTCTTTAATTTTGTTTACGTAGAGTTACTGTAATACAGATTTTGAGCATTAGATGAATAATATTCCCAATATTATAATCCTCGTTTCCACTCACAAACTAGGACACATGATTCCACCAACACAAGTATAGTGAACTCAGGTACAGTGATGTAGAGAGGCAGGTGAGGTACAGTGATGTAGAGAGGCAGGTGA
>JBBMFX010000001.1:32215309-32226539 GCA_037832545.1 Rhabdalestes septentrionalis
AGAGAGAGGGAGGGAGAGAGAGAGAGAGAGAGAGAGAGATATAGAGAGCGAGAACGAGAGAGAGAGAAAGAGAGAGCAACAGGCAGACAGAGAGAGAGAGAGCGACAGCAAATAAATAGAAAACGCCATCAGTAACGCCTATAATGTGGAGGAACAGGCCACTTCAAGTCGCTCTTCAATATCCTCCATCCTGAAAAAACCCGTTAACTCCCATTTCTGGGCTTCTGAGGGGGAAGAAGTGTGGACAGATTTTTGTGTCCCGTCTGAGGACTGCATTAACAACTAAAAAGCCGTGTGCAACTGAGTGTACGGACAACACACGGACTCTTTACCGTAGTAGTAAAGTTTGATTTGTGTCTATGACCTCTAATGGTCTGGATATGGGATGGATGAGTCTGCTTAGGACCGCCTGGCTTTTTTTTTTCATCTCTGCCCTGAGCAAATGTCCCTGCAGAACCAGATCCAGCCAAGGCCGATGATAATCAGCTTCTGCTGCCTCATATCCTCTGTGAAAAGTGGACCACTATACACCATTGATCATGTGCATGCATGTCCAGATCCTGCATGGAAAGAAATGACCAGCTGAACCAGCTCCAGACTGGGATTTGTTTTCAGATAAAACCTGTGACAGTAACTGTTCCCCCAGACAACCCCATGGAAAACTGTGATAAACAATTAACCCAGGGTATTTTTTTTCACACTTGATACTTTATTTACGCAATACAATTACATATTGTCATACTCTGGTGGAAACCTCGTAACTCCATATTTAGTTTTGGTTGTTTGTTTTTTTTCATTAATTGATACTATTGGTCAGTCTCTATGTGGGTCTGTAAAATGGTGAAATTATTAACAAATGAAAAGTGTTACAAATAGTTATACCAAATTTGATGGCACGGTACTCATTTATTTAGAATTTACACCGTTTTTTGGAGCTTCCTGAAAAATAGCTGTTTTGGACATATGAGGTTTTGGCCCGACAGTGATGATATGTTTTATTTCGGGAAAATTTGTGATCTACCGTGAAACTAAATGGAGAGGTAGGGTCAAATTAGCTACTAAAGCAGTTTAGAACAAGTGTCTATTATATCATCGTCTTAAATTTGGCCATGAAAGTGTAATTCATGTAAAAAATAAAGAACAGACTGCGAAATGTTGCATGACCTTTACCATCTAAGATTGGGAACGATCTAATCTATGCCACGTCCCATATAAGTGGTTTAGTTTATCACACCAGACGCTCAGTTTGGAATTAAATTGCAGTGATTTACAGGAGTAAAACAGGAAATTAGCCATTGTTCCAGTGGTAAACTAGTCTCTACACACTCTATTCATCAGCAGAAAAGCAATACCTCTTAAAGAGGAGGCTGATTTAACCCCTATATAGACTCGGCTGTAAACTTGTTTTAGAATTCACCTGTGGACGAACTACAGGGAGTTTATAGTCCATCCATGCATGTTTATGTGTGTGGGTTTGTAAATGCTACCCCGCAGTAACCAGGTCAAACACGTAACGGGACCAGTGGAAATTCTCCGGAACCTCCCGATTACACACTCCGGCGCTGCTCTTGACTGAAAAGCACCATTTGTCACCTTGAGCACTGATTAAACAGCCCATCAGAAAAAACTCTCACTGCTGTCATTCGACAGAAACTGTTCATTTAGACCAATAGGTGAAAGTTAACTATTGGCAACACCACTATTAGAGCTAATCACAGCACAGCATGTCTTGTGAACAGTATTCGCGGCCTTGAAATTTAACCAAGTGAACCAGAGGGCACTTTGGATGCCACTGGCAGGGTACTTCAGTGGTGCCACTGACAGTATTGGGATTCAAACTCATGACCTTCCAATCACAGGGGCTACTTCCCGACCACCAGGCCACCAGCTGCCCCATGAGGCTCCGACAAGGACTAGGACTACAGCAAGACACTCCACTTTCAACGCCTGTCCTCTATTACAACCCCCTCAGGTCGGAATCTATTGGAGACATTTTTCAAAATCCAGTTACTGGGCTCCCCAGTGGCATAACAGGCCAAGAAATTTGTGTCAATTTGCGGTGACTCAAATTTAATGCCAGGTGGTCCTAAAGCCCATCTGTGGCCAGTCGTCTCAGTCGTCCACGCTTTCTTGGTGGAACTGGTTGCATCTTCTCTTTCTCCAGGCAAATTCAGAATGATACTGGCCAACTGCAGGCATCTGTTTAGGAAAACCTGGGGGATATTTGGGAAATTGAGCCAAAGTACATTAGCCTAATGATACCTTGCCATTGTACATTCCCTAACAGATGATTCCTCGGGCTGCCCTGTTCAGTTTCAACTAGTCAAGCGTCGCTCCAGTTTACTCCTCCTCAGGATCAAAGACCGGGGAGCAGAGGTTAACCAAACCTCTGGTAGATGAAACACTGATGCTTCATCATCACTTGTAAGGTCACGGTGACATCACCCATGACTGTCTCTGGGGCCTAGTTTCTCTGTGTTTGATGAGGTCAAAGGGTCACTTCGCTTTCGACTCAGGCAGTTGTATAAAGAGCCGTTCAAAAAAGGGTCAAGAAAACATCTGTAACTCTTGGTGAGAACCATTTGGTTTCAATGGTTCTTTGATTTAACCAAGGGTTTATCTTCCAGGATCCGCAAAGATAATCAACACGTTTGATTCATTACAATTAAATATGTGGAATAAATCTGCAGTAAGTGTAGAATAGGTCCTGGAAAAGGAGTTTAATGCTTTTGTCTCTGTTGAACTGTATTGTATTTATTGCACAAAAGTGTGTTGACAGAGAAGTTTATATTCACACTCTTCCAACAAAACCAATACCTCTGCTTTGTTTATTACCCGAGACTCTTTAAATTGCTGTATGTATGTAAAATGAAACCTAGATCACGTTTCTTTTTTATCATCTGGAATGTTCTTGAGCCACCTAGAGGAATGATGAACAAAGATGAGAAGCCCTCCCATGTAGGAAAGTTTTTGAGGAAGCAGATCTGGTAGCAATTACCTCGCACAATACCAGACAGCTCTCACTGAGAGGACACGTGTCACACACTGCACTTAATGTACGTTCACTAGCGTTTTAAATATCATCCGTCAATAGCGCTTGCTATGACGCCCACTTTTCTTGGAAGCGTTGTGAACTAGCGTTCAGTACTAAGAACTTCGAATCGCCTAGTGTTCACTGGAGGAAACCAAGCTGCCTCACAAGAATGAACTCCTAAGAATATGAAAATGGAGGCCAAAGACATTATCAAATGTATATAAATGTAGTAGGGCATTAACGACTTCAGATGATTTAGATCATCTTATCCGTCAATACAGTCGAAGTCAAGTCATTGAGTCGTTTGATGACATTACATTGACAAGTGTGTGGCTCAGGGCTGCGTAGTCTGGTTCAAAAAAATGTAGGATTTCTTTGAAGCCTTTGCCTTAGTAGTTAAGTGTTCTACTCCAAACGTGTTACGATGCCTAGAAAATTCCTTGTGCATTCATTCACCACTCTCTATGGAAAATGTATGGAAGATATTTTCTACCCAGAGGCTTTCTGTCATCAGGTTGCCCCACTTTTGAGTGAATAGCGAGAGTTTGAGTGGGAGGCAGCTCCGACATATTCAACGCAGCCAAAGCAATGGCAACGTTTTCAGCTTGTGGTGGTGGCAGTCAAAACAAACCACAGGAGTCCAACTTGAACACCCTAGTCACACTGACGGGAGCTGGTAAAGATGAATTCAGGAGAAACAAATAAGAAAGAAGAAAATGAGACTGACATCAGGCCTCAGGCGGTCAGACATCACCAGCCAAGGCCTTCAAGTTTCAGTCCCACTGCAGTATGTGTTTCTCACAGACAGACCACAGCGGAGAAGTGAGCGCAGAACTGGCAAAGATCACCAAAAGTTGCTTTGATGCTGACCAGATCCGCACACCAATGTCCAGCTGCATCGCTCGTACCAACACACAGTGACAGGGTAAGGGAAAATTAGAGAGAAGGATCTCACACCTTGCAAGCTCTCTTGACATAAACCATGCACCTTCACGGAGTTACTCAACGTGTTTAGTTAGGCTGACTAACAGACCGTTTGAATAATTGGCCTTGCTGAGATAGAAGAGATCTCACAAATGAACATGAGCAGCACAGACTTAATATAATAAACAACTAGAACATAACTATACATGTCAGAACTGTATTCAGTTCCAAATGGTGCTGCCAGCATAATGGTTTTGCATTGTCACGTCCTCAGGTTACAGACCCTCCTGCTGAGAGGAAGCAAACTGGAAAGCAATGATGTATAGAAATAACACGACCCATCACAAAGTAGTAAAACAGCCTGGTGAGTAGTTTAGGAGGAAGGAGTCTAATAACAGAATAATATAAAGCTAGTAGATGATTAATGTTTTTTTCCCAAACGGTCTTGCCAGGAGAACAGATCCACTATACACAGTAACACGCAAAAAACTTGAGAAAATTATGTTAAAAACCTGTTTAGCTAAGTAGTATGTATTTTTAAAAGCTTATATTACATTGTATATAAATAATATAAATACAGTAAATAGGGATTTTATGTATATACAGTAAACCTTAATTTGCGTGCGAGGCCCGGATATGACAGTCAGCTGTACTCAGAGGCGGGAGGTTTGAAAGAAGCCAATCTGAGGACGTCATTTCTTTTCTCCTCGCTGCTGATTGGCTGTTGCACTGTGATGAAAAATTTCCCCCATAGAGCGTCTCGAGTGTTCTCTTGTTTTTCAGATAAATGTCTTTAAAATTTGCACAGGAGTCTAAGACTTTTGCACCAGCGTGACTGTGATTATACTGTTATAGTTTCACTTACCTCCGGAGAGGAAGGAAACTGGAAAGCAATAACAAGTTCTTCACTAGCTCTTCACTGCTCGTACCATGCAGGAAAATAGTCTTGTGGAGCAATATGGTATTATACACATAGGTAAGGCAAATAAAGTAAAATAATATACACAAAAGGTTAATTAGTGTGCTTTAAAATATTTAAAAAGGATGAATTCGGTAAGCAAGAATACTAGGCAATAAAACCAAAATAGACTAAAAGTATACTTTGGGATCAGTTAAAATAAAAATTTAAAAAGCAGTATATAAATGCAGGTAAATGCATTATTTGTGCAAGTTTAATAAATTAGATAAATTAAAAAGTGGAAACAAGATTGTTTTTTTATCTTTCTTTTAAAACCAGCAGTGAGCAGCAAAATGTTACAGCTCTGGTCATCATTGGCTGACCAGCTCCTGACAGTCTAAGTGACCAACCGGGTTGATATTGGAAGGACAGTACAAGAGAGTCCTGAGATTACATGACTATACAGGACATCTGATCTTTATCAGGGTAAAAGTGGAAAATTATTGTGCTGCTGCCTTTCTAGTCTGTTACAGGCCAATCCTGTTCCCTTAGACTCCCAGTAATGGATGGATGTGGCAACACAGGAGAATCAACTTGGGATTTCCTGTTGATGGGGCCAACAATAATGGGCAATGTCAAATTGGGACACAACAATGACACTACATAATCCATGACTAAGCGACTGTTACGGGAGAACATTTCAGTTCATGAACATGCAACATTTTTTAAGGAGAAACCCTGGAATGTGCCTTTTATATTTTACACGAAAGACTTTATGGGTCTTGTGCTTGCAGCCACTGATTAAGTAAAGCTGTTAAAACCCAGTCCTGATCTGTCAGTGCACTGCATAATTTACTGCATGATAAAAAAGATATTATTAACTTTTATTGGCCTAAGTGGTCAGACTCAGTGATTAATGAAACTTCATGTGCTTGAAGTGCTATCTCTGCTGAAACACACCTGGTTCAACTCATCCACCATTCATCAAGTGCTTCTACCCTTCAAAGAAAAACAATAAATTGTGTAGATCCACGGGAAGCCTATGTTTAAGAAAAAAAAAGTGACTCACTGTTGCTGGAAGGGGATGGGACCACTGGGAGAAGCCTTCATGGTCAGGGTCATGTGCGCCATTGTCCCGCCCGGCAGCGGCAGGGGGCCCTGGACCGGGCCGTGTGGGAGCACTTGTTGTGGAATGGGCCGCTGGGGCACTATATTGTGACCGTTGGTATGTCCACTGGTGTGACCGTTGGTGTGCCCGTTCACAGGTCCGGCTGGGTGGGAGGAAGGGGGTAAGGTGGTCTGCTCACAGGATTTGCCCTTCGAGCCAGGCTTGCACACACACATCTGCGGCCGGAGGCACATTCCGCCATTCTGACACTTGGGTAAACAGTTGGCTATAACAAAGAAAACAAGTGAACGGTCATTGTGTTGCACACGTAAAAACAGATATACATACAAATGCTACAATCCAATATCAATGTGTACAGTGTGCAGAAACACCGGATATTTCTACGCATAAACTGTTTCAGCAATCATTTATTTATTCATCCATAGCCGGGTTTCTCAACCACTGGTGGGCTGTGAAGGCTTTTGATTGGGCCGCGAATCTAAACTTGAGACAGGCCATTGGTCCGCAATTGGTTATTAAACATTATCTAATGTGGCTGTGATAGACAGCTGAGAAACATTGATGCACAGTATTTATATCCACCTCCCTCTTTGGCCTCAGCATTTTGTTTTCAGAGAGATTTCTGTGAGATTAGTTTTGATTTTACATTGTGTTTTATAATCCTAATAACTTGTGCAGTCGTCGTATTTTCCTCATTAACATTTTCTGATTCTGATTCAGTCCAGGCCCATTCTCAGAAAAGCCCCTGGCCTTTTGGCCTCTTGACTATACAAGTGTCCTCAAATTGTGTTTTATGTGACCACAGCTGCATTATCAATGATCTTTTGAGAACTCCGCACTCATATCAATTTCATAGATCCTGCTGCTAAAGAACCAGTGTGGCACCAATAAAGACTCTACCAGAGCGTCACATTCCAGGATGGAGTTAACAACCAACATTCAGTTCTAACGTTGCTAATAACATGATAAACCACTGGTTTGTTATTGTAAAAAAAACAAAAACATTTTAGAATCCAAATCTCATTTCAAAAGTTTAGAACTGAAGCTATGAGACCAAACAGTAGAAATCAACAATCGCTCCAATCTTTCCCAAAACATGACTCAGCATGCTCTAACTTCATCATGCTAATCATTAGAGTGGAGCCGACTTGTGGTTGTGGTTTAGGGCCCAGTATGACTGTCTGTGAGTTGTAAATTGATCGACCTTTACTGTGTAGCTAAAAGCCAAAGGCAAACCGTTTTAAACAAGCAAAGTCTGATTCCTATTTGCATCTGAGACGTCTGTAGTCTGTAGTAAACAAATATTTTGTGAAATACTGAACAGTTAAGAATCTCTAGCATCCACAGATTTCAGTGTCCACTATATTCAGCTAAATGGTGAAGTTTTGGGTTTTTTTCCCACATCTCAGCAAGACACATTGGCCTAAAACACATAAGCAAGTCTAAATGATCTTGATAAAGTGCTAGATGTGTAGCAGGGCCCCAAATACCTGTGAAAATAATGTTAGAATCTGTTTAGATGAGCAGTGAGTAATATTACTAAATACCAAAATAATACAAATAAATAACATTTGGCAGTAAATAGTGAATTTATTTAGAGTATATCAGTGTGTTACTTGTGGAAGTCCAGTATTACTGTAGTTTCTTCAGAAACCTGGTTTGGCTTGATCAGTCCAACCAGGAGCTGCTGATGGAGTTTCACAATCCAAACATCGGCTGGAGGAACCGAGGAGGAATCTGGAACCCAACCTGTGTTCTCCTCACCAGCTCACACAATATAAACTACTTTTCACAACCCTGATACTTTTAAATTCATTTTTATTTAATTGCGTTTATTCTAAGGTTAACTTAGCTAGCAGAAAGACACTTTACCATATGCCTTGTACAGGTGCCTAAGACGTTTATATAGTAATCTAGAATGAAACAGGTTTTCTTCTAATTATTTTAGCAAAATTAATTTTGCAGATCTAAGGAGGCTAAATGCAGATTTAGCTACATCTAGAGTAAGTAGAAAATTGTGTTAATTACATTTTTCCCCAACTATTCATTTGGATAAACCTTCAGAGTTATTTAAAATAGATAGAGTAGTGGATAACACCATTAACCTGTCAACCCAGGACTAAATGTCCTGCCCCTGGCAGAAGTACAATCACTGCTTGCTGCCTATAGTTTGCCTGGGATAAGAACACTAACTCTCTGGTGTGTCTGGATAAGTGCATCTCTCATTTGCTGCATATTAGTTTCGGTTTAATTCGCAATCATGTCAGTGACCTGTTGCAATGCACAAGTTTAAATTCTGCTTTCTCATTATTGTTCTTTTAATAAAGTTGGGCTTTATTCTTCACCGTCTGTACACCCATGAACAGGAAGAGTCTGAGACTATGTGTTTCCCAGTAGGTGGTTCCGATGGTGGTGTGGAACGTGAGGCCACAAAAACAACCATCGTTTAGCTGAGACAATGCTGAGTACCTGCTAGTTTAATTGAATAAAGCTTTGTTTGCTGCAGTGAGCAAGAGCATAGAGAGGACAAGTGAGTGAGAGAGTGTGTGTGTATATGAGTTCTGGCCACTCTGGGCGCTAGGCAGGCTTTGTAGTTGAAAGATGACAGCCCTGGTCCTGTACCTCACCACTGTAATTACAGGCTACAACCCAGACTCTTGGAAACCCAATATCCAGAGCACCCCCCCACCCCCACCCCCACCACCACCCTCTCTCTTTTTCTAACTCGCTCACATAAACGAGATCAAACCAGTTTCTCAATGACTACTTCACGCTCCTCTACACATGGGGGTCCTGTCCAGAACACTGACGCATTGAGCCGGACTGGGAGCCATTAGGCCTGGATTGTATGCACAAGACTTTGCAGTATGCAGGACATGCAAAGCCCACAGGAGTTTCCCCATTATTGCTGACCTCAGAGGCTACATTAATGGAATGAGCGTGTCCAGCTGCTTCATTCCAATAGCAAATATCAGACAGTATGTGTTATTTGTTTGGGGAGAGTAACCCATGATAATGCGGCAGGCCCAGTGAAGGAAACCACTGAGGATGGATTAGAAACTAGAAGGAGGATGTTAGGGAATGAATATTAAATTGTCTGAACAAAGTCAGCTAAAATGCTTTAAAGAAGTTGTAAATAACTACTAATGCTTAACTGATCTTATTTCATAATGACTGATTGAAGGCAGTTGTGGAAGTGAATGCTGAGTTGTTTCTGGGCACTTGCTATAGTAGCTTAGGTGTTTGCTATGGCGTGGCTATATAGTTTCTATATAGTTTCTAGGACAAAAACTCATGAAGCTTTAGATGATTGTTTTGGAAAACTGAAAAGGATCCATTTTTGGATCCTCCGACCTCAGAGGGTTAAGATGTGAAGGTGTTGCGAGGCAGTTATTTTATTATTGATAGTTTCCAGGGTTTTGCAAAGGTTATTCAAGGTGATTTGTATTATGTTCAAGGTGGTTGCTAGGGTGTTATGCTATTCTTTTGCTAATTTATTTTTAAACGATGAGGTGCACCTATTGGCACATTGTATAAAATGCAGGAAAGCAAAAAAGGACACAAGCCTACGCAGAGCAAAATGTATTGAGCTGTTAATACATCATTACTACGTTAAAGGTGTGTGTGGAGCGGACGTTGCATACACTAGCCAATGTGTCAACAAATAATTCCACCTGTCTAATTGAATTCTGTGTTCAAAATACAGCAGCCTAACCAGGATTAAGCTCAGAAAACACTCTAAGCAAAGTGACTCTTCCATACAAGATTGTACAGATTTTGAAAGCACCATATGACTACCTGCAGACCAACCAGTCACAGGGCATTCAACACGAACAAAACAGTTCTGTGTGGCGTACCGGCACTGTTTTTGGCTCCGAGGGTCCATTTTCTTCTCCATGTAGGAATAACACGCTTGCTTCTATGATTTAGCCCGATATACAATGGTTTATATCCCAATGAACTGCACAGAAGTTAACAGATTCTGAAATGTGTGGTGATTTTAACATGCAGCTTTCAACATGTATATCTAAGCCAAAGACTGAAACTAAATTGAAATTTCCTGCATTGTATCTCTCAAACCTGAAAATAAAACGTATGGCGATAGAGCTTGGTAATAATAAGAACGTCTGTTAAATCCCGCAAATGTATACACAATGAACTGCTTACACTATAATTTAAATTTATTCCAGAAGTATGAGAATGCCCTTTAATTGTTGTTAGTAGTAATGACATGTGGTTGACAAATGTTATACTAGTTAACAGAGTCTTGCAACCCCTAAATCAGAGCAAAACTCTTCTACTCTTAGCACGAGCATTGCGAGTTATTGTTTTAAGTATTTTTATAATATATGGTACGCATCTACCCACTCTCTAGACCTGCAGCAGAACAGCACAATACACATCAGTAGTATTATCAGACTATCATCCAGCGTATACTAAATATAGTCTTCATTCTACACGACCAGTACCCCCTCCTATAATACCCAAAGAGGCATCCCATATACATAAAGAGCACCCTCACACTTGTTAGGAGTTAGGCAGACTGTTAACAGCATTTCCCCCAAAGTTGAGCCGCATTCCTGTGCAGGCCTGTGGAGCGCGGGGCCTGTAATGCGGTGATGTAGTAGGTGAGGTATGAATATCGTACGCTCAGTAATGACTGATGAAGCTCGGCCTGATGAAGCTGTGCAACACCCACACACAGTGGAACCCTTCCAGCCATGGAGGACTTCATTACATCATGAATTACATCATACTCCTCCTCTCCTACTGTGCTGTATAGTGAAGTTTTTATTGCAGCAGACTTTGCTCTGTTATCCCCCCACCTCCCCACATTCAGAGCAGGGGGGTTTGCTGTCTTTTCCACACTCTGTAAATAGTTCTCCCTCTTTTTTTCCCCTCTACATCATTGGATTTTGCGCACTAGGGGTACACAGTTTGTGACAGGCGCAGTCTAGCTCTTGCCAGGTCACACACACACAAACACACACAAGTATATAGCTAAATTTTGGGTAAAATATGGAATGTATTTAGGAATAAAAACAGTTAATGTACAATACTGTTAGCCTAGCACCAACATACTACTAACATCCCATAGGGGAAGTCGAAATTAGCATTAGCATAGAGGTTTGTTTTATTGTGTATAATACTTAAACAATAGGCATGCTCTCATGACACACACACACACACACACACACACACACACACACACACACACACACACACACACACACACACACACACA
>JBBMFX010000001.1:32321291-32336303 GCA_037832545.1 Rhabdalestes septentrionalis
TAGAGGTCGACCGATATATCGGGCCGATATTTGGCATTTTTCAATGTATCGGCATCGGCCGATATCCAAGTGCACTACGCCGATTTACCCAGTATAATTGTTGCTGTGGAACATGTGGCCCATGCTACTTGCTTGCACTAAACGATTTTGATGCTGCTGTGTTTATTGTTTACAAGTTTAAGTTATTGTGAAGTTTTGTTTTTGTTATGCAAGTTTATATTTATATTTAAGTCATTATTCAATAAATGGCAAGTTGAGAAATTTTGTGTATCTATCTTTGTGATATTTTACCTCCAATAGAGAGGCACACGTTCAATTATTAGGCAAAAAAATATTGGCCGCATATATCGGCCATCGGCTGGCCCTGACTCCAAAATATCGACATCGGCATCGGCTACTGAAAAACCCATATCGGTCGACCTCTACAGGGAACTGCTCTACCCAAATGAGCGCATCCCAATATCCTTAATATTTGAGGTTGCTTGAAGAGGAAACTTCTACCGTTTCCAGGCGCGTAGTACATGGGGTAGGGGTAGGGGGTGGCTATTCAACACCCCCACTTTTCTGATCTGCGATTCCATCCCCCCACTTTCATCAGATTAAATTGTATTAAATTGAATTAATAATTTGGCTTCCCCATCCCAGAACACCCCCACTTTTGGAAAGCTTGCTTTACCCCTGACTGTTTCTAAGGTGTGATCATGTGTGTGAGAAAAAGATAAAGCCTGAAAGGGGGTGACCATCCTTCGATTACATCTACTACGCGTCTCTAAGCTTTTTTTTTTTAATTACTCAGTTCTAGCCTTTATTTTCTTTTAAATATAACTACACTGCACACTCAGATATTGCAGAGGTTCATTTTACTAAATGTTGTACTTGTATAACTGTGTATGTGACAAAGACTCTTTCATCTTTGATTGTCATGCCTGCGTGTCATGAAGTTACCAAAAACAAACCATCTGCTTGAACAGAAAAACAATAGTTACTTTGTATTTCATTTGAAACCTCACTGAACTTGACAGCGCCTTACTTTTTTGGCATGCACACGCGGCCTTCCATTTCCTCTTCCCTCAATGTCAGTCCACTTTCTGCATTCTCCTCGCGCTCCTCCTGTTCTAGTCTGTCTCTCCTTCAGCATCATTTCATTCAGACACTAACTGATTTACTGCACACAAATACACATCTCGCGCTCTCCCTCTCTCTTTCATCAGACATTCAGAGCCATGTCCGAGTGGGTGGATGATGAACAGCATTAGACCGTACGCCGAGGACGTGGGGACGCGGGCACGAGTCCAGCGTGACCTTCTCTGGGTCTCCAAGTCCGTCGCAGGCTGACTAAAGCAGGACGGGACACAGACGAGCAGGACGTGAGGTGGGCCGGCGCGAAAGCTCAGCAAACGACTCATGAGGTGATTAAAAATAGTGATTTCCCGAGGAGCTGGGACGTCCATCCTGGTCCAGTAACACAATTTTGTTATTCTTGTACCATTAGCTGTGACATTGGGAGATCATAAATTTGATCTCCAGTGATTTTTGGAATGAACTTTAAGCTAATAGATAACACAGCCTAACACAGACTAATTGCAATGCTAGTAATACAGCCCAATCAATGCAGCTAGTGTTCTCCTCCAAGCGTGTTGAGGCCTCTAGTTTCATTCCCCAATTCAACACAAAACACTTTAGTGTGTCTAAGTTCTCTTTCTCCATAGACAAACACTGAGTGAGGTGTCAGGTCAACCCTGTTGGGCAGTAAAGGAGATGAGAGAGCAAAAGAGGGATGTTCAATAGAAGAAAAGGGGCAATCCAGAGGGAGACTTTCTCTTTGTTATAAGAGCTGTAAATCATGCAGAAGGAACTGGAGCTAGAATGAGATTTGCAATCCCTCTGCTCTGACTCACCATCAATACACACCTTATACAATACCACCTGCCATCAATACGCTCCTTCACAATATAGTACACCATCAATAAACAAATAGAAGCCGTCACTGGTACGAACATCACGCTGCTCCGTCATCCAGCCGTCAAACAGACGTACCGCGATTGCCAATCATAAATAAAAACATGGTCTATATAATAAACCCGCCCACTATATTGCATCCATCCATCCGCCAGACTTGGCAAACCACCGTCATACATCTAGTACAGGCGATGCCATACACACTAAAGCTCAATCCGTGCCTATCCATCCATGGAACATACCAGACACGTACATGACCCAATGTTTATCCACACACTACTTATTCTTTTATCCATCCTTGCAGCTGACAGCTCATGGGCAATTTTATGTACACCTTTTGCATCAAAGCAAGACAAAAAATGGAGGGCTTTGACCTGAATAGTAAGTGAGTGAGTCTAGAAGAAAACATATTATAAACCAGCTTAAACATTTAGTCTTTTAATAAAGGATAACCACTTGTGCATCTTTCTCTCTCAAGGCTTCATAGCTGCAGGCTTCATAATGACTCTTTAAAATGAGAGAAAACCAGCTAACATGCAAGATTAAACATGCAGTAGATTTATTTATTAGAAGTTCGATTGGGGAGTTTACCCATCAGTCTTAGAACTTCACTCCAATGGGAAAGGGGCAAGAATATGAAGGTCAGTGCTCATAAGGCTGCATGGCATCTGACAAACCTCCATAAACGCGTCTTCCCACATGCATTATTTGAGTTAAATGCTACTTTAGTCTCCACACATTGGTGTCCCTGCACCTCGGAAAATGTTATGACAGATGATGCATGTTGGAATTAGCTTGTATAAATGTTTGTGTAGGCTTACGTCAGTTGTCAGGAAAGGTTAATGGTGTGTTTACAGAACACAGGGCCTCTGTGTAAACTGAAGTTTACAAGAAACCTGGCTAACACTTCACTGAATATTCTTAAGGCTACATGAGACCAGCTGAAAGACAAAAGAAAAAAAAAACGCGGCATTGAAGCACAGCGATGGAAAGCCTGCCGTGGAGACACAGCCAGCTCAGCCAAGCTCCCCCCCATCAATAATGCAGCAGAACGAGAGATACAACAAGCCGAGCGCATCTCCATCCCCTTTTCACACTCCTGTCTCACTCAGAGAGGGAAGAGCATGCAGCCACAAATGACGAGCCACCGGATCTGACCCTCGGCAACATGCAGTCCGAGTATCAAGCTGATCTTGCCGGAGATTTTCATTTATCCTTCCTCCGCGTATCTGTCCTCACCGGGCTGAATCGAAATCAGAGATAAACAAAAGGCCAGGACACATATTGGCATATAACAATCATGTCAGCCCCAACTCCCAATGTTTGTACCCGGATTATCTATTCACACTGGCATGTGCCACTACAAACTTCCACCAAGCTTTATGCTACCTTGTAGATACGGCCATTTAAAACATATTTCTAAAACTAGAAACTAGAAATTTCTCTCAGCTATATTAGTAACCAAGACGTCCTGGTCACCTCGTAAGTGTCAGATATAAAAATGAAAGAAAGGGACTCCAAACAGGAAAAATTTTATGTTTTGCTCAATGGAAGAGATGCGAGTAGATCTACAATTAGAAAATAAATAAAACTTGATTGTTACTTGCAGTACTGTTGTACGGACACTGACACACTGTAGGTCATTAGGCAACTTTTATTGGGCCTGGGAACCCCTAGGGAATTCTCTCCCAAATGTTCAAAGTCACAGATTTGCACTTTTCAAGAACGTAATAGACTGGAGCACTGAATCCCAAACCCTTTTTAAACTTTTTACTCGACGAGATAAGTTTGTGCTTCAGTAAATTGGGCACTAAGAGGCTCCAAATCAGGTTCTAAAAAAAAGCTTTGATCCGTCCGCACCCTGCTATGTTCTCAATTAACTTAAACCCTTCCTTCCTATTCAGATTCAACCTGCCTTTGCTGGTATCAGCAAGCTGCTTTTGATGAACACTTCAAGGTATTTAGATAATGCAATACAGTTGCTGAGGCGCTCGCCGCGTCCGACCCTTTGATATGAAGCATCCAC
The DNA here is from genome assembly GCA_037832545.1 of Rhabdalestes septentrionalis. Lineage (NCBI taxonomy): Eukaryota > Metazoa > Chordata > Actinopteri > Characiformes > Alestidae > Rhabdalestes > Rhabdalestes septentrionalis. Next base: position 32,325,277 of record JBBMFX010000001.1, read on the forward strand.
TGCCGCATGAGAACACGACACTTTTTCTGAGCTCGGGCACGGACCAGACTAAGTGTGTCAGTGCAGAAATACAGCAAAGCCCCCATCAATTTTTCATCTTTGAATGAGCCAGAACTGAAAAATGTGTAAAATACGTGGAAAAAATACTATACTAGCAACTGAAGAAAAAAACAACTAACTAAATAAAAAAAATAAGTACCCCAGTCGGTTAGTAAGACCTGTGGATAATCAGCACTGCAGGATACGACGTCCAGCGAAGGTTCAGGACAACACTGATATCTTCCCAGTCCTGTCACAGATGCATTTTAATGATGTGCCCCGCCACACACGACTTGGGTCCTTCCTTCCATTAAACTCGGCCTGCACTTTCCTCAGGTAGCGGATCCCCCACCAGCCCCTTCGTCCACTTCTCGCGGACGCACAATAGGTCATAATTAATCCTGACAGCCTGCCAGACTGGCGTTTGGTATTTCACACTGGCCAGGCTCATACAGAAGGGGGCATTTGGAGAGAGGGAGAGAGGGATTTCTAAAGGGCACCTGTTCAAAGAAGCAGAGTCTGATGCATAAATCAGGGACCGGAGGCAACGTAGGGGTGGGTGCATGTTCCATTAAGCTTAAACATAGGACAAGCTGTCATAATGACAAAGAAATGACAAAAGTAAGAAAGACACATCAACATCAGAGCGAATGAGCGTGTGCATCTAGGGTCAGAGCTTCAGAGGGTTGTCGTAAGAGTGACAGGGACTGAAGGGACTGAGGGAGAAAAGAAGAGTACTTATATGATCAGTGAACCCAACCATAAGATCCCACCAATACATTCTCCTCTCTGAGATTACACACGTACAAGAGTGGTTGAACACACAATTGTGATGAACTAGTCTGGTTATACAGTACTAAGATGTTTATCAGGAAACACAGGAAACACAGTATTACTTGTAGCTATCGTAAAATACCTGGAATGGCTCAAGATTCAAGGGTGTGTGCTGCTTTTGGAATGTTATAAATACATACAGTGACTGCAGACACAGACCAAAAACAAAATAAAAATCTAAAAAAATGTTTTTGATCACAGACAGAAACCCACTGCTGATACAAATGCCTTCAAACTACCTGTGAAGACTCAGTTCTGTACTTGTTAGCTCATTCCCACACATGGGAAAACATCAAAACCAGGGCCGTATTCAGGGTTAGTTATCTGCTGGTCCACACTCAGGTACCCTGACAGGATGTGAGTGACCGGTCAGTGTGGAACCTGAACGTCTACAGCGGCAGCGTGGTGCGATTTTTCATTTATCACCTTCAGATCTCACGGTCACCTCCATAAACAGACACTCTTTCGTCCCGTTCCCTCCACAGCACTCATATAAGAACGATATCAATACCACAGTGTGACATGGGTGCCAGAGTGAATGTGAGCCAAATTCTTGGTATAAAGCAGTGCGTCAGTGCAGCAAACTACTTTTTTTTTTGAACAGGCAGTCGCACTGAGCATGATGTGTCCATGGGCGGTTGCAGAACTTGTGACATAAAATCAGTTAAACATATAAAAGGTTTCCTCTGTCCTACTTCCTACTTCTCTACAGAAACCATGGAATTGTGCAAAGAGCTCCACTACTTTGGTGACCTCTACATGATGTTCTCATACAAAAGACAAAAGACTGTAAACGAGATCATGATTAGCACGCAAGGAGGGCAAATATACCACCAAGTTACTTCCCTTTAAAGAAACAGAGCGGTATTTAGCATCAGGAAGTATCTTCAGCACCTCACATTACCCAAAGCAGACAAAAAAGATAAACACACAAAGCCTGCAAATCCAGTGTAGTCCACTGGTCCAACAATTCCAATGTAAAGGTTAATTGAGTCAGGACTACTGTGAGAACACCAACACTTAAAGTGGTGTCACTCACCACAGTATGCAGTAGAAAGGGCCACGTGTCTCTATTCGTGGCACCGGGAATAGAGGCACCAAACTGTGGAGTGTTTTGTATGACATCAGCATCAGGTTTCTGAATTAAAATCTAAAGTGTCAGCGGCTCCATTTTTCAGTTTGTGCTGTCACGTATATTTGTAGCTCTTGATTGGAGCTTCCAGCCTCGCAAAGGAAAAAAAACGTGAGGGTGAATAGACCCCTGTGTCTGTTGATGTGCTGTGTCAGAAATGAGCATCTTTAATGCAGGGGAAAAATATCACAGAATGAGAAATATTCTGGTTTTAGTCACTGCTGTGTATTCGAGTCTGTACAAGTTTTCAACAAAGCTCCTAACAACCATCAGGGATATGCTTGTTGACATAAACGATCACAATCTGCCCAAGATTGGAGAGCTTCCTCAAATTTCTCTCAGACTGACAAACAACTGATGCTATAACACATCAAGGGACTCTGTTTCGAAATGTGTCCCATTTAGGGTAATCCAGAGGTAACTGTTACTGCCATAGGGTTTTCGTGACATCACAATCTGTAAAAAAAACTGGTATACTGTTTGTCCCTTATAGAGACAGAGCTGCTTACACATAGAACTGGGTGACAGGACACTTGTCTGTCACCTTAAAGTTCCACAAACATGACGATGACATGCTGAACATTCTGCCAGGTCTTTGGAATCAGAAGCTACTAATACAAATATAAGTGAACATTCCAGTAACTGAAACTGTAACACCATGTGCGTCTGCACCATTCACTCAGATGGGGAGTTGCCCCCCCACATTTCATTATTATTCTTTGGATATTTAACATAAATAATTAATTCAACCAGCACTGTTGGATCTCAATATCTAAACCGATAGAAGAACACACCCCACTGGAAATCCCAGCAGCCTGTCTCTGCACTGACCATTCTCTTCACCTGCATGTGGGGAGTTGGAGGAAAACCTGGAGCGGATTTCCAGTGGTGGGTGTTCTTTCGATTAAGTGGAGTGGATTCTTTCGCGAAAGATTCAATATTCAGCAGGGGTTTCCAAACACCCCCACCCCCTAAAAGGACGGCTTTGCACACATGCAGCAACCCGGCCCTCACCCAAACTGTGCCCCATGCCCAAACCCCGCCCCCACCTGTAGACCGATGCGCCCCTCTCATATAAAAAAAAAGATTCTGACGCCCCTGTGTAACACTGTTGCGCATTTGCCACTGTGACGTATCCCTTAGACCATCAGGGCAAGGCATGACACATGGTATGGTCCTCCACAACAGTTTTTATAAATAAATAAATACACAAATAAACCTAAAATAGTTCAGAAAAATCCAATTAACATGGATTTCAGGATCCTGGGGCAGCCTTTGAATTTTAGAACAGGGTGTTCAGACTCTATTTCCGACACATTTTGAGCAAGCAAGCCAAAACACACGACATTGCTGTAAGTATCAAGCCATTTAACACAAAATAAAAAATAAATAAATAAATAAATGGAAGAGTAAATAAAGAATTAAAACCTCATTGTGGGTGCTCAGATCTATCAGCTAAAAAAAAAAATCAATGAGGGTACCTCTGCATCAGCAAAAGTTCAGACACTATTCTGTACAACTCGGCTTCATTACATTTTAACACCGCAGAAACAGTCGTCTACGGAGCACCAACAACTGCGGTAATGAGGGGGCCAATATTTAATGAGAAGGGAAAAGATAGAACGGAAGAAAAGTACAAGCAAACACCACAAGCAGCCTCGGCATGAAGCTCTGCCTGCCTTCCCCTGAGACCCTCTGATTTCCCTTTAGAACAACACGGCAAACCTCCCCGGCGCCTTCTCTCGCGCCTTTAATTCGGAAGGTCCTATTTGATTCAGCGTACTGGTGAGGCAATTAGCTACAATGATAAATTCATTTAATAGGTCTGTGCATTCATTTTACAGCATTTTACAGATTGAGGCTTGAGACGTGAATATAGGGGGATGGGGGGGAGAGGGGTTTGTGGGTTTAGAGACAGGGACAGAACTTTTTTTTTTTTATCTGTCTAAAATCATCTAATTTATGATCTCCAAAAATAATTTCACCTCCTCTGCACCAGTATGTTGCTATACCATGTTAATACCACTCCAAAAAAATATTTGCCAACTGCCCTTATGGAAAAGTTCACGAGGAGGAACAGCGTGTTTCCTTTATCTCCATGCACATTTGGTGAAAAACATGAGCAGGTCTTTCTTTCGCTGCATGTGTGTGGGCAAACCAAACGAAGCGTGAACAGGACATCCGCAATGTGCAAGATCTGGGGGATGGGGGTGTTACTAGGAAAGCTCTTTGGAGAATCACTGAATGGTTCTCAGTGCTTATCGAATAGTATTTTTGCTTCCATACCCAGATGTACTAGCCAACACCACGACTGTGCTTCAGCAGGTGAAGGGTCATGAAAGAGTTTGAAAGAGATACCAGAACCCCTCTATGAGCAAAGGGCCCTGCTCTCAAAGAGACCGCACCTCTGGGCCCCCTGTAGAGTACAATAAGATGACTGTCCACTGGCTGTTTAGTCCAGAAGGCCAAAATCAAGGCATCTGAGTCACAAACACTCATACATCCATCATTCCTCTGAATGTAATCCAGTGTACCACCAGGCTTTCTCTACTGCTAAATTTAACATCTACACAGCTAACTTCACCCAACCTGTAAACGCTCTATAACAGGACCAGCTATTCTCTCTAGTTTCTTCCAAACCACACAGTGACCAGCAGCCTGGATCTCTGGGGATCTGCCTGGTGGAGGCGGCAGTGGTGCTTTTATTGACCCTCTGTAATTCCACCTCCGCCGCCCTTCCTCCCCTGGGCCAAGATTACTAAAGATTGAAACTATAAATAATTGATTGGAGCTGTGCAGAAGGTTGAAGGGTTAACGGAAGAAAAACAACGTATTTATTTCGGCACATAACACTGATATACGTTCTTATGGGTGACTAGAGGGAGTTGGTCGTATTTACTGCTTTCATGGGGTGAGGAGGACAGGAACGAACGGGGCTCGTCAACACAAACTAGCCAATAAGATCCCTGCTATCTCCGCTATGCCCAGCAAGACCAGTTCAGAAAACACCAGTGCCACGCATGGTCAGACTGTGGTGCTCAGTTTTGACTGAGAAGAACCAGCCGAAAACAACTCAATCTCCTCGCCCATCTATCTACTTATTTTGTGCTTACAGACACCAGAAAATAGGCTGAAGATCGTTGGTAGATGAAGAGGCCGTCGGAAACCACTATACTCCTCTCTCTTAAAAGCAGCTTGCGATGGCAACCTAGGGTGTGGTTAACTCTGATAAAAGTCCCTCTGGGGTTCGTCAAGCGTGCCTGTGTGTTGGTGTTTTGCCCTCTCTGGCGTGAGTGTCTCACACTCCACTATACTGTGGGCATTACATGTGAGTAAAACAACTGGAATTACATCCCTCCAGGGGTCAGAAATGAGTCATTCGGCAGTGCAAACTTGCTGACTGTCTTTTTAATGCACACTCAGACAAGATCCTATTAAGGGGTGCCTTCATCTCTAAGTGGGGTGGGAGGTCCTGCTCATGGCTTGGAACAGATGAGGGATGGAACAAATGGTGTGTGTTACAGTACTGAGCCTTTATTACCCACGTGGCATGTGGGCGAGAAACAGAAGGAATAACGTGCATGCTACGTTTTGTTATTTTTTGCAGGGAAACAATTTGGAGCATCCCTGTCAAAAGTCCCTGTATCTTATTGGCTCAGCAGCACTACTTCATTAGTTCTGCCACTCTTCCCCGTTCTCAGCGGTGTTGTGTGGGACAGTGTATGGGGAAAAGGAAGCACAACCAACCACCGTCCTCCACTCCTTCTCCCATCCTTTCAGTCACCAAGGTAACTGTCCATTCGGCTTAAGGCACCTTTCGGCTCAGACTGCCGGAGGGTTCGGACCATGGCTCAAATCTGCTGCCGCTGTCGAGCTCTGGGAGGCTTCCAGGGACTCCGAGCGATCAGCTGAGGGGAGGGGGGAGGAGCTAAAGCCTCTGGCTGAACATCCCCACACCTCTGCTGGAAAAGTGAGCAAGTATCACTAAAGAGGTGCTAATTACTATTCTGCAGCTTGAAAACAGGAGCGGGAAAAGACAGGAAAGGAGAGAAAGAGGTGGTGATTGAGAGGAAGAGAAAGAGGAAGGGAGGGCGAGGGAGGGTGGGAACAGTTTCATTTGTCACAGAGCCTGTGTGATGCTCTTTTGGAGCCGCTAAGAGGGTCAAAGAGGCAGGAGGAGCAAAGGAGGAGAGAACGAGTCTGTGTATGTGTGAGGAAAAGAAACCGTGAGAGAGAGAGAGTGAGAGAGAGAGAGACAGAATGTGAGTGAGAGGGAGGGGGCTTTGGTGGTGTTCAGGAGAGGTGGGGGAGAATGAAGAGAAAGAGAGAGAGGGAGAGTGAGAGACCAAGAGAGAGAGAGAGAGAGAGAGAGAGGAGGGAGGAGAGGAAAGCAGAGGATTTCTTCCAGCTCCTCTGAATGGTGCTAAAAGCTGTTAGCTGCTCAGGCAGTGGATAAAGAACCAACAGCGCCACAAAAGAAGCGAGGTATCCACCGCAGGAACAAAAGCAGGGGCTTAACCCGGCGAGGGGGTGTGGAAAATAAAGACCGGAATAGAGACCTGGAGCGAGTGAGGGAGAGAGAGAGAGAGAGAAAGAAAGAGAGAGAGAGAGAAGGAGGGAGAATGAGAGAGAGGGGAGGGACGCTGGGGACCGAGCGCGCTGTCTGCTCTGCGTAACGTACACAACAGCAGTTCATGGAGATGCCGCTTTAGACCTGCTCCCTCTCTCTCTCTCCCTCTGTGTCACTACAGTGTTCTCGTTTCTTTGGAGACTGGGGACGGCCGACCGTTGGCCAGCTGGCCCTCATGTGGGCCCTGGCTCAGCGACCCCTCTGCTGCGAGGACACTGGGGCATGTTCCCTCCTCAAGCCAGCCTCACATGCTGTAGGGTAAGCCTCTATATTCTCACCTATATTCGCCACTTGGTCCCTCTGCACCGCCTATCATCCTGATTTTTCACTGCCATCAAACACCACCCCCTCGTTCACTGTTCATGACCCAGCCATGGACTGTTTATTGATATTGATGTTCAAGTCCCTGTGTCGGTTGCAAATACCTGTCTGCTCGGTTATCAGTGTGTGTGTGTGTGTGTGTGTTTCCCCTTGAGGACGTTAAAACCCTTCCCTGCATGCCTACATTCTAAGAAAAATGCATTACCCCGGTATGTACACCCCATCAGCGGCAAGGGAGAGAGGGAGGGACTGAAAAGAAGAGCCGTGAATATCTGTGACGGACAGGCCAGTAGAGTGCGCGACAGAAGAGTTTTCAGCATCCAATGAATTGCTCCTCGCTTCTCCGTATTCTCTTGCTCAGTGAATATTCTGAGGGGGGGGGGGTTTCAGAGGGGTACCCCACTGCTGAAGCACAGACTGTAGCCTCTTTTGTTTTGTGTCCCCTTGTTCCACAGCTGTGGATTAGTGTGATTAGTGTGCGCGCGTCTGCCTGTGACACACCTCAAGCCTCTGACAGCTCTCGCCCGCCCGACAGCCTGTTTCCAGTGTGAGAATGCTGAATGAGTTGCTGGACGAGGCAGGGTGCCGTTCTCCAGCTCCACCAAATGACAGAGGGAGGGGAGCTGGAGCAGCATATTCGCTTAAATAAATAAATAAAGCTCCTCACAAATTCCATTCCATTGTCTGCTTGTGTCTTCTTGTTGTGTCTTCCGTTCACTTTGCCTTTGTCCTCCTTCCTCGCAAGTTACCCTGATGTTTCACCCCTCTCTCCTCTCCTCTGGCCACAGATAAACACCGGGGCACAAGAGGTGGGCGGTCAGGATGGGCACGACGACCATCAGTATTGAGGAGGTGCGCGCGCTCGAAGGGAAGGAGGAGAGGGAGGAGTCCATTCTGGCTCTACTGGGCATCATCGGGACTTTCCTCAACCTCTTCGTCATCGTCTTCGTCTACATCTACACCACCCTGTGAGGGGTAGCACGTGGGAGGGTGGACTGGGGACTTTGGGGCCGTGGTCGACCGGCGGTGAGGGTTCGGGGGTGGGTGAGGCTGGGACAGGGTGGGGGCAGAAGGCGAAGACATGCTGGAAGACAGGGAGGATGAGTACCACAGTGGAGATTTGGGGAGATAACACTGGGCTGCACTGGATGGACCTTAATGGGAGGTCAGATCTCCTTGGGAAGATACTACTGGACTGAACGGACTGGACAGTTGAGAAAATAAGGAATGACATGGGGAGACAAGACTGGATGAGTCTAAACTGGTAGCAGGGAGCAATAGGTGGCTAACATCAGAGAAAACTTCAGGATGGAGATTAGGGACTGTTGTCGGAGAATGCCAGAAAAAATACAGAGCTCGTTTGGGCAAAATACAGGTACGGACCACTGGAGCCACACACAAAGGTAACACTGAGTTGAAGCAGAGAAACAGGAGGGGGGGGGTTAGAAGGTTAGGACTGTTGGAAGTGGGACCCCTTATTTGTGGATCTGCTGCACTGAAGTGGAACTCCAAAAGCTGAACATCATACCGGACTACTCAATGTTTTACACTGCAGGAGAGGATCAACTTACACTGGCACACATACACAGCCTGCTCTGATCGGCAATGGAAACCTATGGTCACGGAATGACCCTCTTACATTCATATAATCTGAGCTGGTTCACAAAACTTCCATCCAACTGGCCAAGGGGATTTTACGTTTCCCCCAGTACTGCCAGTTACAGCGAATGTTGTGTGGTTTCTTTTATGCGGACCTGCAAACGCATGCAGTTTCTGTCAAACACATGTGCACAGCCTGTGGAAGCCATCCAAATTGAGGGCAAAGTCAGGACTCCCTCATTACTGCCACCAGAGACATAAGTGGAGGATCGGAGTGTGCCGATGCTTCCAGAGCGGAGATGGGGACCTGCAATAAAAACTGTGTGGGGGAGAGAGACAGAGGGCGATGGGGGGGGCGGGTGGGAGACTGAGAACTATTTTTCTATTTTGAATTAAAAAGGAACAGCAGTTGATCTGTGGAGATAGAAAACAGTTGGGCTGCATTCACATGGACAAAAAAATGGACAATGCTAGAGCTATTTTGACTGACTGGTTCTCTGTTTTCACTTGCTGTCTAACTGCCAGGAGAGAGGGAAAGAAAGGACAAAACCCACTGTATTACCTCTCCCTGATATCAGGGTGGGGCTTAACATACCGTTTCTGTACAAAGGACAAAGCTTTTATATAAATATATTATTACCTACTAGATGTGCTGTGCAATAGAACATTTGATCAATAAAACGAAATGTATTCGGAAGGGTTTGATCTGTGTGGTTTGATTTGTGCTGTTCGGGGGGGATCGGAGGGGTGAGCTTGCATCTGTCTGTCTTCAGATGATGGCTTAGGGTTTACCTAAATCAGTTGTGTTGCATTCCTCTGTGTGTGTGTGTGTGTGTGTGTGTGTGTGCGTGTGCATGTGAGAGACAATGAATGCATTACGCATACACATTTGTGTGAGCAAATACTATGTGAACACAGTTGAGAAAAGGGTGAAAGCAACTGATCATAGGGAAGAAAAGAGGCATCAATGCATCTTTGACACAAATGCGAGAAAGTAATAAAACTGAAAAAAAACTGCAATTAAATCAAAGAATATTACTTGACAGCAGCGACCACCTTGGACTGAAAAGTGGGAAAAAAATCTATTGCTAGGACAACTTCCCAATCAATCAACAGCAAAACAGTATTACTTACCGTGTACCAATCCTTACATTTTCCAGTTGCAGAGCTTTTCTTATTTTCTCTCAGACAATTGATTCAAAACTCAAAAGAGGGATTTGTTAGACAGGGATAACTCCTACACCTGTAGAGGAAAGGGACCCTAGAACCAGAACACTGTCCCACCTCACATCTGATCCAGAGGCCCTGATTTTTCTGAAGGAACTGTGGGAATGCTTTGACAGGAAAGGCCAGGTTGTGTGCGCATGATAAGGGATGGGATGGAAGTCTGGAGGGGACTTGCATTAACGTTGTTTAATAAGGCAAGACCATGCAAAACCTTAGTGATCCTCTGAAACATCTGGTCAAAGGAAACAGGTCATTTAAAGAGACAAACCTAAAAGCAGGTTTTCAATGCTACAACTCAAACTGAAGATTAAAGTTTCTGACAAACAATGCAATTCATCCTTTGGCTGAAGGCTTGGCTTAAAGCTGGGTTCAATCCTTCCATTAGATTCTAATGAGGGCCTTGGAAACACTGAATTTTTTAGTTCAAGATCCTAGAGGTATTCCGTGGCAGGTTAGATGGTAGCATTGTCAGGATGTGTCATTACTGCTGTTAACCTTCATTCTATGAGCTACTGTTTCTTCATATGGCTGTCATTGACTCAAATATAATGTGAGCATAGGAATGTGGGGGCGGTTTAGTGTCAAAAAACCTTCCGGGCCTTTGAAGGCTTTGAAGCAACAACAACCTAGAGGCTAAGGCAAAGCCTATTTCTTCAGAGCGGCTGAAACGAACAGCTGTGGGGAAGTCTCGACTGACAGAGGTCTATATTTCTTAGTTCCCTGATATTGAAAAAATAGAGGTACCTACCTCATTAGGGATTTATCCCTCAAGTCTTGTGTGTGTGTGTATGTGCGTGTGTGGTAAAAGCAGTCTACACATAGGTCAAAGGGCCTGTGGAATAAGGCGACCACACGGTCACATACACGTGATCCATTGGTCAAGGCTGGAGACACATGAATCACAGCGTTAAGGCTCTGCCTCTGTCCATGGTACCCAACATGCTTCTACACACCAAGATTACCCTCCATGTCTGACAGACACACACAGACACAGCTGTCCCTGCAGCAAGAAAGGGTGTGAGATAGACGGAGGGAATGTGATAAAGGAATAGAAACGGCAGCACCAGATACTGTTCAGAGTTTGTGAGGGAGAGAGAGGGAGAGAGAGAGAAAGAAAGAGAGAAAGAGAGAGAGATTGTGTGTTAAGGGAGATAAAGGAATAGGAAAAAATATTACTGGAGGGATATAAAGGTGGAGACAATGAAAAAAGAATGGAAGAGGACACCACGGAACAGAACCCCCCCC
>JBBMFX010000001.1:32341025-32351931 GCA_037832545.1 Rhabdalestes septentrionalis
CACACACACACACACACACACACACACACACACACACACACACACACACACACACACACACACACACACACAAACTATATGGACAAAATAAGGTTGCAATTTTTTTAAGGTTGCAAGGACCCATAATTTTCCTGGAACAAAAAGGCTTACAGTATGCAAATATTTAGTGACACAGCAAAGACGATATGCATATACAGTACAGGCCAAAAGTTTGGACACACCTTCTCATTCAATGTGTTTATTTTCATGACCATTTCCATTGGTAGATTCTCACTGAAGGCGTCAAAACTATGAACAAACACATGTGGAGTTCTGTACTTAACAAAAATGGTGAAATAACTGATAACATGTTTTATATTCTAGTTTCTTCAGAATAGCCACACTTAACTCTGATTACTGCTCTGCACACAGATGTTTACTGCTAAAAGCTCTGGGAACTCCTTCAAGACTGTTGGAAAACCGTTTCAGGTGACGACCTCTTGAAGTAAAGAGTGCAAAGCAGTAATCGGAGCGAAGGGCGGCTATTTTCAAGAAACTAGAATATAAAACACGTTTTCACGTTTTGTTGTTAAGTACAGAACTCCACATGTGTTCATCCATAGTTTTGATGCCTTCAGTGAGAATCTACCAATGTAAATGGTCATGAAAATAAACACATTAAATGAGGTGGTGTGTCCAAACATCTGGTCTGTACTGTATGTGGTGTTTGTGTGTGTGTGAGTGTACATGTGTGTTCCTCTTAAAGCAACGGTACAATGGCCTAAAGTTGTAGAAAGTGTCTCTAAAGACATTCATTTTCAAAAACAGCCTGTCTTTGGGAGGACACATAGGATGTTAAGCCCGTCTGCCAGATTTTAATGTGCAAACATTAACTTTTAAGCGTGCTTCCATCTTGCTTGCCCTGACTCTGAAAGCCAGATGATTAACCTGAAGTAAGCTGCCCTTGTAATTTACTACAGTAACAACCTGCCCAATTACACATCGCAGGCGAATTGAAAAAATAAAGACATCTGAACAGCAACAAGGTGGCAGGTGGAGGAAAGCCAAATTCATGGGCTAAGAAGGACTTAAATTGTTTCTTTTAAAGAAAAATGTCATCTAAACATACTGACATGGAATAAAGGTGATCAGGAAGCTGTCTGCTAAATCTCATCTGTGCTGGGTCCATTACCTTTGACTCTCTATGAGTAACACTAGCAGATTCATAAGGCGGCTGCATGAGGATTTTCAGTACGAGAATTACAGATTCAGTGTCTGATGCCACCTAGTGGACACCTGAGGTTTAAGAAATGGGGGGAACCCCACACATTCGTTCATACCCCCAAAATATAGTCGTCGGAGTGGAAAGAGAAAATCACCAAATTTTGAATTCTATTATATATTATGGAAAATAATGGAGAAAATTTTCACTCATCTGACACTATTAATCAGCCTGCTGATTGAGTAAAAAAAAAAAAAAAGTCAAATTTTTATGTACCATTTTGATTCCTAAAATCTAATCCTTCTAAATTCTCCCCTGTACTGATAACATTTTGAATGACAGTTTAAAAACATGACACTCTGTATGTTGTCACATATACTTAAAAACTGTTATAAATGTGATAAATATGGTGGAAATATTTGCCATTTTAAAAATACACAGACAAACTGGTGACAGTTGACAATGGACAGACAACAAACCGAAGCTGTAACATGCATGCTACTTTCTGGATGTGTGTGTGTTTGAGAGAGAGAGAGTGTGTACGCACTGGACAGGGCGACTGCAGGAAGACAGTAACCTTCTCGTCCTCCAGCATGAGCTGAAGAAAGAGTCGACGGATGAACCCAGAGATATTCCCAGAGACCTGGACATTTCCCCGCTGTGGGGCGGACTGGAACAGCTCACACAACACCTGCAACAAAACAACACAAAACGTAAACAGCCTCAATGCAAGATTTATAAGGTATTTCCAAGTTTTATTCCTGTGCCTTCATAACGGCATTACATTATACTGATATAACCGTCAACAGTGTGTAATGAACAAATTTCTAATAGTCTCTTTAAACATACTAAAATGATAAAACGATTCTATACATTTTTATCACTTCAACTCAAAAAAATATATATATTTTTTGCTGCAAGCACATCATCTACTGTGTACCTAAACTGAAGTTTATAAGAGAAGTTTTTAATGTATTTAAAAAAAGAAAACAAATAGGGGGGGTTGATATATTTATAGTCTGAGCTACTTCATATTGTCTCCTTAGAAGCAGCCCCCTGTCTCCCGCCACGTTTTTAGCACTTTTTACGATCAGATATAAAACTATATTTCAGTATTTTGACTTTTAAACACTTTTTAAAAAATGTGCACCATTTTTAAAGCTCTAAACTTGAAATTCATGTTTTTTTTTTATTTGATATCTCTGATTCCACACGACATGCAAACTCGAAATGAAGTTTCCTGTGGGGTGCGAAGACTTCACTATCAACCTGAACAAATTGAAGCTCCAAAAAGTGAATTTAGAAGCAGTGCCAATTTTTTACAGCAAATTTTAAGGCTGTCTTGACATTATTGTTACTGGCTCTGTGCTCCAAAAATAAGCCAATTACAAAAGGTCTTTGTCACTTGGGAGATAAAACACACATACCTGCGCCATGAGTCTCTGGTTATTAGGATGGCAGGAGATGCACTGCAGGAAAAAGGCAACGGTGGCGTTCTCTATGGCCGTCCTCTGCTGGGTGGTGAGGCCATTGCTCCGCCCTGTCGACGCCAATGAAAACCTCGTCCCTGAGGGCTGGGGTGCAGGTCCGGCCTCAGAGGTCCCAGGCGAGGGTCTGTGTCCGCTGTTAGTTGCTCCACTAGCGCTGGAGTGGCACAGGAGGAAAAGGAGCGACGTCCATAGTGGGTTGACCTCAGGTCCGCCCAGCCAGTCCTTCATAGCATGGCTGTTGCCCACCTGAATTGAGGAAATGTTTTAATGAAAATACACACTGAAATGACAGGATCAAACACGATGAAGCCATAGAGTGTATTTACATTATAGTAAGATATATACACAATATGTCCATAAGTTTGTGGACACTTGGTTGTCATAAGTCCTGCCCCCCGGCTCCTTGTCTTTCACCTCCATTCTTGTGGAAAGGCATTAGACTAGATTGTCGAACGGGGATTCAACTGAATTAAACCACAAAAGATCCAAGGGGTCAGGTGCTAATTTTAGATTTGTCTCAGGCTGCAAACATCACTTCAACTTCTTTCAAAGCTACATTTGTCCAGCTCCAGTACTTCATAGCTATGTGTCAGGGAGCTTTATAACTCTCTACTTGATGCTTGGCACTGAGCGTAGTGTCCTTAGGCTAATGGAGATTGAACAAGCCATGTGTACAGAATAGAATCAAAAGAAATTTAAAATAAATAAATAAAAAGTCACTAGTTAGAAGTGGCTGCATATTTTAGACATAGACAGAGACAATTAAAACAACGTACTTCTGTAAGGAAGCGCAAGACGGGGGCTGCTAAGTCCGGGGACAAGGGCAACCTGCATGAGGACGATGAGGAAGATGCGGTGTGATTATGCTGGGGCTGGCGCCGATCTGCCTGGCTGACGGGCAGCGGCAGGTCAGCGCTGGCCAGGAGGCTACAGCACAGGCTGGCCAAGCTGCGCACCAACAGGGCGGGGAGTCCGGAGTCCAGGAGCTGCTGGATGGCGCCGGGCGACTGGGAGGCAGCAGCCAGGGTGGCCAGTTGGCTCTCGGACAGTGAGGCGGGCGAGCGAGCATGTTTAGAGTCGTCGGTCAGCGAGGAGGCTGCTGCAGCAGCGCCGCTCAGCTCCTGCTGCTTCTTGCCGTCGTCCGTCATGGCCAGGCGACACTGGGCCTGCGACTGGGCCTGAGCAGTCGGGGGCGCTGCCAAGCCCATCCAGGACATGAGCAGCGAGAAATAGCTCGGGTGGATGTGGCACATGGAGCACAGGAGGCTGTCCACGGCCTTCTTCAGGACCATGTTGCACGGCAATGACATGGACCAGTTGTAAAGTAGTCTGCAGGGGGGGCGAAGCATAAGTTAAGCAGTGTTAAAGTTGGATCAGTTTACTGCCAGAGCTCCTTTAATCTTCAAACGGAGAGTGAAGACCCACCTCTTTACTGAGCACTTCAGATAATAATTACATGTCCATGTTAACTAAAACAGAAAAGCAAGAAAGCAAAACCTTTTCGTGTGTTTGATCTGAAAGTACCCTGGTGAAGCAGAAGAGCAGCTCTTAATTTCTAGTTTCGGTTTAAGTGTAAATCGGTCAATCGGGACGGTACCTTGCTCTACTCAGTCCTGAGATTCAAACAATGAGGTTCTGATCACAGGAGCGACTCCCAAACCACACCAGCAGCTGCCACAATAACTAATATTAAAGACATTTTCAAAGTACAGAGGTGTTTCACTCTGGAGAAGAGTGTCTGCCAAATGATGCAGATGTACATTTTTGGGATTTGGCAGGTTGGTTAATACAGAAATCCCCTCGCCGAATTATTGCTGTTCATTCATACTGAAGTGTGATAAAGTGGATGTTAAGCAACAGGCGCCTAATAATGACAGTCCCACGGCTCTGTTGGTTGCCAAGTTTTTACAGCAAATTTAGAGGTTGCCTTGACAAGACAACTAATGTTGCCTGTGCTCCAAAAATCAGCCCATTACAAAAGGTCTTTTACTCTGGAAGGTCAATTACTCTGTCAGACTACAGACACCAAAGATTTACACCAAATTCACTTTAGGGGTCTTGTCAGTAATCACTAACCACAGAAATTATAGCAGCTCTACAGATAAAAATAGTTTTAGTCAGCATTAAATACACTAAAACAGCGACATTCAACCTTCCCGCAAAAAAGCTCTCCTTCCAAGTTCAGTTCCAGGACATAATCTTCAATGAACTGTATCAAACAGTATAAGTCAATGAGGGCATGTGTGTTCATTTCGCAAAAATTCCTCAGATTTTTCAAAAATTCTGCATAATTTAGTCACCCCTACCAGAATGGTTTTGTAAAACTGGACATTGTCTTAAATTTAAAACATCTGTAGTGGTGGGGATAGGAGCCAGAATATCTACGCTTAATTCGTTACGCAAAATGGAAAAAAAAAGAATTAGTAAAACTAGTCAGCAGACACAGTATTTTGTGTGCGTTTTTAAGTGTGTGTGGATGTGTTTGAGTGTAGACTCACTCGAAAAGTTCCCGACTGAGCAGTGCAGGAAGATCATACTCCACTGGGAGCTCATAACTGTGCCACAAGATCGCCGCCACACAGTGGAGGTGGGAGGGGGAGGGCATGAGGAGGCCATATTCACGCGACGGTGATGCTCCAGGCCCCATGAAGCCCACCGGAGAAGTCTGCTTCAGGGCCGCAACGCGTGACGAGTCATGTACCCACTGCAGCAGGGCCTGGATCCTGCAGAGGACAAAGACAAACCACACATGCCTGTTAACAGAGGGGCAATCCAACAACAGCAACTACACACACTGATCATACACCAGTCCCCCTCCTGCTCACAAGGTGATCTGCATCTAATGCAGGCTGTACTGCTAATTGTACTGAATACACAGGATTGACCAACAACAACGCTAATCATAAAAAATCCATTTTTGCGAACCCTAATAAAGATCAATATTAAAAGGCAGCATGAAGTTGGAGTTTTGCATTGTTCCACTATTTTTCCATGAATAAATAAAGCGACCCCTTGCCAAGCCCTACCTGTACTACTCAAGGGCGGGGCCACAGCGTCACCTATATTTTGATTGGTCGAAAGACTTGGAAAGAGGTTATTTTTTACTTTCTGCATGCAAATAGTGCTACAACTGTGCCATCGCAGAACAGTTTCAGCACAGCACGGTTCCTGTATACATATGCAAAATGCATTTAGAGACTGAAAATTGCTATCCCTTACCTATCCTTTGTGCCAGGATCCTGGGTGGTGCCCAGCTGGTAGAGAATGTCAATGGTGGAATCGGATGAAAGACCATTCAGCCTCCCAAAGAGCAGTGGGCTGTTCAGATCTGTAACAAAGCACAGCAGGCATTTAATAAGACACAAAATTACAACCATCTACTCACACAGTTATAAAAGAGACCTGCACCAGATTTCTAACACTTAAGGCAATGGTTATTTTACATTTGTCTATATATTTTTCCCTAATCATTCTCAGATCTCTCCTAGTGGAAAACCAGAAATACTGGTTCAGTTCGATACTTCATTAAATCACACCCGGAGCTGCTGATGGAGTTTCACAGATCCGTGTAAAGACTGGAGGCCTGTTTTCTTCTAAACAGCTCACAAAGCTTTAAGTACACTTTCTAAACAAATACACTCTTGATATTCCTTAATGCTTTGTTTGTGTTTATTCTAATGTTAGCTTGTGTATTTGCTGGCAGAAAATCCCCAACTGACCAGATATATGATTTCAAACATGCTGCAGGGGTGCACAGTACTGTATCTTTTCCACACATGCTATGAAAGTACTACCCTCAGGTTACCCTTTACGACAACTGTGTGTAAACGGAAAGAAAAAGGTCGAGACTGACTGGCGAGGTCGGTTCCGGAGGCGGCGCAGTTGCGGAGCAGGATGTCGATGAGCTTGAGGCCGATGCGGGTGGACTGCAGGCCGATCTTCACCAGCACGGCCTCGATGTTGGGCGAGTGCATGCCACAGTAGGGGGACATGAGCAGCGCGGCGCAGGTCTGCAGCAGGTTGGCAGTGGGAGCCGCCGCACTAGCCATCATCGCCTCCAGGTCGGACACGTGCGTTAAACAGTGGTGCAGCAGCCGCAGCCAGCCAATACTGAAACAGAGAACGTGGAGACTCAAAGGAGGTGGATGTTGCTTCAGAAATTACATCAGAGCCTACATCCCAGACTGATAATGGGTCAGGACTAATATTCTCATTTGCACAAGTCTTGACACGCATTCATTCACACAAAATTAGCAACTATTGTATCAAATGGATGTAATAATCACCATGACTGCGTATAGAACTGAAATGACAAAGGAAATTAATTTTTCTGTCTGATAATTAGGCCCAGTAAAGGACAAAACACAGCGGGGATAGTAAAGAGCACCACCAGGCGCAGAGGAAGCTTTATGGCACTTTTCCACTTACTGCAACACTGATTTTGGATTAGGCAAAATAACATTACAATGACAGATGGATTTGGAAAGAGTTCGCACTAAAGAGGGAAACATACATATAAACTAGAGTTTAGATTGGGTCCAAAAAATGAGTGCACCTTTTGCCCCAGCCCAGCCCGGCCCGACACATTAACTGTAATTATCGGCCCGAGCCCGATTTAAACCCGGCAAATTTTTTTAAATACGTGGGCCGTTATAACACACGTTCTCAACTGTGGTGCGTTTCTAAACACACTCCGAGCTCCGAGCACACACTGGTCCTTTGAAACCGTTTGTAAATTACGAGTGTCTAACTGAAAGCAGCAGCAGACAGAATTTTTAGGAAATACACCAGACATGTTGTCCCTGCCCACGACTTGCTGGAAATGGTTCCACACCTCCGACTTTCCTCCAAACGTTCTCAAAGTTAATTCTCTCGTTTTTATTTTCTTCTTCACGTCTTCAAGCTCTGTTCAGTACAGCCCAGCAGGACCGGTGTAATGTGGCCAGTGGCAGGAGCTGGAGCGCTGCTGCGTGTGACAAGCAGCAATTTAACTTTGCTACAATATTCATATATTTATACATTTGGCATAGCTCCTCAACCAAATAGGCTAATTAAGTAATGATTAAAAAATCAAATGCTTGATCACGGCCCGGCCCGGCCCGAGGACAGCGGCAGGAAAAACCGGCCCGACCCAACCCGCGGGCCGAGTCGGGTTCAGGCAGAGAATCTAAACCCTAATATAATCCAACATCTGAGAAGCTGATGAAATTCAAGCACAACTATCACTTTGGGCTGAAGATACATTCCAGCGGGAG
This sequence comes from Rhabdalestes septentrionalis, assembly GCA_037832545.1. Lineage (NCBI taxonomy): Eukaryota > Metazoa > Chordata > Actinopteri > Characiformes > Alestidae > Rhabdalestes > Rhabdalestes septentrionalis. Next base: position 32,348,972 of record JBBMFX010000001.1, read on the forward strand.
TTTTCTAACGCTGAGAGAAATGTGAAGGAAGCAGGGTTAAGTTTTTATTGCATGTTATGCTTGAAGGTTTTGCTTCATGGTTCTGCTGTAAAGTCGAAGAAGATCCCTGTCCTGGTGTACCTGGTTTTGGACACCTGATCCTCAGAGGGCAGGAAGGGGTTGTTTACAGTAGCTGAGGACGTGTTGCCGAAGGCAGTGAGGCCGAGCAGCTTGATCTGAGACAGGCCGAGAGTGCTGGCGTCCCGAGGCCGGTGCAGCCGCAGGCACACAGCTGACGCCACCTCCGCCTTCACCAACTGGATCTTAATGTAGGTCAGACCACTGGTTACAACTGGTGTGGAGAGGGGAAGCATGTTCACACCATCTGCACTGATCTCCACTGACACAGAGGAGGGACATGCTGGAGGATCAGAGAGAAAGACAGAAATTTTGAACATGAAGGACGTTTGAGTGTTCACAACACCACATGCTGATGTATGTTTTAAGGTGTGAGTTCTGGTTTGGATATCTTGATTACACACAGAATACACACTGGTCTTAAAAGAATAGTTCGATAATTATATTTCCACAATTTTTCCATGTATTTGACCAACTTGTATGGTCAAATCGTTCGATGATTTGTGTTTTGCACTGGAGATACACAGCTAGTGTAATTAATTAGTAATGTGAAAATGGCATAATGGTCTTTTTAGGGGTGGCATTGTACAAAAAGGGTGTTATTTATAAAACTTAACACAAGTACAGTACAAATAAATAAATAAATCTTATAAAACACTAAAGATTTCCATATTTGCCCTCAGCTAATATTCACTGTTCTTAGCTTTACATATATTTTCTCCTCAATTCGATGTTTTGTTACATTTCTGATGACCTATAAAATTCCACCTAATTATAAATATAATGTGGATCACCTGACAGGTGTTGTACATTTAATGAGCTGCTAAGTGATCGTTTCTATTTAATTCTAATTGTTCACATAGCAATTTTCCGACACTTGGCATGAATAAAAATCTGCCGTTTCTGAAATAGACGGGAAGGGAGCGTTTGACTGGTAGTGTATGAAACTCACTGGCGAGTGAAGCCAGGTGGGGCTGGATGTGAAGCTCTTTGAGCAGCACTGCAGCGGGGAGGTGGATGGTGAGGTCACACCAGGCTTCCTCAGGAAGGAAGATGTAAGACCAGGCAGCAGATCTGGCACGCCGGTGTGGGGGGGTCGCCTGCAGAAGCACCTCGGCTGGCTGAGCTGTAGGACTGCTAGAAGTTATGGTGCCTGCCAGGGGACAAAAAATAAATAAATTACAATTTGTAGTATCACTGGCCTCACAACACACACTAAGATCAGTTAGTAAACTATAATCCACAAAAAAGGCTAAAGAGAAAGTGTTACACTCTAGAATTTACACCAGTCTTATGTTCTCATAACAGTACTATTTCACATAAACCCAACACAATAAACCACAATCTAACACAACTAGCACTTAGACCAGGTTGAAGTCTTGGCCTGGAGGTTATTTATTGGTTATTTTCCTGATCAAATAGCGACTACATTGATTTAGGTGTGAAAATCTCCAAATTATTTTAGGCCACCAGACCTCTATATACACACAAATGTCTAGTCCCTGACTAACCAAGTATCATGTCAATGTACTACCTCAGTAAATACTTTATAACTTCATGTTACACTCTGGACTTTCAATAGCACCAGCACTTTACCTTCTGATTGCCGATACAATGGTCACACTCATGGTATTTGATAAGCTTATCATTGACTCTCAATAACAACACTGTCTCTTGTGCAATATCATACTTATGGTGTTGTAATATTCACTCTGGAACGGTTACTTCTCATTCACACTATACTGATACACTGGTGCATTGTGTATTTATTGACATTCCTTGCACTTTGCTCAATGCTTCTCTCGGCGTCCTGCACAATATTAAAATTCTGCTGTAATAATATTCACTCAGGACGGTTTACATCCCATTAACTCTATACTCTAAGATGGCAGTATCGTCTATTATCTTGTCTCAGATTAACACTATACAGTTACATTGCGGTAGTGTATTTATTGTTCAGACAGTCATTCCCTGAATTTTTTTTTAATTCCTTCTCACTGCCTCCTGTACAATATTATACTTATGGTGTAATACAAGTAACTTTTTCTGTGGTAACATGCACTCCGCTGAATGTTGCTTCATGTTGCACTGTGGAGAAAAGTTTCACAATGTACACGTTCACAGAAACTGTATTCATGAACTGAAGGCCCCCAGTACCCCCGGCATCCCATCTACATTACTTAAACTGGACAGCCCTCTATGAAATCTTGTTAAACCTCCCATTCTAAGTCCCAGTACCAAGAGGGGCGAAGTTATGCAGGCCCTCGGCGTTGTCAGGCTCGGAAGCGAGCACCCGTGCTTTGAGGCTGCCGTCGGCTGCTTTGCCCGGCCCGGAGTCGAGGAACTTCATGATGGTGGAGACCATGCTGCGGGCTGTGTTCACTATGGCTCGCGTGCTTGTGACCATGTTGTTGCAGATTAACTGCACACCACCTGAACCGCACACACAAGACAGAATGAGAAGAAAAAAAATCTCTTGCTTCAGAAATGTATTCTTCACCTTACAGCTCAGTAGGGGGTGTGACGAGACGCGTTTCCCACGAGAACAAGACGAGACACGAGACGAGGCTTTTAGACATTTTTAAAAAATGAAGACCATGGTTGAAAATCTCAATTGAGTAGGCTTTGTGCTGAGATGCTGGCGAGCCAGGTTTGTGGAACATGATACACTTCATTACAACAGCCTAGCCTTGTAATGTGTGTGTGTGTGTAATCTACTCTTTTCAGTTTAGTAGTTGAGGAAAGGGGGAAAAAAAACATTTCACAAGAACTGGGGTTTGAAAGTATTCTAAGTATTCTCTCACATTCCAAACAAATCCAAGATGTAACACATCACATCAAAC
>JBBMFX010000001.1:32378877-32404389 GCA_037832545.1 Rhabdalestes septentrionalis
ATATACTGTAACCTAATTCATAGGTTTGGTTCAGTCAGTGATAAAAATGTCATGACCATTGTAGCCCAAGTTATAGGTTTGTATTCAATAACAAATGGTAAAAAAAAAATGCTTCTTGTTACATCTGTATGTATGTGCGATTAATTCGATTAATTAATCGCCACACCATGTAATTAATTATTTTTTAATTCAAATTTTTAATCACTTGACAGCACTAGTTACAATAGTTCCACAATTGAGCAACTATTTCTAAGAAACAGAAGTGATACTGGATCAGTCTCATCTTGCCAATCAAGATCAGTAGAAGTGCCGTAACAGATTCAGCCTATTGTGCCAATAACTATTTCTCACTTGAGGAACTCAAAGGACTAAGGGCCTGATGCTGAAGCAGCAGATTTGATGTGAAGCTTTGCTCACACAATTAAAGTTTTTATTCAGTAAGTGTAAAATGAACATTCTGTCATATGTGAACACGCCACAGCACTGTGTAAACAGCACAAAATTCTTCTTGGGTATTTAGACCAGCCAGGAAAACAGCACCCGGGGAGCAGTGTGTGATGACGGAACCTCAGATGACCCACTACCCCAATATAGTACAATAAACTGGGTAAATGGTTCTTCTGATGGAAATCTTATGATCTGGGTTCTTCATAGCACCAAAATGCGAAACCACTACTGTTACAAGAACCATTTACAGAACCATATTTTGAGGGTGTACATAGTAATACTCCCAAGTCTAACTCTAAACCAGGGGTCACCAACCTTTCTGAAACTGAGAGCTACATCATACGAAGGGCTACCAGTTTCATACACTAGTGCAGTGTTTACCTAAACTTGTATAATGAACATGTTATAAATGCTTATTTTAGATAGTCATTTTCAAACAGATATAAATGCAAATACGATTAAAGAAGAATAGCAAGAATAGATAAAATGACATGTTAGATGCTGCTCACTGGTCACTGGTGAGTTGTGCTATATTTTGGACCCCTTGGGGGCACCACATTGGTGACCCCTGCTCATTTTCAATTAATGAGCCAATTTTATTCCATGACACTGCAAACCATCACAATGACCTCCATGGCTGAGGTAGATCTTCTTCTGTCCACTGATCTGGGATCAGTACGCTCCTTTGGCTATTTGCCCGAGAGATGTGATTCCATATTGGATTCTATGGCATCATTTAATTATTGGGCTTTTGGCCTTAACATTATTTTGTATTCCTACAGTCAGCAAGAGGAAAAGGAAAGCAAAACAGATACAACTACAGTGTCTGTGCACAGGGTCAAGATCGAACACGAGGAAGGCTGTGCAGTGACAGAAACATGTGATGCAGCCAGTAAAACAACACTCGGCTCAGATGAAGGCCCCTTGAGCAGATTGCAGTCGGAGCTCCCAGGATCCGCTGTAGCCGCCCTGTTATCACCACCCAACCCTCCATTAACATCAGTAGGCAACGGAGTAATCAGTGGCCAGGCATTTCCTATTGATGTTGCTCCAATTTAGCACCAGCTAACAAGGCTGCAGGGTGACAAGCAACACATTTAAAGAATTTGCATTCATTTGGAAGAAATCTGTTTTTTAACCTTCGTTTAGTGCTGGGCGATAAAACCAACTTGATTTATTATCGATAAAAAATGAGGACGATCAGGATGATATGCGCAGGCTAAAAAACTCGATCAAACTAGTTTGCTCAATTTTAGAGTATGCGCTGATACAGACAACACAAGGGCCAATCGAGCAGCACGTTAGGTTTGCATAACAACAGCCAATCACTGACGACGTTACAATTTTTCCCCATGGGACTCACCAAATTGCGCAGAAAGTGGATTTGTTCATCCATGTCTACATGACTTGTTCTAAAAAATTCCCTGCTACAGACACAGGTGTCCCATCTTCTGCTCTGACGTTTTACGAGCTTTTTGATCTAATTCCCATTATCAGCACATAAAAAGAAGTTCACAGCAGTCAGCACCTAGCCACAGCCTACAAAACAAGATTACACAAACTTCGCCAGCTCTCCTGGCACATGAGGTGGGCAATTTAATCACCAAGCAAGATTCACAGAGTCCTTTTTCATGGTCCTACACTTGGGCTCCTTGCCACCGTGCTAAAGATTCCTCTGAGCCACTGTCTCAGCAGGACTGCGCTTTGGTCTTGTTCAACAATCTGAACTTCAATATTTTGTCGGATTTACTCTCGTTACAGACTAGTCCCATTTCCTGCCCTTCACACACAAAAGTGCATGTTACCTTAAAAGCAGTTCTTGCAAAGAACATTTACACAGTAAATGTGCAACAAATTAGAATGATTTATCACCCTAATTTTCAGTCTTAGCCTAGCTCACGTTTGTTGCTTTCATGGAATAAAACAGTGATGGTGATTATAAGTTGAGGTCAGTCACAGCTATATAAGTATTACTACACTTCAGATATGTTTGATGACACTCCACACTTGTTGTGGTTTCACACAAGCCTCTTACTATAAATCTGAAACTGAATGTTCTTCTTGTCGACCAATTACTTAAAGGTACTCCCACACATCTCTGCTTATCAGCGTTTGCGGCTGCTTTAAAAGCGAATAACATATCGCTCAATTAAAAATCCCGGCCTAAATCACAATATTGGCTTTTAACAATATTTTTTTCTAATTTCAATTAATGCATGAAATTTTCAAAGTCTTTGAGTATTGTGTAAAATAAAGAATCTCAGTATAAACCTAAGTGTACCAAATAGCTAAGACAGCTTTTTTTATTTTTACTCCCCAAAACATGATTAAAATCAGCACAACTCTGCCAATTAGAACCACAGCAGCAGGACTGTATTAAAACAGACAGCTGTATATTCCTACCTCTAGTGCAGGCACACAGGCGGTCGGTGCCGGAGCAATAGGTTACAGAGACAAAGGGGTCCACCTCCTCGGTCCCCTCTTTCTTGGGTGGCTCCACTTTGGCCAGCACCTCCAGAGTGGACAGGTCCAAGATCATGACATAACCCGCCTGTGTGGTAACCACCAGGTGGCCTAGTCCAGCTACCTCCCCCCTTTTCTCTTTCCCAGGTCCCACGGCGGTGCTGGGGCCAGCCATGACCACCGAAGGTCCCGTCCCAGCACCATTTTTCATTCCAGACGGCGTGGACTCCTCAGACGTCTCCTCACTGTCGTCCTCCCTCCCGTCTAGCACGTCCGGCGGGAGCAGGAGCAGCGACGTGACTGCGTCCCGCGGGTCGCGGATTTGCTGTAGTTTCACAGGCTCCTCCTCAAGCGTCACAATGCGTGTTGAATAGTTTAGCTTGTAGAGTGCCAAATAGCCACCCCCACCGCTGCCCCCTAGTGGTCTGGAGGTGTGGGGCTGCTCCTGCTGGTCTGCTGGAGGCAGGATGAGGGGCGTCTGTGGGGGCGAAGAACCTGCATGGCTCTGGTGGCCGTTTGCTAGCGTTTGGCCCTTGCGACGGCTGCAGAGAGCCGAATGGAGGCGGTTGAGAGTGTTCAGTGCTTCCACCTGGTTGATGGCACTCAGTGACTCGACAGAGCAAGGCTGCAGGCCCACGAGCAGGTGCACGCCGTCGCTGCAGGGTGTGATGGAGTCCACGTACAGATTCTCCTCTTCCAGAGATTTGGGGAGACGCAGACATTGCACCAGGGCACCTGGTCGCGGGACCGCTCCCAGCGAGCTCCACTTCTCGCCGTCCAGCGTGCCGAGTCCGGCAGCAGCATCCGCAAACTGCTGGATGTAGGTAATGGGTGGGTCCTGGAGCAGGAGCTGCTCATGCGTGTCAAACTCCATCTCAATGATCTGCGGTACTGTGAAGCCCTCCTCGTGCAACCCTTTGTTCATGAGGTTGTTCATCTGGGCGAAAACCTTGCCAGATGACTTCTCGTCAGCCTCTTTGATGCTGTAAAGCAGCAGAACAGGCATAGTCCTGCGCACTGGGGCGCTTGGGGGAGGGCCAGGTGAGCCTAGCTCTGAGGGTGGATTACACGTCTCAATCTCCAAGGGACCCTGATCGGCCACAAAGCCCTCAGGAGCAGAAGTCCTCACAGGGCTGTCCAGGGGGCGACGGGAATGGGACGGGGCCAAGGGGGAGCTAGCCGCCGAGCGGTAGCTAAGCAAGCCTCCGGCCAGTAGGCATGGAAAAGGAATGTTGTGGTGCTCGGCAGGCTTATCCTTGGCCTTGTCGGGTTTGGGGGGCCCGAGGGAGTGGGACGGGTTGGCCCCTAGCTCCTCCAAGTCTTTGACAGTGTCCTCTAGTACGCTAGCCACCACCTCCCACTGCAGCTTCTCAGGTTGCTGGAGCACGCTCAAGGCCGTCACCCCTACGCTTACCTCCATGCTCTCCTTCTGACCCAGAGGCCCTGTAAACACACACAAACACATATCCACCATTTTAGAAATACAGGTCCGTCAAATCAGCGATACTTTGGAATGCTAATAAAATAAAGTAATGGATAGAAATCATAAATACAAAACAATAACAGAACAAAACAAATATAATAAAGTGCACTAATAAGAAAAACTACCACATTTGAATAATCTTCCATACCTGTGACAGACTCAGATCTGGAATGCTCCTCACTGTCCGAGTCCTCCAACTGATCATCACTGATTAAACAGTTCAAACACTGAATTAGTTTTATCCTTGTATGCAGCAAATAAACATTTTGGGGAGAAACCTTATGGTCTTTAACCTCTGAACCACATGTTTATACACGTATATGTACACACACTTCTACTATTTGGTTTAAATATAAATCTGAGTCTACCTCAATAATAAGAGGCAAATAAGTCACCTGTCCCCCTCTAGTTTAGGTATATCGGAGCAGCTGGAGGTGTCCTCTAGCCAAGCGAGAGTTGGTCTGTGTGGTTCGGAGCCTGTGAGACTCTGCTGTTCACTCCCTGACAGGATCAGCTGCCTCAGGATGGCTGGGTCATACGGGTTCACCTCAAATTTTAAATGCACCTGCAGATACAACAATAGGGATGCATGTGTTACCTGATGTACTTGAATGTCTAAAAAGTCCAGGACATAAACTTTTACACATTTAACGGTGGCAGAGGAGTCCTCAAAATGATCCCAATTGGTTTAAGATATTTTAGCCTGTTTCAGCCATATGAAGCAACACCCAAGGCTTAACAAGCCCACAACTCAAAATATGTGGCCCCTTAGACTTCAACTAAGGAATTAAGACTATTCCTAATCTCATATGTTCAGTTCTTATACTATATATATTATTTATATCAATATTCCACCTCCACACAGTTCTGGTAATGCATCTGCACTTTATCCTTACTTACTTACTTACATCTCCAGCATCCTTACCATCTCACAATCATACTGTTTCTGCTGCTTTCTTCTACTGTTTTTTAAGGTTGGGTGTTGCAAAAAGCATTTCACTGCATGTTGTACCAAGTATGATATTGTATGTGACAAATAAAATCGAAATCTTAATCTGATCTTTGAAATGGACAAACGTTGAATGTCGAATGTTTTTAGTCTACCTTCATGAGCTTAGAAACGTCCCAGATGCAGATCTTGCCCCTTTTGGTTGCTGTGGCAAGGAAGTGAGGGCAGCTACCGAAGCCATAGCAGGCGATCTTGTCTGAGCAGTCAGAACTGGGAAACTGGGCGGGGCTTGTGGCCAAGGTGACTGACAGCGGCACGTTCTGCGTGTGTTCCCCTTTGACGAACGGGCAGTTGGGCGAATGTCGCTCATGCTCAGACCTGAAGAGATTGCAGAGGTTAGAACATACAATACTGACTGCGCAAAAACACGGTAGCAAAAAAAGTTCAAATATTACGAAGCACCAAATGTCTCAGTCTACAATCAAATATGTAAAGGATTTTGAAAAAAATCCTAAATGCCACAATGCTCACAGTGGAACAAAACTTAGCGGCTATCAACATCCAGCCATATCACTGACAGTGTTTTCATCAGAATACTCACCACGGCTCATCTGTAGGTTCCCAGCACACCAGACACACACTGCAGGTAAAACACATGGCCCGGTCGTCCCCTGTAGAGGCAGGCTGCAGAGAACAGCAGAAAGAATTAATCAGCCCTGCTGGAAACGCAGCACTGAAACCAATTCAGAACCAGAACCAATTACATAGCACTGATAAACATATGTATAAAACAATGAGCTTTAAAATTAGGTCCCAATTTCAGTTACTCTGTTACCTAATATGTCAATGTGACTACCCTGGTAAAATGTGCACCGCAGGAGAGAGGCAAGGCTCAATGCATCTTTATCTCACACCTCTAACCAGACAGGCTACTATTCTACCAGCATACAAGATGGGATGTTAATCACATGTTCAGCCATGAGTCAGTAGACTGATAATTAATAAAGAACTCCTTAGTCTGAGATTTATGGCCTGTCCTTACGTTTACAGAAACATTTGGCCAAAGTTTTTCAGGTCAGTGTTGCTGTTTTAGAGTTTAGTGTTTTAGAATTTTTTTTTCCCAAAGCATTGTCCTGGTTCATGTTTTCATTTTTCAAAACTCCAAGTGAAACGTATCTTCAACCCAGACAGACAGTAGGGCTTGTACATTGTCAGCTTCACAATTATAAGTTAGAGAGGTATTTGGCAGATGCTTGTATCCATGGCAACTTAGTCATTCGGTTTCAGGGACAGTCCCCCAGAACAACCGAGGGTTAAGTGTCTTACTCAACGGTTGAAAGTAAGTGTGTGTGTGTGTGTGTGTGTGTGTGTGTGTGTATTGGGGGCTGGAGTGGCGTGAGGGGTGTCTAACCAGCGACTTCAAGGTCATCGGGTTTACAGGCAAGTGTTTTACCCACTAGACTACACCACCCCTCTTATCTCCATTGTTCATCGTTTGTTTTCTTGCAGAAACAGTTTTTTAAAAAGGCCTAATTTTGACCAATCAAAAAACAGCGACGCAGTCTGCTCAGCTGCGGGTGATCTTTGGCCCTGCCGTCGAGCAGCTCGGGTACAGATCGGGTAGGCATCACATTATTTGTAAAGGAAAAACTGTTGTAGGTAGAATTGTCTCCTTGTGCCAGTCCAAAAGTGCCAAAAATTACACCTATAAAAACATGAATATTCCAGAAACATTCAGGGACCACGAACTAGAGGCATTTTTCCAACACCTTCGCCACTGGCAGAGTTTTTACATAAGATGCTAGTGCTTGATCTCAAATCAGACCATATCTTGGCACTGCACAGATCTTTTCAACTCCAACATTAGTAGCTTTCCCAGCGGTAATGGGAATGCAATTGAAAAACAGCTCACATCAATGTCTAATGCACTGCATTTGTGGTCCTGCATGAGATATAAAACAATATAATGTATCCACACACCAATGTTTACACACATTACTACTTCCTAGTTTGCTTTGACCAGCTCAGCAAAGCACACATCCTGTTACACAGCGGCGCAGCTCAGTGTGAACATGAACTGGTCCTTAAGCTCCATCCCTGGCACCACAGTCAGCCATATTCCAGTGTTGTGAGTGAGTGTGTGTGTGTGTGTGTGTGTGTGTGTGTGTGTGTGAGTGAGAGAGAGAGACTCTGTGCTCTATGCCCTTAGCACAGACAGATTAAGGAGTCATTTGTTCACTACTTACTCCGCGAGTTCTGAATATGAATCTACAAAGTAATTTTTTCTTTTGCCTGAAAGGTTTGAGGGCTGACATCAATAGAAACCCCATTTCACCATTCTGCATTACTTTTTCCCCCCTCAAAAAATAAATAAAAAATCCTCCGCAGCGAGGAATCACCCTTTCATCTTTTTACAACAGATCCCGCCATTCTCCTCCTCGCCGGGCTCTGTCGGCATGACAACAGGGCACATGGGCAAGAGGAGTAGTGCCATCACCATGGCAACCAGCACTGCTCTGTCTCCTTGGCATGCACGGTGGCAGAGGGGCACCGAATGAGTTTGGGGGGAGAGGGGGAGAGGGGGAGGTGGGGGTTATTGGCAAAGGGGATTCCCACAATCACAATTCAAATCAAAAGCTAAAAGCGTCTCTTTGCTCCAGGTCCAGCCTGTCGGTTCACGTTCGCAGTGCCTTTACATGGACCTGTTGTCTCATTCTGGTACTTTCAGGTCAAAAAATGTTGCTGTTACTACATAGTAAGAGGTTTCTGTTTTTAAAAATAAAAAAAATTTAATTAATTCACTAATAACTATCATGTTCAGCAGAAATGAAGTCAATGTGCGGCTAGAATCCAAATGACATAGAATCTGAAGCATAGTAAGAGTATAAACAAATGAAAAAGGCACAAATTGTATAAATAAAGGGTAGGGAGCTCCAGGCTGAAAGTAAAGTGGTGATCACTAGGTTTACAACATTTTCCTCCTGACTCTGCAAGTGGATTCTGCCGGTGACAAGTAAAGGAATTTGTACTACAGGGAAAAAAAAAAAAAAAAAACAATTTCCAGAATGAGTTCTGCGCAACTAATTGGTCAGACGGAAAAAAAATAAGATAGGATACCTGATGGTAGAAGCCTGCCTGGGCCATGGGGTCTGGCTGAGCCCACCTGTAGCCAGCATGCGGCCAGGACGTAAAGGTCTCCCTTCTATTCGCCTCACTGTACATCAAAGACCTGAAAAATGTTCAGAACACAAGCTTGAGAAATGAACATATCACAAAACGTGGATGAACTGGTCCAGCCAAACTCCTCCAACCTAACGTGGCATCTGTTCAGAAGATTCCTGCGCTTTTCTGAGCAATGGCCTTCAGCTGGTCAAGTCAAAGACACATAAATGTGCTGACTTAGTAGTGGGGAGGATCCATGACTGACTCCACTTAAACTACTTTCTGACCAGACTGTAAAAGCAAACTCAGACAGGGACTAACAATATAAAATTTAAAGTTTAAATAAGTCTAAAAAAAAGAAGAAATACACTATATGAAAAACACTATGCTATATACACAAATACTACAATAGAAATCAGTATTATATAAGCAATACTGACATACGATGCAATATTGCACATGGTAAGACTATTGCACATCATAAGATCTTAAACACAATTATATTTTAGCACCCCATGGTAGATTATTGCATGTGAGATAATAATGCACCTAATGATACCGATTTAAACCCAATAAGAAAATGCAAAACAAAGTAGGATCAGCTTATCTCACAGATTATTTATTGTCTTAGTGTTATTGTTTGTGTATTTCTGGGGAGCTTACTTGGGCTTGTGTTTTATACTGTTCTCATTTCTGTGTGTCTGTTCAGAGATAAACAGTTTCCTTTGGGATCAATGAAGCTTTCTCATTCTTATTCTGGAAATGTGTGAGGCGAGTCACATACTGCCATCTGTAGTCATCTGTACCCAATTTCAAGAGTGATGTGGACGTGTAACCTACACTGTGAAGGAGAATTCTCGAGAGAACACAGTCCCTAATATTCAAATGTGTACCTTGAACAGGTTTAACACACTTTTCTAGTAGAAACGGTTTCATCATTTTTATAAGAAATACTGTAAATACAAAAACACGCCAGGAGTACATAGTCAAAACAAAGTAAAACAATATGAATGAAATCAGATCTGCTCATTATATACCCAAACTACAGGCTCAGGCTTGACCTTTTTTAACATTGTTTGGAATACCCACTACAGTAATATGGGACTGGCCAGCTCCAAAGAGGGAGTATGGTGGAAATGGGTGGTTAAGGGTTCTGTTAAATGGTGTTTCTAAAGTGTGGAATAAGAAGGTGCCCTCTTTTCTTCCATGTTTTGTGTCTGACACCCAAACAAATAGACCTTAAGCTACTCAAGGCTGAGATGCAGAATCTGCACCCTGAAAGGCATCACCTTTATCTGACAGAGAAAAATATACAGGTCAGATTACAGTGAACCTTTACTATAATACACTCCTCATATCAGTACATAAGTAATACACTGTATACTCTACTATATCACTGTTCAGATGAAACCATTTTTCACTTTTTATATTGTTTTTGGCACAAATGTGTTCATTTTCTGATGAATGAAAAAAAATTATTTGGGCAATAATCACCTTTCCTTCACATCCATTCAACATTAAAGACACATTTCCTATTCCTTATCAAGCTACCAATTTGAAGAAACCGGTTTTGTTTAGTGATGATATGCAACGAGTGTGCACACACTGACAACAGAACTGAAGCCTGGACATCACTATACTCCTCTTTATCAGCCTATTGCAGCTCTTGTCTCATTCTAGTATGTTCGGAGCGGGAATCTGAATACAGACTAGCAGGGAGGCTTCAGGGCCGTATCGGCTACAAACAGCACAAGCAATTTCAAAGCATTCGTGGTTTGCGGTTGGAGTCACCTGTCTACAGAGCGTCCGGGGCCGACCCCTAACTCCGGCCTGGCGCTGGGTAAGAGGTAGGAGAGCCTGTCCATGACTGAGGAGGCGACAGACAAGGCAGCGACGTTCTGGTTCAGCTTCTTCAGCTCGTTCACTATGGCACTCGCAACCAGCTTAAGCACGTGGTGGGGGAGATGGAAGGTAACCGTCGCCCACTGGTGGGAGGATAGAAAAAGAAGGAGAGAGGAGAGAGACGTTTCATAATTCATCATTTCTGTGGGTAAGCTGTAAGCTCAGGGAACTGATGTTAACTTCTCATAAAAGTTCTGTGACAAGAAGGGGACTAAATTAAGCTTTTACAAAGGTAAAAAGAAGAAAAAAAATGGTCAGATCACAGCGGGGGCAGACAAGTTTAACACACTAATGCAGGACTTACATTTAATTTATACATTAAATGATAATTACACAAACATTTTTCAATACTGGATGACTTTAATGTTTAGAAGGAAAGAAGCATTTTGTTGCCCAATCACAGACACAACACAGGCTTCAGGTGAACAAAATCAATAGAGGCAAGCAAATGGATTTTTTTTAAAAGCACCTTTATTTAGGGAGTCCCATGCTAATAGTAATGTGGTGCTCTATGGGTTAGTGAAGGGAACTCCAGTCCCACAGTAATAATAAAACTCTTTCTCCACAAGGCTGATGCCGTCACCAAGGTATGTCATGTTATTTGTGCCTCTCCTGGTGCTGGACTCTGATGAATAAGGGCGTTCTGCATTAAAACAGCAGTAGCAGAGCACAGGGCTGCGGAGGATGGAAATGAGACTTCTGGCACAGAGCAAGATAGAGGGAGGGAGGGAGGGAGGGAGGGAGGGGGGGGAGAGAGAGAGAGAGAGAGAGAGAGAGAGAGAGAGAGAGAGAGAGAGAGAGAGAGAGAGGAGAGGGGAAAGCAGAGAGAGCGCTCAAGAGAGAGAGGAGAGGAGAGAGAGGAAAAAGAAAAAATTTGAAGGAGAGAAATATGGAGAGAGGGAAAAGGGAAAAGACAGAGGTGAAAGAGAGCGAGAGGAGAGAGAACAAAGGAAAGATAGAGGAGAGATCAAGAGAGATAAGGAGAGGAGAGAGAGAGGAGAAGGGGGAGAGAGATGAGGGGAGAGGGAGAGATAAAAAGGAAAGAGACAGAGAGAAGAGAGAGCAAGAGAAAGGAAAGAGAAAACGGAGCGAGAGAAATGAGGAGAGAGAGAGAAGGGGGAGCCTGCGCGAGAGAAAGACAGCAGAAGAGACAGAAAGAAAGGGGACGGGCACGAGAGAGAGCGAACAGCAGCACACAGCGCTGAGCAGCAGCAGTGAGGGGTGAGCGGGTTCGTGATACAGCAGCAGTGAGGGGTGAGCGGGTTCGTGATACAGCAGCAGTGTGGTGGGTCACAGGTTCGCCTGCTGAATCTCTGTCTGCCTCTATATTTGCAGAATAAGGCTGATTACAATGTAAACCTTTACACAGAAATGCCACCGACATACTCATCAGAGCAGCCAAGTAGTTGTGGCCCATTTGCTTCTATTACAAGTGCCATTCTGGCCTGTGCAAAATTCAGTACCCAGTACTGTGCAAAAGTTTCAAACCATTTTTCTCAGCGTGTGCTAGCAAAGTTAATATTAGAATTATAGCAAACAAACGAGACAGCAGTAAGACTAAGATTTGTTTTGTTTGTAGAGTTAATTGATTCCTCCAGCCGTTGTTTGGATAGTGAAACTCCATCAGCAGCTCCTGATTTAATTTAATGGAGGACTGATGGAGTCGAACCAGGTTTCTGACGAAACTACAGTTATACTGAACCTCCACAAGGAACTCACTGATATACTGAACATAACTATTTACTGCAGAATGTTTCTCTGTATATATTATTTTAGCACATTTGGAAATATGTGTTTTGTTTTCCCATTACTCATTTAAACACAGCAAGATATATTGCAGGTGAACAGAAATCATCCCAGGCATTTGGCTCTGCGCCCCAGGCACTGCAGACAGGAACCAAGATGAAACCTGCTGGTGCATTTCCTTGAGGCTGCTCATGGGATTATATAATACACACATATATACTTATACATATATACATATATACATATATATACATATATACACATATATACACATATATACACATATATACACATATACACATATATACATATATACACATATACACATATATACATACATATATACATATATATATATTTTAAAAAAAAAATATATATATATATATATATATACACACACACACACACACATATATATATATATATATTTATATATATGGGCTGTAACGATATACGATTCAAAACCGAAATCGCGCCACTCACATCCATGTCGCGGTGTGAGGAGGTTGAATTGCTACCCAGACACACCCCTTCCCGTATATTTGCCACCCAGAAACACGTTTTCACCGTAATAGGAGGGTTTTCACATCAATATTTTCTTTAACCAATAGCTGCTTGTCTAAGGTTTTCAAAGAGTCCGTCCACCAGTTTACTAATATATGGAACACAGACGGACCCTTTGTTTGCTGAACTGATTGGCTGTGAGTACATGTTGGTTATGACACTGGGCTTAAAAGTGTGTATAAGCTGGCTGGGTTGTGATAAAACTGCGCTGGAGTCTCTGTGTGACAGAGGGGTGTCCGGCACGGACATCCGATTGGCCACCCCGGGTGCCACCCCAAAATTTTATTTGCTGCCGGTGGTTCCTGATGCTGTTGGTTTTCAGACTGTTTCTATTCTTTTTCTTTACAGTTTTTAAGGTCAGGCTGCAGTAAGCATTTCACTGCATGTTGTACCGTGTATGACACTGTATGTAACAAATAAAACCTGAACCTGAATTTGGCCGGAGCGCCGCTCCGGTGGTCTCGGTGACGTCACGGGAACCAGTTTTGATCAGACAGATCACTTTAAAGTACAACATTTACTTTCAAATGATCAGGACTGAGGTCATTTGTAATTGAGGTTTCAAATAAAAACACTTTGCTGCTGCAACAGGAGTGTGTCTTTGTGCCTGCACAGTCACCCTTCATGGCTACTGATATGCCAATGAGCACTGCAGCAGCTGCCTGGGCTGTGTTTGTGTGTGTGTGTGTGTGCTGCAGTCAGGTTTGAAGGCATCACAAGCAGGAGGAGGGAGCGCCTGTATGCATAAATCAAAGAAAGTCCAAACTGTAGAGGACACTGGCATTGCGGCATGTTAAAAAACATTGAAAACCATGACGAACCATTTGCTCAGGCCCTGTAGATATGCTGACACACACACACACACACACACTCCCTCCAACAGTCAAACGAGAGAAGACGGGAGAGGAGAAATGCTGCTCGGCAGTTTTAACTTGGAGCCGAAATTAAAGACAAAGCAGTAAAGGAGGACCGCTACCGGCCTGAAAGCTCAGTGAAATCCCAGCATTGCACATCAATAATTAATACAGCAGCAGCACCACAGCCTGACTGTGTGTTTGTGTGTATGTGCGTGAAGACACGGCTCCTTGTGAGATCCTCACAAGGGACAAGCATGCTTATGTTCACTGTTTGAGCAGGGAATTTTAAATTATATACTATCCCAGTACTGCAGTAACCTCGAAGTCTCTAAATGGGCTATTTATTAATTTATTATAAATACAAAAATTACATATGCTTGTATTGCCACTTCTCTTTATCTGAAGAATGCACATTATATCCCAGGCAGCGAGCACGCGTGCAAGCAACTGGACACTCCAACAGCAGCTAATGGACCTGACCTACATAACATAACCGGCAGCAGAGTAATATTGCAACACTACAGGTCAATTGTTTCAGAGGGATGATTTGGCAAAAAGAAGCCCCGTTTAGGGTCCACATATCAGATCAATTAGGGTCACACATTCACAAAGAGGGAGAAATCACCACACATGCAACTTCTGAAATGCTCCAGGCGATAAAAAAAAAAAATCACGTTTGGTGTCAATTCTTTAGCTGCACTACAGTATTACATAGAGCTGGGTGATATAATGATATAGTGATACATTGTCACAATCCACTTTTGGGAGAATATTGTGATGTCAATATTTAATAAGTATCCAAAACGACCAACTGCATGACTCAATACAAGCAGGGCAAAATTAGTCCTGTTTAACTGGATTTAGTGCAGTGAACCAAGAAAGTATTTTCCATTTTCTTGGGGTTTTTTTCTGTTTCAACGCATTGATTTATTAAAAAAATAAACCTATTTTTGCCTCATCACCCAACACCAATTAGCTACACACAAACTCAAACTGTGTCCAAGTAATCTCAGACTAGTTCGTGTGTATTTTGTCACTGTATGGTATAATGTTTATATAGTTTTTATAATCAAAAGTACAAACAACAATTCTGGTTCAATATCGGAACTTGTACATTTTTTTCATTAGGCAACATTTTGTTCACTTCGATCTTCTGAACTGGTAGGAGAGTCCATCACCTCAGCCTCATGCAAAATAAGAGCAGCAAACTTTAGACTCCAAACAAGCATTGACTGAACAGAGTCTTGACCAAGTTTAATGCTATTCTGGAATGTTGACAGTTGATGCGTTACAGCTGAGCTAGTTGAGCTACATGTTGAAATTTAAGACCTTTACGGCATCAATCAAGCAACTTATCAGAAAGTTCTGCTGTTTTATATCGAATTTCAATACCAAATCAATCAGTCTTGGCAACTTCTTGGCAAATGCTGCGTGTAAACAGCGTAATTTCAAATTTAAATCACCACATCCTTTCATCCTTTGATCAGATATGAAGCCTTATTTAAAAAAATCTGTGTTCAAAAATTAAGGCAATGAAAATATGGAAACTATACAAAGCCCTATTAATAAGAATGAGGAATTAATAACAACAATTTATCATATACACATACAAACAATATACATAATGTACAGTGTATGTATTTGTGTGTGTGTGTGTGTGTGTGTGTGTGTGTGTGTGTGTATAAAATCCGGTACTGGCTTGCCATGGATGGAACGACTTTATGTTGGTGTGACTCACCTTGGCCACTTTGTGATTGGCTGCCGTCTCATGTGAGGTATTTTTCAGGCCTTCTTTAAGCTGGGTGAGGAAGAGGTCATAGCCCTCAGTGTTGGAAATGTCCACCTTCTCCAGACATGCACACAGCATCTGCTGGGCCTGGAGAAACATCACAAACAGAAAGACATGACTTTTCAAATCTCCTCCAATCAACTAAACAGGCCAGGGGGCTATTTGCTAAATTAACATCCACTGCGAAGCCCCAGGACCAAACTCAGGGCATCCAAATTGCATTTTTACTCCACACGATCAAATTCCATGCTATGGGCAACTGTGGCATTTCATTAGACCTTATCAAACACCTGTAATCTGTGGGATAAACTGCTATTCTGGTAGCACATCATCAGAAATCTCCCCTAGAGTCCATCTCTGCTCAAACTGAACAGGAGCCGCCTCTGGCCTCTGCGGCAGAACCGGAAAAGCAGCACAAATCAATACAGCTTGTCTGCACTGCCTTGTGAGAACAGACAGCTATGTAGTCCGTATGTGTCACTTCAGGCTACTGCTCATCGTGCTTCAGGACTTTTGGGTATGCAATCACCCGCAATCCAAGCTGGACCAATCATACGAATGAAATAAATAAATAAATGAACAAATACATAATGGATGTCCCGATTAGGTTTTTTTGCCCTGGAGTCCGAGCCATTTGATTTTGAGTATCTACCGATACCGAGTCCCGATCCGATAGTTCTATATACTATACTGAGGCAAATGGCCCGAGTCCTGATAGGGTGGTAACGTACGATTCCGATAGAGTCTGAAACCACATGATCAGGCCTGATTTCCGATCACGTGATCGGATCTGGGCATCCCTAAAATACATGTAGACTTACTCAGAAGGTCTACTACCTCGTTTACATCTGGTTCTGCTGCGGCTATTTTCATCATCATCTGAACCTCAACACCTAATATTTCTCCCACGTCAAGCGAGCCACCCTTCCAGAAAATTAGCCGAAACACAGTAACAGACAAGTAAAAAGATCGTGTGGAACAAAGTCAAAGTTTGTCAGTTTCATAGTGGAACAATGCTAATGTGACAAACGCCAGATTATGACAAACACCACTTTACTCTGTGTGCCAAGATATGTTGGATAAGAATTATTAACATCCTCCCAATATTTCAACCACTTATACTCAAACAGGGGGCGCTGGAGTTCATCCCAGCAAAGAGTGAAAGAGGAAGAAAAAAAAAAAAACACCCTGAACAGGACAACAGTGAATTTCAGGACACACATGCAAACACACACACGCCTAGGGGCAATTTAGTATCTCCACATCATCTGACACGTCTCTGGACTGTGGGAGGAAACCAGAGATGCCGCTGGAAAACAAAAACGGGCATAAGAACACCAGGCAAACTTTCAGACGACAGGAAAGAGAATCTAAACCAGAACCTTCCTGCTTCGAGGGGAAAGTACTAAGGACTACACCGCCTCAACACCCATCACTTCTATTTTGTAAGCATGACAACAGTTCCCTGGAACACAAAAAAACAAAACTGTTCATATGAACCGAAACAAGACTTCGACTCGCATATCAAAAAAGGAAGCCAGATTGAGTGCAGAGAACAGAAAATAAAAAATGAACAAGCGCCAAGTTTTACCTCATGCAAGATGAGGTGGGAAACACCACCAGCACGAGGGAAAAGTTCCTTTAAAATGATGACCTCAATACAGCTACAGCAGCAAAATAAAGGTAAAAACCCACATGGGCTACCCACTGTAATCATTACGAGATGCACTGCATGGGACTTATGATGAGGTAGAGCACTAGGATAACTATGCCTTAACGTTGTGAGGTAAAGATCAAAATAAAAGTGGTGTCGATGCCAGCATCCACTCTGCATGGACTCACATTTGCCTCCAGCGTCTTCATTTCAGCTACTTAAATGTCAGAGGTGAAATAAATCAGGACATTAATGCCACAGAAAGAAATAAAGACAGACATGGTATGACAGGTAAAACTAAGAACAATAAGAAATATAAGAACAATAGCTGGACATTAATATCAGAGAAAAAAGTTTAATTAATGAACGGCCCATAAAAGGGCATCGATTACTCATGAGATGACAAATGAAAAGGAAAGGACACTAACTACTACCTGTGAGTTTAACAGATAAACCGCTTCTGAGCTCACCAAAGTAACATTTTTATGGCAAGTGGATATTTTGCTGAGCTTCATTTTTTTTTTATTGCATCATAAGGTCCCTCTCCCCCACAATTACAGAAGAATTATAAAATTTACACTAATACTATTTTTTTTTTAAATTGATTTTTACAGCCAAGCCTCCCAAAGTAAAGGATGCAAGAAGTCTCCTTATTTAACAACATGCTACTGATACACATAAGTATATATTTTTTTAATCAGATTTTTTTGTTCCATCTTTAAGATAAAAGTGATTTTACCATTTTTCACACTTTTTCCCACACATTCTCTGTTATGCTATAGAAATGCATTGAATAAAATGGGTGTGCATTCGTTTATCAGGCTTCTCTAGCTAATAGGGATGGGCCAATGCCGATGCCAGCATCGGAAATACTCGCCGATTCTGGCAAAAATGAGGGTACTTGGATCGTACATGCTGAAAAAGCTGCTAACAGGACCCTATGAACAAGTGGCCACGAAAGTATAAAGAGGCAGATAAACTTTTCCCCCGAGCCCCCAAAAACTACATCCCCCAGCATGCAATCTCTTAAAGTGACAGGCTCTTCTTGTAAAACTTGGCAGAGTGGGGCTGCATGCGAGTTATTGTTTTAGCATTAGCAGGATGTCCGCAATTTGGCGTTTGTTTCTCTTTGGAAAACAATACTATCAGAATGGCTACATGCCTAATACGCAAGGTAGAAGTTTCAACACGAGCAACCAGGTTTCTCTCTGCTCCTAGTACGAGTGTGGACAGTGAGAGACCAACATTGTGGATGCAAAGAGGAGCAGACTAGGAGCAGACAAATCAGAAATGTTACTTTTCTTGAAAAAAATATTTGCCAGCCTTCTTACTGGAAAAACTTGAACACGGTTTTTGCTGTTTGCACTTTTTAGGATTCTTTGGTTGTGAAACAGATGTGCATTTTAAGATTGCGTTCATAACTGCACTCATAATAATTCATAATAATATTTTAGAGCAGTTTATTGTTTTGTTGGAACATAAAACAAGTGCCTTTTTAAATTGTATTTATTTATTTAGTTAGTTAGTTTCCTTATTTATTTAGTTTCATCTATTTAATAAAATATTTTCAAAAATCATTTTATGTTTTATAATATTAACAAATGCCAGATCATTGAATAATAGTAAAGATATACACCCAAGTTTGTAATAAAACAAATTCCTTTAACATATAAATTCCATAGATACTGGTATCGGATTGGTCCTCGGTATCGGCAAATACCTTATACCCCAGGTATCGAAATCGGTATCGGACAGGAAAAACTGGTATCGGAACATCCCTAGTAGCTAATGTTCCAACTAATGCGTTGAATTGTTAAAACACAAGTCTATGGGGCCAATAGTAACTCTTTAGTTTGTCAAGCTTTTCCAGGTAATGTTAACTAGTAATTTAACTGCATCTCCCAAACAGAGCAGGCCGATACAGCCTCTATAATAAACTGATACTTTAGTCTGTATCTCAGGCAATCTCAGTATTTTGGAATCTCCATTAAAGAAATTGTGACATGATGTGCCAATTAGAAGAGTTAATGTTAAGTAGGTTGACACAGGAACAATAAGTTTAACTAACTTTAACAATTAACACTTTAATGCCTGATAAAAAAAATAAAAAAAAACCAACACATGTATTACCGCATTTAGGCTACAATAATGTTACAAAAGTTGATTTTTTTTTTCTTTTATAACCAGAACAAAAGTTTTAGGTCATTGACCCCTCAGACCTATCAATCTCGTTCACCAGCAATAAACTTAACTAATTACAGCAGTCTGGTTACTAATTAAATACATCGACTCAATTTCAATACATTGATTTCAGTAACTGATTTCCCAAATACTGCATTGAGAACAAATGACACTGTAGACATGAAAACATCCGCATCTGAACCAGAAGAAAAAGAGATAGACAAACACCAGTGCAAGCTTTAGGTACAACAAATATAATCTGATTTAGCCACCTAGCTTTTAGGACACACACACATACATACACACACACCTTCTGAAAAACAAAACAGCACTCCTGTCCATGACCAGTTTAATTAGCATTCCTAGCTAGTAGGGTTGCCATCTTCACACTCCACTAGAGGTCTGGGTGGGTGGGTGGGGGGTGGTGCATGATGAACAGGTTTTTTCCTCTTTAGCTATGTCCCAAATCACACTAGATAACTGAACATATTTCTTCATGCTTGTGTGTTGCTTCAACAAACTATTTTGTGTGGTAGTGTGCAGTTTGGGACAGCAGCTGAAGTGTGCCTCCTGGCGGCATTTTAAAAAAATCACTATGCTGGTTTGTTTGCTTGCGGTGGAAGAATGCACAGTAACATGGCGTATGAGTTTTTTTTTTAAATATCTTCGGCTCAGTTGTATTATCATTTTACTCTTCTGTAAAGTTCATCCTACAGCAGCTCGACGGGGTTTCAGTCTGGAGACCGTATGGCCGCTACATGTTTTCAAGCTCACCCCATTATCCTTTAGTCCTAAGGTAGTTCTGGTGTAGCTTGGACTTCTGTTTTGGGTCATTTTCTTGCTGTATGATAAACCCCTGACCAACTAGGTGCATACCAGAGAGTACTGCATTATGATGAAGAATGCTGTGGTAACCGTTTTGGATCCAGAAAAACCGCCCCGGACCGTCACACTTCCTCCACCATGTTTGAAAGTTAATGATGTCACACACTGAGGAACTTTCGCCTCCTCGATGATTTACAAAAATCCTGCTTGATGAAACAAAGATCTTTGAGTCATCAGCCCATAACACCTTCCCATCTTCAGTAGTCCATTATGGGCGTTTCATGGCCCAGGTAAACCTCCTCTTCTTGTTCTGACATCTCAGCAATTTCTCAACTCAGACCTCTGAGATCTGCAAAGTCTCCTCTTCACAGTCGAAACCGAGACTTGCATACAACGATCACCATTAAGCTGTGCTTGAAGCGGTGGTCCTGTTAGCCGCAAGCTGTTGACTCTCCGAGTCTTCTAATGCCGTTGTGGCTTCGGGTCTGCTAGACTTCCTGTCAGAGTTTCCCCAATGACTCTTGATGGTGAAGAAAACTGGCCACCTTGACTTTGTGTCTTCTCTGTAGAACAGACCCACTCTTTTCTTCTCACCATTTTTATAGCAACTCACTACTCTCTGCAGAATAATACTGTTCAAAAAATCCTCAGGAGTGTATGATACCGTAGTGTGTTCCAACACTACATTTATGAAAAGAGGGGGTTGTGAGTAATCAGGAAAAGTTGGGACATCTGTAGAAATTAGTGGCACCAACTTGACTTTCCCAACTCTAATTCTGAAATTATTTCCCACTTTGGGGTAACCATAAAAATTAACCTCTGGCAGTTCACCACTTCAAGCTATTCTTTGTTCTAGAACTGCGTGAAATTTTACATACATAATCTAATTATATGCAGAAGATAACCACAGTGCAAAAGTGCATTTCAACCACATAGATTGCAAACCTAGATTTGCTGAGAGTCTTTTGCAAGACTGTGTGTCACAATTCAATTGAGAAGAGCCTGCACTTCCAAGCCTACAAAAACTGCGCCCACTGAAACCATTCGTCAATTCCAGCAGAGCCACATTCAAAGGTTGCTTCCTCTAGCTCACGATCGATAGCTCACAAGAGGCCACAAACATGCACTGGTCAAATGGAATGGACCCCCTTCACCATCCCCTCACAGGACCATCGATATCTGACCGACCATATGAACAGCATGATGCTGGTATATTACAGCTCGTTATGTTCTACTGAACCGGCTCCCCTTTCAAGAGTGTGAGAACAAAGTCATCACAGTTGAGTCCAATCAATAAAATCTAACATTCATGTGTGCATATGGCAGTCATGGGAATGTAATGACTCCTTTGCCACAGAGTTAGATGAAGCTTTTTAGAGGGGCTGCCTTAGGCAAAACAGCCTTTTGTCAAGGGAAGAGGCCATTTTAACTATATTAAAAGCAGAAGCATTGCAAGTAGGTGGACAGGCACATAACGTAAATAAAAGTTTGAAAACACTACTTAAGACATTAATAAGCACCAGTCCAAAACAGATTTTAATGGTGCATTGTAGGGCTGGGTATTGTTGCCGATTTCCTGAATCGATCCAATTCTGACTCACATGGTAATGATCCGTTTAGATTCTCGATTCGATTAAATTCGATATCGATTTATTTGCAGATTAATACTAATTTGGCTTGGTTATAAATGGACTTGAGTGGAGGATATCCCTGTACTGCAATATTACCTGTGGACAGTAAGTGGTTATTTATTAGTTCATCCAATCCAATATCATAGTATTGTCTATTTAAATTAAAACAACATCTGCACATGAATAATGTTGAAAGGAACAGTGTGTGTATATATATGAAAGAGAGAGAGCAACAGAGCGAGAGAGAGTGAGAGAGAGCGAGAGAGAGACAAGAAGGAAGCAAAGAAGTTCCAGGTTTTATTTAAATTCTTACATTCATAACAATGACAGGGTTAGTAGCCCTGTTTTGAAAATGTCTATTTGACAATGAAATGATAATCAGAAAAATGGTTAACCAACTGTAACAATAAAATTGGCTGAATAAACACACGGTCGCGAGAAGTAGTGCATAGTCGACAGGAAAAGATTGATCCGCGAATTTTAGAATCGATATTGATCGGTTTTTTTAACCCGGCCCTAGTGCATTGTATTTTTACTGAATATTCAGAATGTACCAGTAGAAACAAAGCTCAAACGTCTCCCTAAAGTTGGGTTTCTGATTTCCGTCAGAAAAGGACCTCACCAACCCTGATCTCAAAATCCAAGACAGCTGCTCTGTGCTTTCACAGTATTAAACAGTACTAAGCAGTACTAGGCATCTGGTGGCTTGGTGGTTAGGGAGTTGCTCCTGCGATCAGGCTGTGGGTTCAAATCCCAGGAGTGCCAATGGCCCCACTGATGTCCCTTTGAGCAAGTCTGACTACGGCGGTTATTACAGTTCTTCACACACTGCGCACTGGGCTCTGCGTGGCTGGTTGCCCGCTGCTTCACTTGGTGAACGGGTTAAACACATAGAAAGAATTTCCCTGTTCACCCTGTGTGCTGTGTTGAGTTGTGTTCACACGTGACTGTAAATGGCCTCTTCACTGAACTACAGCTTTCATCAGCACTTCTGTCTTATTTGTGCCTCATTAAAGGCTTGTCTACACTGTACCCTCCAGCTTCTATCCATGATCGTGTATAAGATGACAAAATATACTGCTGTCAACTGCCATTGTTTAGAATCTCTAACCAGGCTTTCTGACTTAAAACTCATGTAGGAGGTCATTCCCAACATTAGACTCACCATTAAACATCTATACAGTGGGTTTACAAAAGGTCTCCACAATATTTATTAGGTTTAATATCTAATTTATAGGATAAATGAACTCAGAAGGTGGTTAGAGCTCAGTCACACACTACTTTCATACTGGGGATTTGTTCCTCAGCTAACTCCCCGCCCCTGGCCTGGGGTTTTTAAGTATTTCACAGAAGTTGTGCTGGTCTGGGGGCTTTGAAGGGAGAGCAGATGGCAGGTCAGTTCTTTTGAGATATTTGATGAGCCCTAGGCCTGCATAGACAGGGAGTGGCGAGCACTGCTGGTATATCCATCGAATGTGTGCCGAGCCACAGCCAACCAGTTTGTCGACATTGCACAGCAGCCCTGTTGTTTGAGTGTTACGTGATCAGTAGATTTAATCTACATTTTCTAACTCGATTTCACACACCCAAGAGACGGCGTAATTTACGTTCTAAAGTGAAACGCGAAAGCAACCGTGTTTAGCTGCTGATTGACTACCACGTTTACAAAACAAGTCTGTGTAGGTGACAAAACGAAATAAATCCCCATCTGACCTCTGGGCACAATCAGAGGCCATGAGCCTCATCAACAGTTTAATCTAGGGAGAAGCCCTTCACATTCGTTTTTGTTTTAAACTTTGAAATGGGAAAAGCATTTCTTCGTTTGAATTTTGTTCATTCATGGTGGATTGGAAATCGACACTCGAGACATTCTTATTGATATAATCCAATCGAAGATTTTACATGCAGCTGTATTTGGATTTAACTGAAATATTTGCCATTTTTTTAATTAAATGGAAAAACTCATGTGTGAAACGGCATTTTAGGATCAAGATTTTGCTGACATTTTAATCCATGTGTCTAGGACTTGGGACATATTTCTAATTACCCATCAAGCTTTGAAAGAGTCTGGGAAATACTCTCACTTCTCATCTGTAACGATTAAACCCCTCACTGATCTCAAACCCCAAACCTCCAGAGATATTTCAAAGGTTAATAAGAAGTGTAGGAAGGGATGTTCATTTGTTCTGTTATAGAAAGCTATTGCAGTTTAAAGTAACTACACATTATAATCAATCATTAGAACAATCATTTTTTCCTGTAAAAAGCATCATAAAACATTTGTGTTCATTTTGTTGAATTTCAAGTTTTGAAAACATTTGATATTGAAATTTCTTTTGATCAACAGACACCGATTCTCCCCAGGGGGATGAAATTAGACCTCAAGAGCAGTCCTTGTTGAACATAAGCACGTACACATGCTAGCCTGTGGCCGATAACCGCTATTAAACATAAAATAGATTTTAAAAGGTCCATAAGTTCCATTTAAATAAGTGCCAATAATATGCAAATTAATGCTATTATTCATGTGCCACTTTTTCCTCTTCACCTTCATTTAGCCTCCCCCTTTGTGCAAACATTATTCTCTATGG
This sequence comes from Rhabdalestes septentrionalis, assembly GCA_037832545.1. Classification (NCBI taxonomy): domain Eukaryota; kingdom Metazoa; phylum Chordata; class Actinopteri; order Characiformes; family Alestidae; genus Rhabdalestes; species Rhabdalestes septentrionalis. Next base: position 32,403,122 of record JBBMFX010000001.1, read on the forward strand.
TTGGTTCAAAGATATATACAGCAGAAAATACTGCACTTAATCATAGGCAACACAAAACAGATCATCTAGTTAAACACAAACATGCATAGTTAAAATGGCACTTGAAATTAATTAATGCAGATTTTCAGTGTGGCACTGTATCCCAGGACTCAAACAGACTTTAAGACAAGAGAGCTACTGTGAGGTAAAGAAAGGAGTGGACAGAGCTTTCCAGAAGTAGAATGTCTGCTTTGTCAGTATTTCAATATTCTAATATCTTTTCATAATAAATTACAAAAGGAGTCACATTAAGGACCCTCCCTATTATCGCAACTCACACTATCACACTACAGCACATATTTAAAAATGGGTTTCAAAATCAAATGGTACACTCTTAGTCATTTGTAACTGGCAGTGTATGTAGACAATGTGATTCACTGGGTAACATTAAGGACTATTTCCGGTTCGGACTGTAGCCGAGGCCCCTGAGAGCAGCGACCTTTACCAAGAGCCTAGAAGCTGCTGCAGAATAAAGTGGAGCACAGAAGACACCACTGTACTGCCACAAAAATAGCACATCCTGCGCTGTATCAGTCATCATGAACACACCACGCATATCAGACAGTGTTTAATGTGGAAAGCATTACTTTATCAGTAGCCTTGGTTTATTAATAAAGAATAATGCTAATTTCTGTAAGTAGGAATAGAAGATTTTCTATTATCGGTTAGCATGAAGCTAACGGCACCAGACTCTTCCCCCTCACTAGGTTTAACTATATACAGAGTCTACTCACAGACTTTCAGGCAGCTTTTCATGCTGGGTATGCACGAGTTACAATGTGAATCTCAAAGTTGAGCTGAGAGAATTTCTGGATTATTCTCACAACTGTCTGTTGAACTGATCATTCTTAGGTCAAGTGCTTCAGTTTTGATTGTTTTCCATCTCAGAGGATCTTGTTTTACTACAGCGGTTATTACTAGAATTAATTTTATTTAAAGCCGCCTTCATTTCAAGGCACCCGGGGACACCTTACAGACAAGTGACTGTGATGATGGTAAAGTGCATGTTTAATCACTGTGTACTAAATAATCTAGAAATTATTTAATAAATAGAAGTTTGCCTCGGTCAAAATTAAACGATGTCTATACCATTTTGCAAACAATATTACAATCAGGTGAATTGCAAGCTATAGGATACGGTTCTGTCAGGATCACAAGTAGACATGGGACGATAACCGGTTTCAAGGTATACCGCGGTTTTAAAAAGTCAAGGTATCAAAACCGCAAAA
>JBBMFX010000001.1:32449369-32485650 GCA_037832545.1 Rhabdalestes septentrionalis
GTGAGGTAGAGAGGCAGGTGAGGTACAGTGAGGTAGAGAGGCAGGTGAGGTACAGTGAGGTAGAGAGGCAGGTGAGGTAGAGAGGCAGGTGAGGTACAGTGAGGTAGAGAGGCTGGTGAGGTACAGTGAGGTAGAGAGTTCAGTTTGTTATCATGAACTTACTGTTCATTCATGTTACTGGGTGAGTCGAGTCTGATGATCTTGGTTGCTCTGGTCCTGCATCTCCTGGTAGAAATGTCCTGGATAGCCAGTAAAGCTAATATAGAATAGTGTTTAAATCAGGACCAAAAGATCAGGACTTACATATCTGACCTGTACCAGCCACAACAAAGTCTTCACAAGAATATCAGTCCACTCTGCACCATCTTGGCAACATCCAACACCCCCATCCCCCGACCTCCTTATTTCCCCTAATGAAAGACTAGGCCCTCTCTATGAATATTGAAAAATCTGATAATAAAGGCCACTTTAACAAAAATCTGAAAATAAAGGCCACTTTAATATTTCAGAAACCTATTTTAACATCATGTAAAATAGTGTGTAGAGTCTGGCTCAAATAACAATAAAAATGTGTTTTCTCAGGTTGTTCCGCATTCTGCACATACCCGGATCTCCTAAGTGAGACAGCTTGTGATTTTACCAGCCAGCTGAATGCGGGTTGGCCAAATAAGGATGCTGTGTTTAGTGCTGAGACCTTTCCTGATCATTCTTCACCAAAGTCTCAACATTTTTTCTCTATATCATGCATGGAATTTATGGAATGGTTCAGTATTTAAAATGACAGAAAATATGTCAATATATTCATATTTGACCCTTTTCAGTGTTACATAATTGAAATGTGTTAGTATACTTTCTAATATAATGTGATATGAGTGTGATAACTACTGCAGCTCTGTGTTACTTGTATTAAAAATTATTATTTATGTTCAAATCTGTTTAGGATAAACTAACTCAGGCACATAAAAAATAATGTGGTTACTATTCTTAAAATGTATTTTAAATGATGTTATGGTAAAAGGCTTTGAACTGGGAATTTCAAAGGTGTGTCTGATCAGTGAGTGATTACATTAGAAGTTAGAATGTTCATTCTGAGTACTTAATTCGAACTTTATTGTGTGTGAGAAGTGAATGTGACACCCACACTAATGATCTAAAGTATGACAGTTACTTTGACTACATGACTAACTACTTTGAAATGAGACCAGACGAGAGTCCAAGCACTCATTTCACAACTTAAAATGGTTTTGCTATGTTGATTTTTATCACTGATAGCAGCTGATTAATCCTGGACATGATGGATCTTCCTACTGCTTTTCCCCACTAAATCTTTATGTGTAGCTCAGCATCTACTGTGTACTCTGCCTTGCTAATCTCTCATGCTCAATAGTGTCAGTTATAAAAAAGACAGACCTAGTTTTTGGAATATTTATCATTGTTTGTTTGACTATTATGCTAATCTTCACGATTAGCATAGCTTTGTATCAACTGTGGACTCTTCCATGCTAGTCTCTGAGGCTAATAATAAACACCTGAAAAAGGGTGTAAATAATGTATGATCTATGGATTTTTATTTCAAAGATATCACAGAGAAGAGGATTCTTCTAAAACAGTGAATTCGAGAGATAGTCATGGTATGGTAATCTTCCCAGTTAGCATAGCTTTGTGTCAACTGTGCACTCTGAAGTATACTGGTGAGTCAATGTACATTTTAAAAATGCTTTGAAAGGAATATAAACACATACACATGTACACCCTGTTTATTAGAAAGTTTAGGTGCGTTCCTCATAATGTGTAGCTTTTGTCTACTGTGTACTCTGCCATGCAAACCTAATCAGTGTGTCGCAATCTGTCACAATAAAAAAAAATGGTTTGACATGGATAGTACATATACATTTTTTACTGGTACATCATAATTATTGATCATGAAATTCATTCATCAGTCTATTTTCTCATTGTTTGTTTCCCTATATATTCACAGCCATCATAGCTTTGTGTCTACTATGGGTCTAATAGCAAAAGCCAAAATAGGGTGAAATGATTTATACTCTATGGTGGATTCTTTTAAAACAGTGAATCTTAAAGATAGTCATGGTAGCTTTTCCCCAAAATCAACAGAGTTTGCATAGCTTTGCGTCTGCTGTGCATGCTAATCTCTGAATCTAATCACAGTCTTTTCAGACATTTTCAGCCAGGGCCTGGACATGATTCCGACTTGAAAGTGAGAATGATACTGGGTTAAAATGCTCTCCAAACAGGACCGCCTCCCTTAAGCGCCTGGCATTCATATGCGTTCTGGACTGAAAGGCCCCAGGGCAGAGGGAGCTCGACTGTATACAGACGATTCCATAGAAACGCATGTCACACAGCGCAAAACATACAATCAAACACCGTCTAATTCCTCACTCTTACTGAACACACACTGCAGTCAAGAAGAAAGAGAGCTCGTAAAATGACATGCTCAATCATGACCACCCTCTTCAAGATCTGTGCCCACCAGCGAGGGAAGTCTGAACGCATACCCCAATTATTCCGAATAAGAAGCTAAATTCAGGGCTTCTAAAAAGTGACATTATTGATGGTATTGCACATTTACAAGTACAGTTTCAACATAGCAGTGATTTCAAATAGGTGCTTTCACTTCTACTCAGATATATTTGTGGGGAAGTGTCTCTCTCAGTTCCACATTGAGTTACTACTTTTTGTGTTTATTTTCGGATTCGGCTTGTTAAGCATCGTCACTTGTTTATTACTGTCCACGCCTCACACTTTTGACCTTTTGACATTAAGATCCAAAGATAGGATGTTCTAAATGTCCCATGTTGATGGACGTTGATGTCATTAAATGTTCCACATTTGGTCTGTATTTGAAAATACAGATGAATTTTGTAATAGTTAATAGATAATAAGATTAATAACCGGCTAAGTCTGTTTCACACTTTTTTGTCACACTTAAATCAAATAATTTCACTAATTAACATGCCAATTTATCTGTGCGGAGCAGAGAAAGCACAAAGATGTAGAGTATAGGATCACCAGGGCTGGGACGGTTTTAGTCTGTTATATTAGTCTGTTTTTAATTTGTACATATGAATGATTCCTTTGATCTGACCGATTCAGTTTTCACATTTAAATTATCGGAACGTGTTCCCTAGTCCCACTTCTGGTGAACTCTTATTCTTCTATCTGTGTTGCGTTTTCTCTACACACCTGATCCGCCCCATGAGGTCTTTGTTAATTAGATACATTGAGATTCAGTTCATTATAATGTTGCCAATGTCTCATCATTAAAATCACCGAAATTATAAGAGATTATGAGAAAGTTTGAGCTGACATGTTTAACGGTAGTGTGTTTATCAATATTACTGGCTGTTTTATCTTAGTACCCTATATTTTTCATCAGTCTCGCAGTTAGAGCATAGAAATGAAATCATTATGAATGTTTCATGTTTAGTCACATTTTGTTATTGGTTTTATTTTAGTATGTCCGAAAATATCAAGGCAGATTTATCCATGAATAACATGGATCATCTTGAATAACGTGGATCATTAGTGTCACCAGTCAGGGGATGGGATATATTAGGCAGCGAGTGAACAATCAGTTCCCGAAGTTGGAAGTTGGACGTGTTGGAAGTGGGGAAAATTGGCGAGCATAAAGATGCGAGAAGGGCCAAACTGTGATGGCTGGACAACTGGGTCAGAGGTGTCAGTGCATCGTAGTTTTAGTTTGTGCAGCATGACAGAGTTCAACGTGTTGATTCGACCTTCAAGTTTTACAGATCTAATCTGATCCAGATACCACAACTCACCTTCTGAGATCTTGAAGAGACTATGTCTTTATTCAGAGCTGTTTTGGCTCCTGCACAACGTTATATGTTGGTAGTTTTTTACGTTTTTGCTGATTGTTGAACAGCTTGTACAACTTCCATAGAAAATATTAGGGCAAATGCTGTAGCTGCCATACATTCAGTCCAATGCTCAATGCTGAGTGTGAACTACAGGAGTATGAAGCCCCTCTGCATTAAATTGCTGTTCACAAGGAAAAATACGAAAAAATATAAGAAAATGAAGATCAAACTTTCCTGAGGGCCTTGATTATGGGCCACTGCGCTATAAAGGCACCATGCCATACTTGTGTCATATTAGAAACCTTGTAAAGCCTGTTGGAGTTTCTCTCTCTCTCTCTATCTCTCTCTCTCTCCCCGTCAGGTTTCGGTGGCCCGTGCTCTGTGGTTGTCAGGCTGTCAGGCAGGGAGGCGTGTTGCTGCGCTGCAGAACCTGTTTGGTCACTGAGTTTCCGTTTATCTGTCAGGAGGTTTATGCTTGACCAAGTGAGCAAAGGGATCAGATTGAGAAGAAATCGAGAGGAGTCAACATCTGCACCTGCATCTCGCCCCACACACCCCTCACATCAGCTCCTCCAGGTAAGACCTGCCTACATTGCAGCAAATCTCAAATATTACATTCAAGGACAAAATCTGAGGAGATGTGTCTTGGAGTGTGAGGACCAACAACAAAAAAATTGTTGTATAAGATTCCACATTGCCTGTTTGGTCTGAGTGTTTTAGGAAGGTGTGGTTCAGCCATAGCTGCTACGAACGTGATGCTGTTTGGTGCGGCACAGTTTGACTGCGATAAATGAATTTTGGATTTAGGTAAAGTGCGCTGCTTGCTGTCTTCTTTGTTTAAAATTAACACTGAATTTAAATATGGGCAAAAATTGCATTTTCAGCATGGTCAGTGTGATCATTTTTTAATTCCTTTTAATTACCAATTGTTTTTTCCTGTAAACTGACTTTTGAGTCTAAAATGTACATTGTTAAACCCAACATACCTTTCAATGCCATCCCTGGGACGGCCACACCCCTTAAGGATGCGTCTTTGGTATCTCTGGTTATTAAAAATGAAACAAAATGCATATTTAATAGCTAAAGTTATCACTTTTCCTATATCCATTGATTACATTTACGTGAGTTCCAAAAAAGTGCAAACAACAACCTTTTACCTTGTAAAAGGAATCTAATGTACCTTTACAACTCACATAGGCCACAGAACTGGACATTATTGGAGGTACATTTATGTTGAATGTATTTCAAGGAACTACAGTTTACGAGAACAAAACATTTTGCTTTTTGTTTTTTTCCTGCATTCCTATTGGTTTCATTTGAGTTGACTTTGCTGGATGAAGCACTTAAGTAAGTGACGTATCTTAGCTGGAAAGTTTAAAGCTTGGATATTAAACAATAAGGATAAAGAATGGGTGAAATTCTGACGATGTAATGTCCTGTGCACTGTCAGGCCAAGCGTACAAAGAATTTGTCATAAGAAATCATCCTGACTGGGAAATATCATCGAGGTTTTTGCGACGTCCAAACTACTCTCCTGCATTTATTTACGCCATCAGCTACACCATCTCCATCCAGAAGGGTAGAAGATGGAAAACACTAATCCCTGTAGAGCTTTACCTCCGAATGAGCCCTTTGTGACCACCTAGCTTTGAAATATAAACGTTCCTGGCTATCCTAACATGCAAAGATCAGTTTCATAGTAGTTACTGAGTAACTGATTCGCCATTAAAGAAGCCTGGGCCAATCGTGTGTGAAAAGAAACACACAGTCGTAATTCATTCTGTAATATGTGAATTATAGAAGTGCGTTTGGGACGCAACCCTGGTCTCAAGCCATGAGTGTTCAGTGGGTGTGGTCTTGCAATGTGCTCGCTACTGTCATTTAAATTCCTCTATTCCTTTACTTTTTTAATTGTGTGAGTTTAATTACTCCCCAGGTCCATTTCCTTTGGGTTTCGGACACACCGGCCAGGGAAGTGGCCTTGGAAAAAAGACTTTCAGTTATTTAATGTTTTCGAAAGGATGAACGGATTGGTTCATTAATGACTAAGGGGTGTAATGGTCACTGTTTATGGTCATGGTGTTAATAGGCAATCAGCTACACCCTTTCCATTATAATAAAGAGAAACTCTTGCTTGTGGCTCAGACAGTGTTCACCCTGAAGAGGTGAAGAAAGGTGTTAATGTGAGGAGTGTTAGAGACAGAGCGAGAGAGAGAGAGAGAGAGAGAGAGAGAGAGAGAGAGAGAGGTATGCTACTGGGCCTGGTACGCGGCATATCACCCTCCACTCATCTGAACGAACTGGTTTTGCACATTCATCTCCAACCCAACACCATGCTTGTCATTCCACTGCCATGAGCTGGTCTTGCGCTGACACACACATAATTACTGTTTTAAAAGACAAAATGCTGAGGGTTTAATGAATGTTTTGATTTCTAATGGGGTCGTCAAGCACCATAAAAGGCAGAAAAGTACGGATATCCGTTTAATTAAATGGAGGGATATCTTACCAATCCCAGGAGTCTGTTCGCATCGGCATCAGCCGAGCTGAACCACTAAACTGGACAAAATATAGTGGACACAGGCTCTAGCTAAACTGAACTGACCTCTGTGAGTTTTCATGAGTGGACTATTTTTTAAAATCAATCTTTCAGCACAAAACATAATCACTGATCTACTTGCCATGTTCCTCTTGGCTTGATTGATAATGAAGGATCTCTTCAGTGTCGGGGCGTTACCCGATTCATTATAGGCTTATTGTAATATACGATATGTGCATGACAATGACAGTGTGTGAAAAGTGCTACAGATGAACTCTGCCCTACTAATTAAGTTGTAGCCGTCAGTAATGCAGTAATATCTGAAATGGGTGTGCCTGTAATTAGCTTGAGTACAGCATTTCATGCTAAATGATAGATAGTTCTGATAGATACAGTTGAGCTTGAAAATGTTTTTAGGTATTTGTATAAACCAATTACCAAGGCACAGGTCTCCAGCTAAAACTAAAGGGATGCAGGTCTTTGGCTAAACTAAAGGGACACAGGCTTCTAGCTAAACTAAAAAGACATCTGCCTCTAGCTTAATATGAGTTAGTTAAAGGGAAATCTTAGTTAAAGGGAAACATATCTCTAGCAAAGCTAAAGGAACATAGGCTATTAGCAACAGTAAATGGCAATAGGCCCTTAATTGAAACAAAGGGTCATGGGCCCCTCACAACAGTAGAGACATAGGACCCTCGAAACAGTCGAGGAACCTAGGTGCCTCATATCAGCTGAGGGACATAGGACCCTCACAACAGTAGAGAGACCTGGATATCTAGCAGCAGTACAGGGATGTAGGGCACTAGCAGCACTAGTTTTCTTTTTTTTTGCTTTCAGGTGATGTGCTACTCTCTTAATTTCTTAATATCCATTACAAAATTGGCTAATCAGAGCATAATTATAGCCCATGAGAAAAGTTGCAAATGCCATGGGTGCAGATGGGGTGAGTGGGCGCATTGGGGGTGAATTCCCCTCAGAACTCAACACCCCCCCCCTTTGTAAGATGTGTTGCAGGCGGGTTTCTTTTTTTGGATGTAAATATTTTCATGTGTGGAAGCTGAGAGAGGTCGCAGACTGGAGGGAATGGGGAAAACAGGAGAGACGCAGGAGCTGCCTCATTGGTGCCTGCCCCAAGCCCCAGCCCCAGCCACCGCCATCAACCGCCATCCCCCTGCATCAAAAATGCTATCTGTGCCCTGGATCACTCAATGGATGAACTTAAGTTAAAAAAACCCCTGAAAGTTCTAACAAATACAGCTGAGATTCAGATTGCCCTTAAGCATTTGTATCAACCCTGACCAATGATTTCATCCTTTTCTATGTATTTTAGGTGATGATGACTCAAATTCCTGTCAGTACACTGTAATGTGCACCACCTTATCTGACTAATACACTTTCTAGCGAATTCAGATTAATTCCTGATTAGTGGTCTTTGTTCTTTGCGACAAATATTTACCTTGGTTCTTGAAAGTGTATCATGAGTTAACATATTATTTAGAGTAATTGCATCTGTAGTTGTCAGGATTCTGTGATGATTCATATTAACTCAGGACTTTCATGCCCAGTAAACATCTCAGCATGAATGGAACCAATAGAAATCAGCATCTGCAGTTATACTGATGGTCCTATGATGTCATTATGATTCATAAAATAATCACACACATCACACCAATTTCATATCAGCACTGTCTGCCAAAACCATAGAACCCCCCTTTTAAGCCCCGTTCAAAAAGAATGGACCCATTTAAGTAGGACAACCTTACCGGGAATAAAATCTTGTCAATATCTGTGAACCTGTAGTTTAAATGGTTACTTTTTAAAAATTATTTTGTATGTAAACACTATCTAGATGCTCCAGTTGTGGAAATTAAGCCGCAAACGCAGCCAGTGCTCTTATGATTTATAATAAAGTTTGAGGGAGTATTTCAGCTCAGACTGCTTTTTTGTATGAACCTCAGCACAGGGAATCAGAACAGAGGTAATTTACATATATCAGTCTTAAAAGAGCAGTAACAAGTCTAAAGAATCAAGAGTTTAAAATGTTTTTGGCATGTTAGACCTACCAGATATCATACAGAGACCTCAGTCAAAAATGTACAACATAGGCCCTTTAAAAACTACATCACCAGCAAGTTCTTCACTAAACTACATTGAATGGGCTTTAATTTGACAATAATTTGGTTGGTTTGACTAGAATTAGACATTTCTTACTTGAGTAATTAAGAAATTAAAGACAAAATTCCTGCTAGCATATGCTCTGGGAGAGAGTCTGTGAAAAACACTGCTTTAGTTCAGTTCAGTCCGAGGGGGCGTCCAAGTCTTCACTCACATGTCAGTGCAACCACAAAAAAAAAAAAACCATGACATGACATAAAGCACTCCAACATCCTTTAATGGAAACAGTGTGTCCAGAGCTTCAAACACTGAAAAGCCATCTTCTTTCTTTTGACAGATTACTTCAGGACCTCCCGGTTGTGATATGCAGCAGTAAACGTAATCAGCGAGGATGGTGAGCAAAAAAATAAATGTTTTATATTTTTGGTCTCATAATTAAATTATGAAATGATGCCAATAAAAATATGATTAAAGTGCAAGCAGAGTGTTTTAAGTTAACATTTTTCCAAATGTTTTAAAACTCACATTAATGCTTCTTTCAGAATGGAGAAATACAGAGCTCAGCCTCCTCAGGCGAGGTCTCGGACACGGGGAAAGGAGCCAAGCTGGATGTTGGACTTAAGGGTCCTTCAGTTAATCTACAAGAAGGTTACAAACTACTTTTTTAAAGATCTGAAATGGATTAATATATATATACAAACAAGAAAGCAGTTGTGTCTGTGTGAAAGTTACAAGATATTGTGTGAGTTGGTGAGGAGAACACAGGTTGGGTTCCAGATTCCTCCTCGGTTCCTCCAGCTGCTGTTTGGATTGTGAAACTCTGTTAGCAGCTCCTGATTTAATTTAATGAAGGAGTGTTTATGTCAAACCAGGTTTCTGACAGAAATTACAAGCAATACTGAACTTTCACGTAGAACACACTGTTATTATGAACATAAAATCAATAAAATCACTATTAACTGCATAATTGTATTTGTATTTAATCTTTTCAGTTTTATTAAGTATATTTTGAAAAACACTCACTGCTCATCTAAACAGGTTTTAAATAGTATTTTCACATATACCTAATACTTTTGCACAGTACTGTGTGTGTGTATTCACTCAGCATTTATTCCCACTTTCTAGATCAAGAACAGATTGTTGCTGCCACAATCCACTTAGACCACCTCCCTAAAGATGACGTGCTGAAATTACTGAAGATCATTCAGCCTTACGACGAGAACCTTGAAGTTAAGACCAAGGGAGGTCTAAACGCTGGAGTGGTAAGTGACATGCAGTGCAAAGAGGAATATGAATATGTGATTATAGAGTAACAAACACATACAATTTCTTCATGCCATTTTTGTTCCATCTTTGCTTTCTTATTTCCTATTTTCAGAGACTTGGTGATCTACTTTTGAAGGGTGAAACCCCAAAGCTTGCAGATCCACAACTTCAAGCACCATCAGTTGAAGTCCGTGGGATGAATGGAAAGTTGAATTCCCCAAATATCAAAGGTGACCTCACAGCTCCATCAGTCAATGGAGAACTCCCACAGATCAAAATGAAGGGCTCTGTACCTGACCTGAGTTTGGGGGAAGGTGGCAAATTCACAATGCCAACTGTTGGCATGTCTGGGCCCAAAGTTCAGGGTGCTAATCTAGATGGCACCATCGAAACCCCCGATGTCCACGTCTCTTCCCCAACTCTGAACAGTCCAGGTGCCTCTGCAGAAATGAAGAAGCCTGCCCTGAACTTTAAGACTCCAAAATTTAAGATGCCAAACTTCAGTGCTAAAAAAGCTAATTTAGATGCGGATGTTAAAGTAAATACTCCAGACTTGAAAGCAGATCTGGAGACTCCAGATCTGAGTCTGTCAGTTCCAAAGGCTCATGGAGAATTCAAAGCACCAGAGGTTGATGTAAATTTGCCCAAAGCGGAAGTAAGAGGCCCAGAACTGAAGGCCGGTGTTCCTGGTGTTGATGTTGAACCTCCCTCTGGAAAATTCAAACTACATAAGCCCAAATGGGCAAAGCCTAAAGGAAAGGGTCCAAGTGTTGATGCCAACATCAAGACACCAGAGGCTGAAATCTCTGTACCAGATCTCAAAGCTGACATCAAGACCCCGGAGGTTAATGCGAATTTACCCAATGCTGAGCTCAGAACCCCAGACGTTGATGTTAGTATACCAAACCCGGACATCGATACCCCCTCTGGAAAATTCAAACTACATAAGCCCAAATGGGCAAAGCCTAAAGTAAAGGGTCAAAGTGTTGATGCCAACATCAAGACACCAGAGGCTGAAATCTCTGTACCAGATCTCAAAGCTGACATCAAGACCCCGGAGGTTAATGCGACTTTACCCAATGCTGAGCTCAGAACCCCTCACGTTGATGTTAGTATACCAAACCCGGACATCGATACCCCCTCTGGAAAAATTAATTGGCCTAAATTCAAGAAACCAAAGGGGAAAGTGAACGTTGATGCCGACGTGAAGACTCCAGATTTGAGTGTATCTGCCCCTAAAGTGAATGCTGATATCAGCACACCCAATGTGGATGTACAGGTACCATCAGCAAAACTTCAGACGCCTGGGCTCGATTTAACAACAAAAGACGTAGACATTGAAGCTCCCTCTGGGAAAATCAAGTGGCCCACTTTCAAAAAGCCCATGTTTGGAGGATCTGGCCCAAAGGTCAACGGCAAGAGCTTTGACGCTAGTATATCCACACCTGACCTGAATCTGTCCACCCCAGATATTAAAGGAGATATAAGCGTCCCAAATGTTGATATAGATGTACCATCAGCAAACCTTCAAACTCCTGGGGTCGATATAACAACAAAAGACTTAGACATTGAAGCACCCTCTGGCAAAATCAAGTGGCCCACTTTCAAGAAGCCCAAAATTGGAATGTCTGGCCCAAAGGTCAAAGCCCAAAGCTTTGATGCTAGTGTATCCACACCTGACCTGAATCTGTCCACCCCAGAGGTTAAAGGAGATATCAGTGCCCCAGATGTTGATCTGACCTTACCCAAGGCAAAGATAGAAACCCCAGATGTTGACCTCAAAGCTCCTAAAGTAAATGTTAATGCTCCAACAGGGAAACCAAAGTTCCCCACTCTAAAGCTACCAAAGATCAACCTGAACAAACCAAAGGTGGAAGGACCAAATCTTAATGCTGACATAAAGACGCCAAATTTAAGTGTCCCATCTCCCGATTTAGACCTGACCCTGCCCAAAGCTGAAGTTGACGCACCAAGCTTGGACGTCAAGGCACCAGACCTCAAACTCTCTGCACCGAAATTGAAAGGTGAGATTTCACCAGACCTAGACATCAAAGTTCCTGAGGCAGACCTTAAGGCCCCTTCCAGCAAAATCAAGTTTCCTAAACTAAATATCTCACGGCCAAAAGTGAAAGGGCCAGAGGTAGATCTTGAGGGAAAGGTTAATGGGCTCAATGTCACAGTCCCTGATATTCCAAAGGTTGATGGGGAAATCACTGCACCTGCATTGAACTTGCCCAAAGGAGATCTAAAAGGACCTGGACTAAATGTTCAAACTCCAGAGCTAAACCTCGCAGCACCTACAATTGAAGGAGATGTCAGTGCACCCTCTGTCAATGTAGATCTCCCAAGTGCTGACCTCAAAAAACCAGACATAAACCTGAAAACACCAAATGTCGATACCCCATCTGGAAAACTGAAGATAAAGATGCCTAAATTTGGTCTCCCTAAACCAGGGGTAAAGGAACCAAAAGTACCAGATGTAAATGTGAACTTACCTTCTGCAGATCTCAAAGGGCCTGACCTGGATCTAGAAGCACCTGACCTCAGTGTCTCCACTCCAAATATCGAGGGTTCTGTTGTTGCTCCAGCTTTAAAAGCAGACTTGCCTAAAGCTGAGCTGAAAGCTCCACGTCTGGACCTTGAGGCAGGAACACCAGATCTTAAACTCTCTGCACCAAATGTAGACCTAAACCTACCAAATGTAGATGTCAAGAGTCCTGATGTAGATCTAAAAGTCCCAGATGTTGATGTTAATGAACCATCTACAAAACTAAAGTTGCCCCACTTCAAACTGCCCAAATTTAATCTCACTGGGCCAAAGATCAAAGAACCCAAAGTGGATGTTGGTGCAGACCTGAGGGCACCAGATTTAGATGTGAATTTACCCAAAGCCGACCTCAAAGGGCCTGATCTGAACCTGAAAACATCTAACCTGGATCTCTCTGTTCCCAAAATTGAGGGCTACGTCGCAGCTCCGGCTGTAGATTTAGATTTACCCAGGGCTGATCTGAGCGCTCCACACGTTAACATTGATGCAAAAACACCAGATCTCAATCTCTCAGCCCCAAATGTAGATCTGAACTTGCCAAAAGCAAACATTGAGAGTCCTGATGTAGATCTGAAAGTTCCAGAAACTGATGTTGACATACCTTCTGGAAAAGGAAAGTTTCCACACTTCAAACTGCCCAAATTTAACCTCACTGGGCCAAAGGTGAAAGAGCCTAAACTGGATGCCCATGCAGATTTGGATGTTTCTGTCCCAAAGATTGAAGGAGAAATAAAGGCGCCAGATGTTGATCTAAGTCTACCAAAAGCTGAAGTCAGTGGACCTGATGCTGAGGTGAAATTCCCCAAAGCTGAAGTTAATGCCCCTGAGGTTGATATCAAGTCTTCCGAGTCTCCTGGAAAGTTAAAGCGTCTCACTCTTAAAAAGCCCAAAGCTGCTGTGTCTTCTCCAAATGTAAACATACCAGAGGCTGAAATCAATGCAGGTGCTCAAACTCCAGAACTCAACCTTTCAGCCCCAACAGTAGAGGCAGATGTTAAAGCTCCAGATGTCAGTTTGAACATGCCTACGGCCGACATCAAAGCTCCCGAGGTTGATGTGAGCAGTCCAGACGTTAATGTGGAGGCTCCTAAAGGAAAATTCAAACTACCAACAATCAAGCCGTTCCGCCTTTCTGGTCCAAAAGTGAAATCTCCTGAAGTGGAAATTGCTGCTAACGCTGAGGGCCCTGACCTGAGCATGTCTGCCCCCAAAGTTGAGTCTCCTAATGTTGAGCTGTGTTCACCCAAAGCTGAAGTTGAAGTTGGATCTCCAGACATCAACATTGAGGCTCCTAAGAACAGATTCAAATGGCTCTTCGGGAAATCGAAAGACAAATCAAAGGGAGTAGTTGTAAATGTTCCCGATGCACCAAATGTTGACGGTGGAGAGGTCAGTGCTGAAGCAAATGTATCACTCCCCGGAGATATTCCCGTGTTCAAGGTGCACAGCCTGCCCAGTCTCAACTATGGAAACATTATGCAGGGGATCTGCGGGGCTGTTGACCTGAACAAGGATCCCACAAAGGCACTGGTGGAGGCATCAGTTCCACAAGTCAGAGCGGAGGTGAAAGTGTCTTCAGATGAGAACAGACAAACACAACCTGTGGACATCATAGAAAGACTGAAACTGGCTGCAGCTCGCTCTATGAATGATCTGACTGCTGAGTCCAAGACAAGTCCTGAAGCTGACGTGTCCTCAGGTCCAAACAGTCCTACGAAAGAGAAAAGAGGAACATTTAAAGTAACACACCCTGACACCAGCAAGGATCATCCAGTCGTGGTCTCGGCCAGTGAGGCTGACAAAGTTTCTCTGAGTCTTAACAACATGCTTGGTTTGCACACCAAATCTGATGCAGACGAGGTTTAACAGGAGAGCGGGGCTTACTTTTTTTGGTATAAACACTCTGTTAAACCTCCTGTAAGGTATATGTTACATGTTTACGCACATTTTAAGACAATAACATGAAGGAAATGTTGTACCTTTTATTTCCTGAGCATTCACTTTTTTCTGTGTCCTCAAATCTAATATATTATGTTATAAATGTATAAACGATTTTACATCAGTATTGTTCCTATTGGCAAAAACTTCGACGCCCAGTCAGTGACACTGTTGAAAGCTTCCTGTTTGTGCTGCATCTGTCTGCATACCTTCGACTTACATTTTAGAGCTGTATAAAATGTTCATATAAACTACTATGTATATTTTTTTCTAATAAAAACCATTTTTTATGCTTAAGTTCAGTCCTTCAATTTTTTCCCCACTTTTAACAAGGCTGGCATATTGCTTTTGAGGTGCAGATACCAGGCCACATAGATTACGATTATTTTTTAAAAACATAAAATAAACAGAAAATTCCACAGTGGCTCTCTCTAGGAGTCTGGTCCGTCCTCTTTTGGAGGTTTGAGTTCTCCCTTATGCGTGTTGAGTGATGTCTCATGCAGTGGATGGATTTAGTGTCTTGGAGGAAGCAGGACTGGCCTTCAACATTGCATCATGGTAATACCTGATGGGGAGACCTAGCCGGCAGATGGAAAAAAACATCTTAGAAGCGAAACACCAGAGATTGTCTGGTCTCCTGTTTCCATTACAATTGAAAGGTTTGATTACAATTATTGATGCATTTTGATGCACCTTGCTTTCCATGTTTACTTGACTTCTAGAGTATCATTCACCATTATCAGTGTCAAGCTTGTTGTTGCCTATATTTACACAAAAGCCAAAATATCTGCTTCTATGACACCTGATGCATTTTTAATATAGGGGCGACAGAAGATATTACTTATACGTTACTCACGCCATGTTTCTACTCACACAGGTGATAAATGGATATCAGAGAAAGTGATCGGCTCCCTTTTCTATATCAATGCAGAATCTTTTGCATCTTAAAATTATTTTTAATGTGTCACTTGTCGTGTACCTGTCAGTGGTGACCATATTATATGTTCTTGGTCTAAACTGAAAAAAAGGTAAAATTTAAAGGACAACTCATAGTTTAATATCAACTAATTTATTGAGGGTTATGGATAAAAGAAAAGATATCCAACAAACACCCACTCATACGATGACATGCACATCTACTGATTTCTTCTTGCAACCATCCTGTATATCAATAAAGGTGCAAGACTTCTGAAAATCGGCTTTGAATCAGAAGATGCTGGATTATCATGGGGATCTCCAATGTCTGCTTTGGGCATCCCCAACCAAAAACAACTTTCCCTTCCATCAGCAGTTTTTCTCTAGAAAACCGGCATCCACACCATCTCCCTTTCAATTACTCTTTTTATAACCTAAACAAACAAACAGACAGGCAGGCAGACAGACAAAACCAGAGGTTCTGAGAACAGTTCAGACTAAAGTTTAATTCTGAGAAGCCTTACAACTGAACTAAAGGACATGAGGTGAACTAAAGGACATGAGGTACAGAATCCCGAAGACAGTGTAATTTAGGCCAAGAGTAGACACACACGCCTGGAAATACGCCTCTAAGTGCTTAAACTTAGTCGAGCTGTGCAATAACAGCATATTGTGTCATCATACAATAAACAGTTTAAATAGATCAGAAAATATTTACTCAGCCTTTCCAATTTGTTGTCTTATGTAAAGGGGAATTCCACCAGTCTTTCAAAAGCTCTTTCTAATTAAAGCATAAATGTCATTCAGAGTGCTTAAAGGGAAAGGTTCCATTACAGTGGGGGTGAATGGAACCAGACGTCTGGCTCTAAAAGCCCCTCACTGGGAGCAAGTGCATGAAATACTTATGAATGCACAAGCTAATGTCTGAGACATTTTTTTTACAAATGTTTCGAGATTAGATTTTCTATTGCAGTGTGCAAAAGAAAATGCTGTTGATTCAATTATCGCACATTTATCCCAAATTATTGCATATTGTTTTGGAAAACGTGTTTGAAAAAACATTTCATGGTGGAGAGGTAGATGCAGGGTGTTGAAAATGTGAAAATATTGGTTTCAGAGTGAGCGCTATTTTAACATTTTCAACATTACATATAAAAACCAGTCGTTTTTGCATCAGAATGAGTTTTTCTACAAGCCATTCACATCAAACCATTTTGAACGACATCTCAGAGTCATTCAGTGTTTAAAAATGGGTGAATTTTTCCTTTATTTACTGTTATTTGTGAAACACATTTTCACATCTGATGCCAATTAAATACTCATTGTAAAAAAATAGTTTAACAATTCATTTTAAAAAGTCATTATATATAAAAAAAATCAAGAGAAGAATTTAAAGGTTGACTGGTTTTCCTAATCACAAAAACAGAAACTCTCATTAATGGCTCGAACCTGGGAGTACTTCTAGTTCACCTCTAGAACTTCTAGTGCCTCCTTTAAACGTCCTTTAACGATGCTCAGTGATATGTAGTTTGGCATGTCAACAAAATGTCACTCTTATTATAGCTGTTTGGTGACGTTTCCAAATGGAACATACCACACAAGTAAAAGGGGGTTTCTTCTCATAGAATTAAGTGGGAGGGTCTTATCTGAAGGCCCTCTGCTCTTTTAGGTAATTCTGCCACTGCACTGTTAGGTGATTTAGCCAACACTTCCCTAGTGCAGACCTGAGTTGATTTTACTGTATGCTCCTTTAAGATGAGAGTTAGAAAGTTTCAGGCAGCGAAGGAACAGGCAATTTGATGCTGGGCTGGACTTTACCATAATGGACTAATAGTGGTTTTCATGTTCTTACGGTAATCTAATCACCGCAGCTTGATTGGTACAAATATAGCTGTTTTTCAGTGGCACAAGGAACCATGTGGTACCATAAATAAATGTTTTTTTCCATTACAAATAAAGTGACCTGTACCAGCACCAGCCGACGGCAGGCCTGACGGGAGTGACTGCTTTTTGATTGGTCAAGTAATGTTGTCATGACAACAGACGGACTTGGAAAATGACTTCTTTTTTTTACTGTCCGAAGAAAAAAACAACAACAACAAAACAAAAGGAGATACAAACAAACTCAAAGTCAACCAAGTACAAGCACTATTATCTAATTTTTTCAGTAGTTTTCTAACACTAAGAGAAGTGTGAAGGTATTCCGGGCTATCGCTAAGTTAGCTGGGTGAGGTTTTCATCACATGGCTAACCAATGCCAAGGATGAATTAAAAATAATAAAAATAAAAACCCCATACAAGACTTTTAAACAATAAAAGGCCACATTAACAAAAGCGGGTCTGATGGCTGGTTCGACTCCACGGTCATGGTTTGGGGACGATAACCGGCCATAAGCTGTGCCACTCTGAAAGAAAAATTTGACCTAAGCCCTTCGTATTGCGCAGTGCTTAGGAATTAACAAACTTCCCTTTGGTTTAACGCCACCGGTGCAATGCCAAAGCGCCAGAAACACTGTTACCAGGCAGAGATACACTGGAAAATCAAAGCATGCCATCGCAGCATGGTTTAGGTACAGCATGGTTCCCCATGGTACCTATGGAAAGGTGCCATGGATAGTTCCTGGGTAATGACGGTTAAATTACTCCAATTGAATAATCGGATTTTTGGAGATTTTGCATCCTCCCAAGCATGGCCAGTTTTTGGCAGCTTTGGCACTAAGTGAAGGCTGAAATCCGAGAAGTTCAGCAGCATTGTCAAAAAGAGAGTGTTCTGTTCCTGACATGCATCCATACTGCCGTCCGTTTTATTGCATATAAGACACAGCCCCACGTCCTCTTTGAAACTGTCCGGGCGTCACGTCTCTGGACCTAAGCTAATGTGTACTCCTCCAGCGTGAAGGCCAATCGTTCTCCACCCACTGCTGGAGCAGCCTAAGTACATCTATGCGCTGGTAGATCTGGCAGAGTTTGGTGAGCTCCGTGACAGGTTTCTGGCTGTAGCGGAACAGGACCTCCTGCGTGGGGCTGTGGTACGTGGAGCCGTGTTTCCGCTGCTCCAGCAGCATTAGCTCGTCGTAGCTCATGCCCCAGCGGCTGGCAAAGTTCTTCCAGTTCTTGATGGTGCAGTGCGTCGGGTCCAGCTTCAGGCGTAGAGAGTAGAGGAGATCTTCGTCCTCTAGCAGGTCGCTGATTTTGGGGGGCGGGATGGAGCACAGGCACTTCTCACAGGAGCTGGACAAGCCTTGGAGGTCCCTGGAGAAGTCTGAGGTGGAGATGGAACAGGGATGAAACTGTGTCTGACAATATTGTTGTAACTGCCTTAGGACAACATTCGTTTAATCACACATATACTGCCACGACAAAGGGTTCCTCAAGTGACACAGCAGAAGGACAATTTTAATTCATTGAAGACCTATTTTTTAAAGGAACTTTCATATAATAGGTTATTCGTCAATTTAGGGGTTCATGAACCATCAACAGTACTATATGGAACCAAAAATGGGTCCTCCATGGTAACACTTTTTCGACACTTTTGTTTAAGAGTTGTATGTTGGACTGTTACTAAAATGGTTGTATGTAGTGCCGCAACTATCACTATTAAATGTGATAGTGACAGTGTAATCTATGAAATTATTTCACACTTAATCAAGTAATCCGATTTTTTAAAGCCCAAACTGTAAAACTGTAAAACTAAACGATAAGAAGCTACACATACCCTTTTGAAGAAGCCTCTTGAGTATTACAAAATGTTTACAGGTATTTTAAGATTTTTTAATATAATTTTTCCTTTTGAGGTGAATCTTTTACACTTGCATAAAAACGTTTACTGACTGAGTCAAACCAGGTTTCAAACTCCAGGTAATACTGGACTTCCACAAAGAAAGAGATTGACTGTTTAATGTTATTTGTATTTAATTACTTATATTAAGTAACATCAATGTGAAACCCCCCACCCCCCCACACACACAGTATATGTAATACATGTGAGCATGAATCATGTCATTCCAACCACAGATACTCTAGGGCTAATTATTGTGATCATTTTGGACTCATATATTAAATAACAGAATCACTTGTTCATTAAACTGTTTATAATGAGTAAGACATTCAAGTGAGGTTTACATGTACCTGGGGTGAAGGATCGAGGACAGATGAATTCACTTGCATCATTTTCAACGGGCTGGTAAACAAGTAAATACAAATGTTAGTTAATTGTGCTCGTATCAGAAATAACATAAAAAATAAATTACTACGTAAGTACTGTGCACATGACAGGTATTTCAGGTTTCAATTCAGTTCCCACGGATTAATAGGAAAGGTTTCTGATAAAAAAGGAAAGACACAGCCTACTTACTCACGCAGATACACACACCCACTTATAAGAAACAACATCCACTCAGTGTGGTTTTAGCAAGTCTAAGAATAAACTTCCTGCAGGAAACTGGTATGTAAAATATGAGTCATGTGATGTTGCACCACTCACTTGTAAAACTGCAATTAATTGGCTGTAATAAATTCTTATTAATTGGGTCTATTTACAACCTTTAAGATTGCTGTAACTAAACAGTTTGAAAACAGTGATTATCTTGATCATCCTGACAGGTATTTTCACATGCAGAATGTTTATCATTATTGACAACTGATAAATCTGGATGCCAATTTTTACATGTTGCTTCTTTAATTGTTGCTCTCTGTACCAGAAAATGCAGGATTCAGCGTTATTAACTCAAATTTAAAGCAGCAAGGACCAGCATTCACTCGGTTGTCAGGCGTGGAGGGGCAGCGAGCATGGATATGGAGACAGTAGAGGATCACCTCAAAACTTTTGCCAGAATTGTAGCAGCCGAAACATCTGATGCTGTGCATTACACTTAATAAAACTAGTTTATTGCATTACATTCTATTGTAATGAGATTTTATACAATATTCGTTATTTATTTTATTTAAAACACATATAACAAAAAAAGGTGGTATTTTTTGGAGGTCTGGAATGGATTCAAGGAATTTCAATTCATTTCAAAAGGGAAAATTTATTTGACATTCAAGTAATTACAGTTACAAATCACGTAACAAATTAAGAAAGTCTAGGCCCCACTGTATTTGAACTACTATTGGCATTGAATTATCATTATTATTATCATCATCATCATCATCATTATTATCATCATCGTCATCATTATTATTATGATGTTAGCAGTCATATAAGCCCCATTATAAGTAAATATAAACATGTTATTCAAGGAAGTTCTACTTATTTTTGCCATTAGAGGAACTGACTGCTGAGCTGTTTCCACAGGGCCCATATTCTCCTCCTGTTTCATTTTTCTCCCACCACATTTGTGCAAGTTTGTGTCCTAAAAATATAATTCATATGCACTTTTATTTCCAGAAAAGTGATATTGGGCCTCTGATACACTGGAAAGCCACTGCAATCCTAATATGCAGCAGTTTAACCGCAATCCTAAAATTCAGTCCATATTGTGCAGCAGGACGACATTAAACTGTTTCCTTATTCTGTAAATGCTAACACGTACTTTAGTTTAATCTTCCATTCTCGCTCATGGAACCTGTTTTTATCTTTTCTCTGTATCTTCTCGCCTCCTGTTAGTTCCTGACACCTTTTCTTTGCACTGTATTTCGATGTTTGCTGTTTCTACTAAAGGCAGCCTCTTATTCCAGGCTCTCTAAATTTTGTTTACCACATAGAAGTTCCTGTGGAATCAGCTTTAAGAGCTGGTGCGTCCTTCCTCATTTTGCATGTTACTGTTTGGTCATACACATTTCTAAACATGGA
Source organism: Rhabdalestes septentrionalis (assembly GCA_037832545.1). NCBI lineage: Eukaryota > Metazoa > Chordata > Actinopteri > Characiformes > Alestidae > Rhabdalestes > Rhabdalestes septentrionalis. The sequence continues at coordinate 32,470,330 of JBBMFX010000001.1, forward strand.
AACCACTGAAATGTATTCATCTGCACAAACGCTGTGTTGAGCAAAACAGAACGCTTTTGCCATACTTCATGAAAGTGGCAAAATAACAGACCTGCTTTGTAGCTTGCTGTGCTCCCACAAGCTAAGATTAAGAACCAAGATTAACACAGGACTTTCTGTTTCTGTTTCACATCTCACCTGTTGTATTCGGTCCATGGGAGGTGTGAGGTACCCAGGGGGCACAGAGCTGAGTGGCAGAGTCACGTTATCTGTGTAAAGGAGACAGCAAGAATTACAGCATGCAGGTTATCTCCAGCCACTCACCCTCAGTGCATTCTCAAGCTGACTCATTAGTTCTGCCCACTAGGCTCGTGGGCGAGGCGCCTATGATAAACAGGTATTTGTCACCTAAGAAGTGGACAGGATGCTTGCTGGCTCTCCATTTCTGTTCGTTTTCACAGAAGTTGGTGTTATACCAGTTAACACCAAAAATGGTTGATACAACTGTTTTTTTTAATAACTAATTCAGTGTTTTTTAGTAGGACCCGTGACATCTGAATGTCCCCATCCATATATAACAGTGGTATTCATTACAGTCTCTGTATTGCACAATCAATATTAATGTGTCCACCAGCCATGGTGATGGGAAATTTTCACTCTGAGCTTAAAACCACTCAACAAGTAGGGATCATAGTGAAGGGGCTTTCTAAAGTCCTCATGTTTTTGAAGCAACTTTATTAAAAACTAGCTAAAGCCCAACCAAAAACCACAAACATCCCTCTGTCATAACAATTCAATAGCATGCACGTAGGTGGAAAGTGAATGGAATCACAATTGATAAGGAAGGTGTGAGAGAGGCCTACACTACACACAAATACTGCAAGATGACCTGAAACCACTCGTTTGGGGTTGTGTGTGTGTTATCAAGCACACCACCCCCACGTCAAGCTATGTAGGTGGAAGCATCATGAGATGGGGTTGATTCTCCGCATGTGTTACTGTGGCATTAGACGTCATTGAAGGAAACAACAGCAGCGGTGGGATGTACAGGGATGCATTAGATGAGAATTCATTATAATCACCCCAAAATTGGAGACAACCTAAACATAAAGCCAAAATAACTTATGATGGTGGAGGTAAAGGCCTATCAACATGAATTTCATTAGAAATTTTGGGAGATTTTTTAATTGTGTGTCCATCAGAGGCACCCTTGTAACCTGAAGGACAAATAGGCCAATACTAATCACAGTTTTACATAAACCAAATTACTCATCACTATACTCATCTCAAGGGAGTCTACTACTGTTTTTTACTTGTAGTGTCTGAATACTCCCCCCCCCAAAAAAAATCAGTTTCATTTCCTCAATCTTAATTCGAATTACTACACACATCTAGACACATAAAGTCAAAAGACATTATGTGGGTACATCTGAAGAGGATATATACTCTAGAAGTAATTTCGATGACAAAAACAGTCTGTCTGAATGCAAGTTTCTGAAAGTTTGTTTCCTCCTCAGTCTTTACTGGTTTGGAAATTAGGGGAGAAATGTTAAAAGCGCGCATCCAGTACCTTGTGGATCAGTGACTTGAACGGGGTAGTTTGACTTCAGAGACTGAGAAAGAAAGAAAGAAAGAAAGAAAGAAAGAAAAAAAACAAACTGTCACACCCTCATTTATCATACAAAGACATTACACAGAGAGCACGCACACACATGCACATGCACAAAGCTACCTGACACTAATACAATATTTCTTTTATCCCTCCTTTTTTTCCGGGCTGAGACATATTTGAACAGATAAGAAGCCTGAAATGCAGGGAAGGAAAAAAAAAAAAAACTCGTCCAGACTGTGTGGGCTAATGAGTTGAGGACAAGCTGAAACACATCTACCGACAGAGCATCTCCGTTCCAAAGCACCGCCGGCAGGGCACAAAGAAAACCTTGTGCCTCCATTTTCTATTAAATCATCAAGGAGGTTTTTTTTTTTTAAATAGGCCAAGATAAACTGAAAATGGCCCTGTTTGTGTTTTCAAGATTGTAGCTGAAAAGAAATAACAGCAAATAGCACTTCCCAAGCCTATTCAACTGAATAAAATGTAACAGATATCTGAGGAGTGATAGAAAACTGCTTACCATATCTTTAATGAAGCTGCTTGGATCGGTATCCTCAACCGGTTCAGAGACGATTCTCCCTGTTAAAAATAAGGCTGCGGTGAAGAACTGATACGGTTGTGCTGCCAAGCGAAACACGAATACACACAAATGTGCTTGCGCGATCACACACAAACACACACACACGCACACACACACACACACACACAAAACAGGAACTGGCTGTGGCATCATGTGTTTCGTTTTAACTCAACTATCCTGTCATTCAGCATCAATTTCCAGGAGTTGAGGTACTGCTAAAGTGGGACCATGGGGGAGTTTCAAACACAACTTGTGGTGTCCAAGTAAAAATGCAAGTTTTTTTAAAATGTGCATCCATTTTCCTCTAGACAGCTGTAAGCCTTCCTGTGTCTCCAGGACGCAAACGACAACCAACACACGATGCACGTGGTCCGTGACCAGAATGACTAACACCACCTCTTTCTAACAAATCAGCTGTGAACACTGGTGTCACTTGCTTCACTCATGTTTTAGCGCATGAGTGATTTGTCGTTTTCAATGTAAAAAGAAAAAGAAAAAAAAGGAAAATGTTCATATTTTTCATATTATGCCCTGCAGCAATTGGATTTTTGGTTTGACTAACTGGGAGACAATCTGGTCGTAATCCGGTTCCGAATGTTTCCTGTCTTGCAGAGACAACCAGTCGTTCTGAGAAAACCGATGCTTTCTCAAGGACGTGTGCATCTGAAGCTGTCCAGTTTTTCTGCACATACGATACCTTACCTGAGGTCTAACTAATGTGTTGAAGTAGGTGTGTGAGCAGGGAAATCGTCAGGCTTGGCTGCACAGGGCCTGATGATTTCCCTGCTCACACAGGATGTGATACAGGAAAGCTTATAAGGCATACAGTAGAAAATGCCATTAATTAGCCAGCTGTGGCTCCGATGAGCCTGCAAGTTCTTTTTTAAGCTGATTTCTAACAATCATCTGTAGGACTGATCAACATATTAAGACTTGTTCTGCCATAATGGCCCATTAATTATAACAAATGGCAACAGGTCAAAATCATCAGAGGTAGGTTTATGTGGGTTTTGTACTGTTTTTCATGCCGATTTCAAATATCTGTTTAGTTTTTTTCCCCTAGCACACACAGTTTTGTGATGTAGCAAGATATATATTGCATGATAGTTTGTATTTTGTATAATTAGCACATATAATAATCATTTAATAAGCGTTTTTGAAAAAATAACAGTGGTAGCTGACTGACTCTGATTAGTATATCTATGCCACAGCACTGAAAATATTGAAATTTGATTGGTGCCTGCGGTTTAATAAAAATCGAATGCAGGTCTATTGCAAACAAAAATTTACTCATAAATAAAAAAGTTAAAGTGACTGAAAGCAGATCTGAAATCAGCATGAAAAACCGGTTTAGAAAAGTCTGCTGTGGTTTGTGATGATTACAAAAGCATTTTTTTTGTTGACCTGTGTATATATGGCACTCAAAGGTCTGTAATCAAGGTCTGGTTTAAGCTTAATGTGAATTTCGTGATTGTGTTGTATTCTCTTGTACAACAACTCTTTTTCAACAGTGTGAGGCCTGATACTACTGCTGGTTCCCAAACTGACACTCGGAGGTCAAGTTGGATATTAAAACTTGATGACTCCTTCGTCATCATTCTGGAAAATAAAGTGAAAACGTGGGGGTGCTTTGCCACGAAAGAGTGTAATGGGTATGAGCACAGAAGCCTATTTAAGGTAAAAGTTAGTCTAGCATGCCTATTTCCAACCCACTGTAAAGGTCAGTCACTTGGCGACTCAGACATATGGTCACAGGAAGTCCACCTACACTTCTGCTCACGTCACATAAACTTATAATGCCATTTGTTTGTTTTGAAGTCAAAAAATTAACATTAACATTAATCCCCGTTTCAAATTTACACTAGACCCTCCATAAAAGCTTCCTCCTTTGATCTGATGTTTCTGTGTTCTTCTTTCTTGCTGTATCATTTTTTCAAAAATGGCTTCTTGAATGACGACATTTCAGGTCTTTTCACATGCAGTATCTAGAAATATCTACTGTATTTCGTAGATTCACATGAGATAGAAATATGTGAGGAAGCTGAGCTGTGTGTGTACGTTGCTGCTTGTGTAAACGTGTCTTTTTGAAGTGTAATGTCAGAGAGAGCTCGGAGCGAGCAGTTTTTGTTGGGAGGGCAATGCTATTACTTGATGCTTTCAGAATTAAAGTGGTAGGGAGCAAAAAGATGAAGGGTGGATCAATTAAATATGATTAATTTGATGTTACGTTTAGGGGTGGCTTTTGTGTAATTGTCTGTCAAAGGACATATCAGGGACATACCAAGGAAAGGACGTACAGTAAACCCCTGTTTATTCACGGTTCAGCAGTCGCAGCTTCAGTCTCTTGTGGACTTTTTCAGAGAATCCAGATAATAATTGTTCGCGGAAACCGCAGATATCCTCCACATTTTTTCACTGCGTGATATGAAACCAGCACTAGGACGAAGGGTGTAACGCATCTCCAGTGTTCTTGTTTTTCTGTTTTGTTCTTCTTAAAGCCCTACATTGTTATTACTGTACATTAAATGAATGTATTATTCACTCTGCTTATACCAAAGAAAACGCCGGTGCATGAATGACAGTACAGTCTATACAGGGGTATAGGGATGGGTATCGTTAAGGTTTTAACGGTATTACTACTTCTATCGATTCCACTTATCGATTCGTTACTTTAACAGTATACTTATCGTTTTTTGGGGGGATTTTTTTCCTAAAAAATTGAAACCAATTGAGAACAGTATAACAACACTTTTACCCTAAACCTAACCCTAATCTAAAAAAGTTGGACTTTCTGCCATTGTCACTCCACAAGCGCAAGCTCTCTCGCGTTGTGTGTGTGAGAGTTCTCTCCTGTTGTGTTTTTAAATTTCTCCAGTACCGACAGTAGAACCATTACAGTCAGAGCTTATAGATACTTCGGTCTTTTATAATTAGACACTGGGACAGATTAAGGTACCGGGTTTCGGTACCCATCCCTATAGGGGTAACATCGGTATTTACATTCTAGCACTGCAGCAGGCAGCAGTTCAGTGTGAATTGTACAGTACAGGTACGGGTTTACCTTTACCTTTTCTTTAAGGGTAATGTTTTAAGCTGAGTTCAAAATGAAATTAGTGTTTTGAGAACATATTTGGGAGCATTTTTGGGGTTTACACTATAACATTTTTTTAACCACATCACATCACAGATTCATGATTTTTCATAATTCACAATGGTTTTCACAAAAAGTCAGGGGTTTACTGTATTGTGTAAACTCAAAAAGTTGTGAAACACACCATGTAGTCTATCTTTACATTCCATATATGGAAACGAAACTACAGAAACAGCCTGGTTTGAAATCATGAGGTCATGAAAAGCAACATGTTTGCCATGCTGCCCTATCGTGTTGAAGTAATATGTTTTTAGCTTGGATTGCTTTTCGAATGGCCATTCAGGGCAGCCAATCAAATCAGACATCATGTAGCCTATATGGGCATAGCAGGAAAAGATGTTTTTAATTTTATGGGAAAAAGAGAGGTTGTAAAATGGCCATTTACAACTGGAATAGAGCCATTTAATTTCATTGTACCACTGTAGCTAATCTTTGCTGCTGGTATACAAAATTAACTGGGCATTAGGGGCTTCTGAAAATTGATTATCTAGAAGACTGAAATGCTGACTTGATGCCATATATGTTCTGTATTTGTTTTTTTGCTGCAAAAATGCAGTCTCATTCTGGGCAAATATATTATAAATCCTTTTACTACATGTTTTGAAAACTGCGGCTCAGCTATATAAAAAAGCACAAAAAGCCTCTTGTCTAACAGTGATCTAGAAAATCAACTGTGAGAGCCTCTTTACTGCAGCAGAGCACTATTCCCTGATCAGTATGTGCACCAAAACAATAAGTCAGATCACACAAGTAATAAATTCCACTACCTAAAGTGTAGAGTGCAACGTAAAACAACTGAAACAACTTCCCTGAAAGCGCTCTCAGTTTTTCCTACTTCTGGCCAATGCGAACATGAAAGAGCTCCACAGTCGTGAAGAATAACCGCACACGAAGAGACATCAGACAGTCATAGTGAGACGACTTACTGCAAGTCTGGGTGGTTCTGACCCCACCGGCTGAGAAATTAGGTGATTTTAGACGCAAAACCTCAAGACCTCAAGTGTCTCTCTCTCTCTCTCACTTTCTCCCTGGCCACTCTTTTCTGAAGAAGTGAAGGGTTTTTTCCTCAAGAAGAGCTTCTGTACAATGCAGAGACGTGTCTAGTCTCCTGTGCATCAGCATGAAGCCTCCTAAATCAGCTTGTCATTGTTTCTGCTAAGCACAGGGAATGCAGCGAGCGTGTCGCTGCTTGCCCTGGATGAACTTGAGGAGATGAAATGTAAACCACATCATAATATATGGCTGCAGGGTTGCCCTTCCACTCAGATTAGGCCCACTTTTCTTCCTTGGCCACCCATATACACCCATTTCGAGCATTAAAAAAAATAACACTGAGGCACCTTTGTCGATTAAAATAAGGAATGAATGAGCAAACTACACAGTAAAGGTGGCACTTCTCTTTCTCTGGTTGAGTGACACAGGTAAGTTATCACTTTGTTCAACAATAAAGGGCCAGTTTTGACTGCCAGTGTTTCATCTTTACAAATCTAATTTACCTAGACTAAATCTATATTCAAATAAAATATATCTTCAATTTTATGTTCAATTTCATACTCTCTCTGCCCATTAATGCTTGACATGAAAAGGGAAGAGAGCAGATGATAAAGCACCTAAAGGGAAAACCTTTCAAAAAAACCCTCAAACCCACATCCTATTTAAAAAAACAAGTAAGTTCTCAGTCCCCGTTACTAAGCACCTAGTTCAAGCATAAACATTGGCATTAAGGCAACAAGTATCTGAAATGAACTCATTAGCATTACCCCCCAACAAGATTTGCATTAATGGGAAAGTCCACCATTTTTTCCCCTTCTTTCAAAATTTCAGCAGAATTTAATTGTTGAGATGTAAACAAAGGATACGGGGTTCCTTATGTCTACCGCACAAACACGCATTTTTGCTCCATTCCAAAACCTCTTGTCAAGTTTCTAGTGCTAAAAACAACAGTAGATGTGGGAAAAATTGTTTCTTTGTGGACGTTTTTGATTTCCCTGGCCTTGCATCCACCTTTGAAGGAGTGAAAACACAATTTTTACATCTGTTTCCTTGCTCACCAACTTTAAGCCACTGCAGAACTTACAGAACGTTCTTGTAAAGGCTTCAAACAAGACGTCTGGTTCCATTCGCTTGCACTGTGAACAAGTGTGCCTCGGGCATTTTGTCCAGAATGAAACATTTCACATAAAACTTCTATTAAGTTTAGAGGAAAACAAGAGATGTGCTTTGCGTAAAAGTTGGTGGAAAAAGAGAAAAACACGTGGGCTTTTCCCTTAAAGGTTGTGTGAACGGAGATGAGACCCAGGACGCACCCAGGACACCAGGTTGAGGTTGAGGTGGAGTGAGGAAGGAGGAGACGCGCCGTGGAAGCTGGAGAAGAGGAGAGAAAGTGACGTTTGACTCACCGAAAGTCTCGTCGAGAGCCTTCAGACTGGCCATGTTCGCCATGAGGGTGTCCAGCGCGCGAGGCGACCGTTAGAGTAACGCGCGAGAGAGCGAGCGTCGCTATGGCAGCGGCAGGAGCCTGAACATAAACACGGGAGTCTCAGTACAGCACACCGGCTCCAGACATGCGTCTCCACGGAAAAACCCGGTCCTCTGCCCCTCCACACCCAGCTAAACTCCGAGGAGGCTCCTGAGCAGGTAACGCTACACCCCTTCGGGCTCTGTGGCGACTTCCTTCCTCAGCAGCCGCGCGAAAACTTCCCGAGGAGCCTCAGCCCCACCCTGCTGTACTACCAGTCACGGAGACGACTTACTCTCCTACCAACTTCAAAGAAGAATACGGGGCGTTTCAAAAGGGAGGAGGTTCATTCTCCTCCGTTGTTAAGTAGAAGACACCTCCAAAACGTCACTTTTGCCCAGTGACGTAACTGTAAACTTATTTCGACTCCTGTCCCTTTGTAAGAAAAGACGTCACGAACGTTCATGACGATTTCTTTCAAAGGCATTGGGGCTCTCAGTTGCGTCATTATAAAACTCTTCTGTGCCAGATGCTTATTTATTTCAGTCTTTATAGTTGGTGGTAAAGATTTCATTAACAATCCATTACTACCAATAAGAGTTAATAAAAGTTATAATTATTATTATTTAGAATGTCATGGCTTGTGAAGGGTTATTTTACCCATTTCTGACTTTTGAAAATAAGCAATTCTGACCCAGTCATAAAAAATGCCTCCTTGTCACTTGTTTCAATAAGCAATTATCATTGCTTATTATACTATTTGGTTGTTGTGTTCCATAATATTCCATGGAAGTGCGATGACTTCATGCCTGCCTCAGCATGTGAGTTTTGATTACGTCACTCTGCACCAGGACCAAGTACTTTATGGGAAAGGCTGTTCACTCAGCAGCCATTTTGGCAGCGCACCCGAAACAGTTATTAGTGTGATTACATCAGCATTTTTACTGTTCTTTTCATTAGTGCCGCTTCTCCCCAGAGCTACAGCTGAATTTCAGAAATGCTCCAATGTCAAAAAGTTCATTAATGTCCAGTGTATAGCACTTGTGTAGAATTTTGTGATTGGCTCATTTGCGGTATAATCTTTAGAAAAATTGGTTGAAATACACACTGAGAGAGAGAGAAATGTTTGCGGCCCTGGTATAAACCTGGTATAAAAAGGCAAAAAAACAAACACGGAGCAAAACATAGAGCGCGCTCATAAAATGGACTTAAAAACACACCACAGCTCAGGTCATAAAAGAGACAGGCGTGACTTTTTGTTGTGGTTTACTTAAACATAAACAGCCACTACACGTTTGGCCATTCCCATAAATGGCTTTATAAGAGACGATGCATTATGAATTCCTGCTCTCTAGAGGCCCAGTGGGTAGAGCACCAGTTTCGGTACCAGAACATTGCTCGTTCAAGACTGATTGGGGAACAATTACTTTTTAACACACATTTTTTTGCCCATAAAACCAATGTTTGTTTGTGCATCTTGTAATTATTATTATTCCTTTTATGCTGAATTTCGGACCTGCTCTGATATCAAAACAGCCATTAATATTCGTAATTGTGTGCTTGTATAATCTAAATGTATAATTGCTGTGTAATAATAATTTAAAAAATTAAGAGATCTTTGAAACATTGGGAGAGAGAGAGAGAGAGAGAGAGAGAGAGAGAGAGTGTCAAAACACGTTTAAAAAAAGTCAGAGAGGCAAAAAAACAAAAAATTGCAAAGAAGTAAACACCGAGCTGAAATTCAGATGCCTATAAATCAGACTTTCAGACACTTAAGCCTAAGTCATTTGTAGAAAAAAACTAATGCATCGAGTCGCCTCCGTAATACACAGCCTGGCCACCTGGATTTAACTAAGCAAATAGGAAAGAACTTTTGTGTGGTCTCATTAATCCAGATTTGCCCTGTTCCAGAGTGAAGGGCGCATCAGGGTAAGAAGAGAGACGGATGAAGTGATGCACCCATCAAGCCTTGTGCCAACAGTACCAACCTGTGGGGGCAGTGTCATTATCTGAGGTTGCTGCCCTTGGTCAGTTCTTGGTTCAGCAACGTTATGCGCCCAAATGTCCGCTGACTACTTGAACACACTGAATGACCAGGTTATCCAATCAGTGGTCCAAGAGGACGATGCCAGGATTCATCGAGCCCAACCAGTGAAAGAATGCTTCAGGGAGTATGAGGCATCATTTTCACACATGGACTGGCCCCACATAGTCCAGACTTTTGCCACATTGAGAACCTTTGGGATGTGCTGGAGAAGACTTTGTGCAGCAGTCTGACTCTTCTGTCAATACTACAAGATTTTGGCACCAAATGAATGAAACTCTGTAAGGAAATAAATGTTGTGACATTGCAAAAGCTTTTGGAAAACATGCCACAGTGAATGCTTGCTGTAATCAACCTAAAGATGGCGCAAGTTTTGTTTTGGCCAGGCAGTGCATTTGGGGAGACAGATCTGAAGGTTGGGTCGCCTTTTTGTCACGACATCACGGCTAAGATGGCCAGAAGACAAAAAAAAGAAAAAGAAGCAAAACACACAGCAGCAGACTCATAACACAGGCGTCAAGTCTGTAAAGCTCAGGTCAATTTGTTGTGGTTTAATCAAAAATAATCAGCCTGTGAATGCGGCTAGGCATTCAGCCAGTCTTTACCATAAATGACTTGGTAGGACACAGTAAGTTGACTCGGTCTCAGTGGTCCAACAGTACAGTGCAGGCCTCTGGTCAGAAGATTGCCAGTTGGACTCCACAGTGCAAATATACTTTAACACATTTTTTCCACACAATGCTTTGATGTCTTCAAACCCTGCTTTTACAATAACCATGCAATCACACTTTTTATTTTCTCACGGAAATGCATCTAGTTAAACCCTGAAACTGAAAGCTACTATTTCCTCTGGAACAAATTTGAACCGATAAAATGATGAGGACCGTTTCTACAGTTATGCATGCAATTAAAAAAAAAAACTTTTTCAGGTTTTCAGGCAAAATGCTAACACCTCGACAAGGAGCAAATATTCAGATCTTGTCCAAAGTGTGGGAGAAATCTTGGGGCTGGAGATTTAGACTTGTGGAAACCGAATCAGCAACTTAATTCATCCCGGAGGAGATTGCTTATGTAATGACTGAAAGACATATATGAACAAATGCTGAGTATAAATACTATGTATATTGCGGGTCAAAAGATATTGAACGCGTCACCAATTTTCGAAGTCTATACATTTCTAAAGGTGCTATTGACATGAAACTTACCAGCTGTCGGTAACAACCCATCCGGTCCACGCATGCAAAGAAATCAAACAATAGCTGTCCATAAATTTTACGTGTAACAAAGTGGAATGACACAGGGAAAAAGTATTGAGCACTTGAAATATGGAATGTGCAAAAAGGCATGGAAAGTCAAGACACAAGCTGAGATCTTTCAGTGATTAGAAAGTAATCCTGCAAACTAATATCAGCTTCTTCAGTCCTAACTGATGGCCTATAAAAAGGCATCTCATTACCAAAGAGACACACAAAAACATTGCATGATTTGTGAAACCAGAGATCTCTCAAGATCTTCACAAACTTATTGATGCAAAACATACTGATGGAAGTGGAGTTATAGAGTCTGATGGGTGTGTGTGTGAAAGAGGGAGGAGTTATAGAGTCTGATGGGTGTGTGTGTGACAGAGGGAGGAGTTATAGAGTCTGATGGGTGTGTGTGTGACAGAGGGAGGAGATATAAAGTGTGATGGGTGTGTGTGTGACAGAGGGAGGAGTTATAGAGTCTGATGGCGTTGGGATGGAAGGATTTCCTGTGTTTTTCATTGGAGCAGTTTAAACTGGTGATTCTATGGTGTCAATTACACAAATGTAATTGTACACATTTATATAATATTTTGTATAGAGTATATTTTCATATTTTACTGTTATGCTGCATAGCCTTTATTCTATATGTTATGCTACTTCTACTTTCATCTTTTGTACTGTCCACCTTGCTTCTGAGACTAAGGGGTTATCTCTTAATTGGCCTGTTGGGGGAGCTTATTCATACACCAACAAGCTAATCGACTGCTTTTGTTGAATGGGACTTCCCCTACTATATATAATCACCAAGGTCTGACCTTTTCCTCATGAATGGAGTCTCACCTACACTGGAAAGCATTTTCTTTTTTTCATGGTATCACATGCTCCAAGAAGTTTCTGGAAGATTGCTGAAAGTCCATATTATGGCCCTGACAGCCTAGACAGATGGCAGAATTGGAAAACCCTACAAACCTGTGGACTTTCTAGGTAACAAGTTTGTTATGTCTGGGTTTCTGAGTAATTGAACTGTCTCCCTCTGCATGCAGAGGAAAACGACCAATAACCAATGTTTCCCCCTCCTCCACTCCCACCTTTCATTGAGTGAAATTACTATTTTAGAATCCTTTCCAGATACCAAGTTTAACTCATGTTTCATATCTCAGAACGGAGGGAAAATACACAATTTTTCCATTTTTTGATCTTGGGGATTTTAGAGTGCTGTACTCTTGAATATTCACCTTGTATCCGGGTACTCGGGTAAAGCACGCACAAATTCTGATGTAAAGGTTGTGCTAATAGTCATAGGAAGTTTTCTTCCTTCCTGGCCTCGCATGTGTGGTAAAGCTGTGAAGAGTTCCGCTGTGTGGTTCTGGTTCACACCTTCGCCATGATGCTGACCGAGGCAAAGTGTTGCTTGGAGACTTCCCATAGCATGTTTCAGCTATTGGGTTATATTTGATGGAGGGTCATGGACTACCAGTGGTTTGATTTCTTTTTTTATTCACCGAAGATCTTTCCGATATCACTGACTACAGGCATTTCTCCATGGGTAAACAGGAACCTTGCTGTACTTTAATGCGATGGCATGGATGTTTTAGCACACTTTGATTTTTTTTATACTGGTAAAAGTGTTTCTGACACGTTGGCAGCTCAGTTCTCCCCACAGTTCTTCCCAAAACGGTGTCCACCATGCCAGCTGTCAGAACTGTTTTTATTATTGTGGTCTTTTACTTTTTGTTTGAATTTTTTTTTCTCAGCACTGTTGAGCCATGCGATGAAAACCTAACTCAGCTAACTTGTGAGTGATGTACTGGTACGCCATCACATCTCACAGGTTTATAAACTCCCAATGAAATGTATCTTCAGCCCAATCAGACAGTCGTGTTTGTGCTTCATTGACTTCACATTTGTTAGTTTGTATCTCCATTATTATTTTTTGCACCTTACACTAAATCAGAAGTCAATGTCAGCTTGGTGGCAGCCTGTTTCTTGTGTGCATAAAGTGACCATTCGTTATATGTGGAAACACCACAGCACACAGTGTAAACCAGGGGTCACCATCCTTTCTGAAAGTGAAAGGCCAGGCCCAAGTGGGTCAGAGAGCAGGCACAGCCCCTAAGGCCCGCCCAGGCAGGAAATTCAAAGTAAATGCCAGTTTCTTTTTCTTCCATTTCATATGTGCGGATTCACATTTTGCAGAGTGTTAATCCCATAAATACACCCTATGAGTGATTCGCAATACTGCAGAGTGAGTTCCCTGCTGTAACACCCTTCTTGCATCCAATGAACCAAGGAAATTAATTATTTAGTTTCATCCAGTCTGTTAGAACTAAAAGATATCAGTGTGGGACTGGGAAACACTGTTTTAGGTAAAAACTATGATTAAGCTGTCTTGTATTAAGTTAAACACAAATGTAATTGTATAAAGTACACAGAAAAAATGCAAGTACACCGCCCTCCATAATAAATCCATTCAATTCTTACACTAAAAAAACCTTCAACTTAAGTAATTGTATTGATTTAAAAAAAAATCCATAATTAAGAAGTAATTATTTTTTAACAAAATCACTGGTGTCACTAATTATTAGCACTCCTAACAATTCCTATGAAATAAATGTAACTGAACAATTTTTTGGTTTCTTGGAACTTTTCTTTAGACACTATTTACCTGCCAGCAGATTTTTAGGAGGCATGCCAAGATAAAGCCTTTTCTGTCCTACAATCAGAAAAATAAACGTGGAGTTAGTAAATGCCACAGGTACAATGTGCTTTGTTCAGACGAGACTAAGATTAAACTTTTTTGCAACAAATGCTGCAGATGGATCTGGCTTAAACAAAGAATGAATATGTTGAAAAGCACCTCATGCCCACTGTTAAGTATGGTGGAGGATCTGTGGCTTCATTTCTCTTCCAGTGTCTCTGCAAAACATGATATAGTGCATCGCATAATGAACTCCTTAGAATTCCACGACACCAAAATGATAGTCTCTACCAGAAAACTGAAAATGGGATGTCACTGGATCTTTTTGCAGGATAATGATCTAAAACATGCAGCCAAATCAACACAGGAATGGTTCACCACACACAAAATCAACATACCTCCATGGTCATCTCAGTCTCCAGACCTAAATCCCATAGTAAACATGTGGGATAACCTGAAAAGGAAAGCACTAAGAGGGGACCCAGGAATTTGGACCATCAAGGGGTACGGTCAAAGATCCCTCCTCTGGTGTTCTCCATCCTTGTGAAATGTTGAGAAGAACAGATGTTGAACAATGTGTCACCAGCAGGGGTGTCAATAATTTTGACACATATTATTTAATGTAAAAAAAATATGTATTTCTAAATGTGGAATTTTTTGCCTGCTGACTAAATGTACACAAATAAAAGGCTGGATTTTTCTCCTCCTTTCATTGTGATATTCAGAGGCGCATCTTGTCAGCAGGCAGGGCAGGCAGCTGCTTGGGGCCCCCAAGCCACTAGATGGCGAACAAGAGCTGATACTTTAAACTATGATAGTGGCAACTATGTTTTGAACATTCATTCCTTTGAACTTTATCAGAGAATTTATTTACCTGCAAATATTTTAATATTTATTAAAATGATGCCAAAAACTGGTTAGAGGGGGGCCCCCAGTGGATTTTTGCTAGGGGCCCCAACTGACCCTAGGATCACCTCTGGTGATATTATTCACAAAATGAATCTTCATGAGGGGTGGCAATTATTGTGGAGTGTGATGTATTATTGACGTAAAATCAATGTGTGAAAAGTTTTTATTTGTTTTCTTATTTTATAGAAATAATCACATATTAATCACATCTTTTATTTTAGTTCAGGTGAAGCATTTTGAGGTGCCTTTGTAAATAAAACTTGCTTTACATTTATTGAAAATTTGTTAAAGAAAAGAAACATCTTGGCAAGTTACTGGGTTGTACTGTAAGATATACTATGTTATAAAGTAAGTTTATGTAATTAAAAATTTCCATCGTTTTTTAAAGAAATAATGCTTGAAATCTATTTTAAAAAATCTACCCAGTGACAAACCCTTTAAAGTGCTCCACCTCTTCTGAGTGCTGACACCTGTGACTGGTTTCTCTTGCTGATAACCAGACCAATTAAAAGCCAATCTTCGCATTCTCGCTTTGTGAATCTTTTCAGGTGTATCAGTGTGCAAAATCTCAATACATTCATCCCCATTCATCCTCTCCTTAATACAGTGCAGTCGTCCTGTCCCCTTCGCAGAAAAGCCCCCCCAA
>JBBMFX010000001.1:32526350-32538352 GCA_037832545.1 Rhabdalestes septentrionalis
AGAGAGAGAGAGAGAGAGAGAGAGAGAGAGAGAGAGAGAGAGAGAGAGAGAGAGAGAGAGAGAGAGAGAAAAGGAGAGAAAGCACAAGGGGAAGATAGCAAACAAGAAAGGGTGTTTGAGCTTTGTCCTAAATTCGCTAAGGGCACACAGATGCTTGTCTTGTCAGGGAACAACGCAAACACACTCACAGAGGTTTTCATACAGACAGATAAATGCTAAGATACCAAACAAGCTGTTATGCATAAGACACAACAGTCTGCCCTTGGTAACCTGTCGGCAGCGCAACCATCGGCAAGTCTGAAATCCGATGCAATCCATCACCAGCCAAACGGCCCATCATAAGCACACATGTCCACGTTCACCCCTGCTATCAACGCCAGGATGCATTTTTCCAAACTACATCATCCATCCCCTGAAAGAGCTGTGGTTGATCACAGTGTTACAATGTGGTTCCCAGGATCGCCAAAAAAATCCCTGATGCACTGAAAGACATTACATCACCACATGTCCAACATCTGCCTGAGACCAACAGAGAAAGAAAAACTTCCATGAACCAGAACCTCACAAAAAACACTTACATTGGCAAGGACACAAAGCTTTAAGGCTCAGAGCATAGAGAGGACAGCTGAAACAGAGTCGTGAACGAAAGGTAGATGAAAAAGTGAAAGAAAACAGATTTCGGAAAGAGGAACCGCAGTATAAGACTCTTGATGGCATCTCATCCTCCGACAGTTTCTTGGGCTTCATGCTCCCAATGTCGTTGTGACATCACCATGATGTCACAAAGCACATATTCAGCATTCATCATGCAGGCATTCATTCAACCATCAAGCATAATTCAATGATACCAGTTACATCATTCATGCACATGGTTTCTTAACCGATAGAGCATTAAAGAAATGAATCACATTCACAAGGGAGTGTGATTTTTAAGCTTTGACAAATGCTCTATCAGTAAAGAAACCAAAAAACTTTTCTTTGAAATGAAAGGCATAACTTACAAGATTTCATCATTTTGGAACTCCAGAATGCCATGGCTGTCCTCGAAGTCCTCGCCACCTCCTTTAGCCGAGCCTTCGATGGTCTTGTAGGGCACCATAACAACGCCGCGAGCTCCTGATGTTCGGAGCACCTTCACCTCCATCACACCCACACTCTCACTGACGTGGCTCACAGGCTCTTCGAACGTGAAGATTCCAGCATGATCATCATCAAAGATAGTGACTGTAGCGGTGGTGGGCAAGCCAAGGGTTGCGATGGTCTCCACATGATTGGCTTCAGTGGTCTCAGGCTCTGCCCCTTCGTGAAGGATACGGACGTTGCTGAGGTGGATGTGAAAGTTTTCATCTTCCTCGAAAATGTCATCATCGATGATCCCGACACGGATCTCCTTCTGCGTCTCGCCTGGCTTGAAAACAACAGTGCCTTCGGTGAACTCATAGTCTGAGCCGGCATTTGCCGTGCCGTCTTCAGTGCGGAATTCGACAGATACCGTCTGGTTCGTGTCACCACCGCGACGGATCACGTTCACGGCCACGGTCCCACAGTTCTCCAGGCACTGGTACGAGCCAGGTTCAAAGAAGATCTTGGAAATGGGATCATTCTCGCCGGTGTCGCTCCGCACCTCATGCATGCTCACCGCCTTTCGGGCCTGGTCGGCCGCATGCTTTTTCAGAATATTCCCAGCACCCGTCATCAGCCGTGTGGCCTGGCAGCGGTAGAAGGCACGGCTCTTCTGCTGCTGGCTCAGTACCTGGTAGTTTGCAAGCTCGATCAGTTGCTCAACCTCTTTATCTGGATGCTTTTGCTTCAGCTCCTTCAGTATCTTTGCCATGTCCCGTCGGGCCTCCTCTTCGTCAAGGTCCTTGTCTTCCAGGTCCAGCGTGAGGGTTCCATCCAGAAAATCCACGGCATGGGAGTTGAGCATCTTCCCGTCCATCTCGATGTCCACTTTGGATGGAAGTGGACGATCGCCCTCCGTCTCAATAATCATGCCACGCTGCCTGCCTGTCCGGTAGCGCTTGTATACATACTTGTAGAACAGGAGACGCCGGTCGGCTATCCATGCAAAGACCACACAGATGGGGAAGAAGAAGAGGGTGAGGAGACCCTCCCACACCTCCACCACACCAGGGGAAATGACGGCCAGTATCAGGTACAGCCACAGGTAGGCGAAGATGCTCCATGCAGCGGTGACAAAGAACACACGTAGATGCTTCACCTTGCGATGCTCCCCGTCAGGAACCACATATACACAGATCCCAATAATCACAAACATGTTAAAGGCTGCACTGCCAACAATGGTGGAGGGCCCGAGGTCACCAGCTTCGAAGTTATGTCCACACACTTCAATGACAGACAGCAGAATTTCAGGTGCAGAAGAACCGAGGGCCATGAGGGTAAGGTTGGACACTGTTTCATTCCAGATGCGTACAGTAGTAGTTGTTGTTTCACCATTCGGTTTCTTGATGGTGATCTCTTTCTCTTGAGAGGTAATCACCTCGATCGATGCCATGAAGCGATCAGCGATGATCGACACTCCGAGGAACATGTACACCAGTGCCACAAAGTAGACTGTGGCCCGTGCCACCTTGTCCCCAAATGAGGGGTTCTGAGGCTCCCACACTGGGAGAATAACGCCAGCTGAGCATTCGACGACGCCCCCACAGGTGTCCGACTTGTTGGCGGAGGTGTTATGGTTCGAGCTCTGGTCATGCACATTCTCCGCCATCACACGATGGATGTTGGTGAGCAGTATTGCCACAATCACCAGATACTGAAGCCCCATTGAGAGGTACGAGGAAACCTTGGGATGCCTCATTGTTCCGCGACGGGTGACAGATGAACAGTCTGCTGCTTCGGAAACCTGCAGACGGAGAGAACAAGCGGAGAATGAGTGAAAAATAGACACAAGATATACAGCATAAACAAATGACCCCTGCAGTATTAGGGGTAGCAGGATGTGTAGGCACTCGCCCTGCAAAATGTTAAAATGGTTAAATGTTTTTTTTTTGTTTTATCTCTTTTTTTTTTTGACTGAGCAGTTATTTCAGCAAAACCCAGGGCACACACTTTGGATAAAATGCCGCGATTAGTTGAGACAGCAGAGCGTCTAGGGGCTGGGCGCTCCGGCGGGCGTGAGGGAACGGGGGCAGGCTTCGGGAAATGCCGCCAGTGTCCGCCTGCAGGAGAAGGGTGACTGAGGTTGCACACCTCACATGCGCTTGCACCCACTCCTCACCATCAGCATGCATTTGAATGTGATTGACCTCATGAGGGAAATACACACGTTACTCCCAATCTCGTCACGTGACTTTCTATAGCTTTCCAATATTTGTAAATCAAAATTACTGATTAATGAAGGGTTTTGTTTTCCTCCCTCAAATCCGGGCACAAATGTAGCGTCGATTCACTGTCCACCTTTCCTCAACCCACAAACGAGCGGTGCTGGAAGTAACACAGAACCGGTTCCTTCCGTGGCCCGGACTGCGCTTCCCTAAGAACCTCATGTGGCGCGCTCTCCTGCGGCTGCTGCGCATCTAAGGCGGTGCGGCGCTGGAATGAATGCGGCACAGTGGAGCTGACGGGTTCGGTTCCGTGCACAAGTTGAACGAGAACACATCCTAACGGCACGCGCACTTGCTCGCGCGACCAGCCTACAGCATACACGCTACAGCAGCAGTGGAAACGTTAGTGCACACACCGGACAGTCCTGGGTGGGAGGGAGAAAGGAGGGGGTCCCACCATAGACACAGGGTCCCGTCCCGAAGAGAAGCACAGAAAAGAGACGTGGATCTTACCTTTCCCTCGTGCAGGGGGAGAAGAAGTCAGGGCGCGTGTGGAGTCCTCCGCGTCCAAGCTCGCATTCGCTTCCGTGGCGTTCTGCTGCTCGGTGGTGTTTGGTGGTGGTGGTGGTGGCGGTGGTAGTAGTGGTGGTGGGGAGAGGAGGAGGAGACGGGGGGTAGGTGGTGGTGGTATTGGTGGGGTGGTGGGTTGATATATATGCGCGAGACGGAAGGGTTAGATTCGCTTCTCGGTTCCCATACGCACGCATACACACACGCGCGCACGGGCACGCTTGTTTCTCTGGTCCCGGTTTTTCCCGAGCCCGACCCGCAGCGGTCCGACGCTTCCTCCGCAGAGCTCGCGCTTCAGATAGAGACCTCCAGCGCGCGCCAGCCCTTCCTCATTCTTCTCCTGACGTCTGCCTCTCTCCCTCTCTCTCCCTCGTGTGTGTGTGTGTGAGTGAGTGTGTATGTATGTATGTGTGTATCTGTGTGTGTGTGTGTGCGTGCGCGCGCAGGAACGTGTGTGTGTGTTAAAGCTGCGGAGCTCCGGAGTGGGACTGCTCTCATGAATGGGGAGGCTCTCCTTCTCTTTCTCTCTCGGTCTCTCTCTCGGTCTCTCTCCCCTCTCACTTTCTCTTTCACATTCTCTCTCTCTCAGTCTCTTAATTTCTCTACTCGCCCTGTCCCTGTCCCTCTCCCATTCTCTTTCTCTTCCTCTTTACCCACACTTTCTATTTTCTTCTCTCTCTCTCTCTCTCTCTCTCTCTCTCTCTCTCTCTCTCTCTCTCTCTCTCTCTCTCAAATACCAAAACATTCCAATTAAACCAACATCATTTTGAATTATATCAACATAACACCTGAAACAGCCAATAAGACAAGCATTAGGCTTCTGGGATCAAACGGAATTTCTCCATGTTTTTTAAGGTTTCTAGCTCATTCAGCACTTCAGATGTGGAGAAAGTCGTTCAGAGTGGACTGCTGCTCCGTTCTGCCGATTCAGCGTTGTCCACAGTGGTGGTGAATGGAACCAGACGTCTCGAGTTGAATGCCTCTAAAAGCTCCCTCACAGAAAGCAAGTGCATGAAATGATTTCTTGGAACTGTTAGACGGTATAATTGATGCGTGGGGCATTGCATCACTAGAGTATTGAGAATGTTATTCAATTTAAAAAATGTCTTTTTACAAGCTGTTCTCAAATACCACTATTTTACCATCACAACTATCACATATAAAACTCATTATGACCTCCCGATTCCAGTCACGCCCCCTCTATAAATAAATCCCTGCCAGTAAACTTCTCTTTAATGCTCCATTTCATGTCAGACTGCTCGTAGTGACTTTTATCTCAAACAAAATTATAATTCCTGTTTAGCCACAGGACCCGAAAGATCTTCATACTGGCCCTTGTGTTTCTCGTCAACAGGAAAAGACGGGAGAAGAACTTTTTTCCTAATGTGGGCCATTATGTCACACTTGCTTTCCATGATTCTGGGAAGATTTTGGTCCCAATAAAGAGCTGAATACACGACCACACCAACACACATACACAAAGATGGCATGCAAACAGATGGACAACATCAAAATTTCTGTGTCCGGCATCAGTGGTATAAAGGTATCGTCAAAACCACACGCACAATATAGTAGCTGAGGAAGACGTATCATAGAATAAGACAGAAGCAAGTTAGAATTCAGTAGTTTCGTGTGGCTGTGGTCTACTCACTTTAAATACAGATTTTACCTGCTGTCAATCTTGTTTATTGCTTTGTTGTTCTAACTTATTGTAATGGATTGTTTTTATTGCCTGTTGTCTTCGGTCTGTAAGGTGACCTTGGGTTTTTGAAAGGTGCCCTGAAATAAAATGCATAATATTATTATTATTATTATTATTATTATTATTATTATTATATATTGTATACATTGTACACTGTATTCGTATAATATGAATTATATTGCATATACAGAGTTTATCAATGGGAAACAGCATTTGAAGGATGTGGTGTGAGGGTCAGCTTGGATCACCGAAGTCACTTTGGGGATTTTAAACATCTCACCGAAGTGGCTAATGTCTACAGAGGTAATCTGTAGTCTTTACACATGGCTCAGTTTGATGCTGGGCCCACAGCTGTGACCGGTATTGGCTATATTTAACGGTTTCACAGAGCACAGTTAAGATCATACTGTCAGTGGCACTGCCTCACATTACGGCTGCTTGTTCTTTGACATAATTGCTCGTAAATCGCCTGTAGCAAATGACATAGAACCCAAGCTTACACTGACTCATGTGTGACAAATCAGTTTGCAACCATCACGGTTGTACTTACACTTCTTTGTCTCTTTTAAGACGTTTCTAGGTGCGCTTTTCCATTCATCCCTGCCACTAGGAGGCAACAAGGCCCCCAGTTTGCTCCTGGACCCCATTTGTGCATGAGTGAAGGTGGTGGGTGTTTACTAATATGTGCTCTTCTCTGTACTTAGCATTTTTGGTGGGTGCCCCGAGTGTGGTTCCAATTCACAGACACCTGGAAGCGTGATCCGTGGGGTTTATCAAGGATGCATCAGGAAGGTCTCAGGTGGACTCAGTTGGTCAAGTTTCCTGGAATGTGTTTCACTTGATGAAAAAGTGATGCTTCAACCCACTCTACAGGTTTCATTAAGGTTTGTACATTCATCCCAGCCACTAGGAGGCAATACGCCCCCCAGTTTGCTCCTGGACCCCATGTGTGTAGAGATTCTACTATATATGTGGAGGTGGTGGGCATTTCTCAATGAGTGCTTTACTATTTACTCAGCATCTTTGATAGTCAGTCCAAGTATGGTTCCAATTCAAGGACAGATGGAGTACCTGGAACCTTTGATTTGTGGGGTTTATCAGTGATGCGTCAGGAGGGTCTCCACTGGACGTGGTTGGTCAAGCGTCAGAGTGTAACAGAGATGGCAGCAGAGGACCAATCACATGACTCTGCATTCTTAGGACCTCTGCCTTGAGCCAATATAACTTATTCTGGTTAAATTGGACTTTGTTTCCACATTCAAAACTAAAGCTGCTAACTTAGTGGTTAGCAGGCATTCCCCTTGTGATCAGGAAGGTGTGGGATGGATTCCCAAGACTGCTGAGCACCTCTGAGGTACCGTCCCCACACACTGCTCCCTGCTGTGATCCTGGCTGCCTGCTGCTTCACTCAGTGAATGGGTAAAATACAGAGAAATAATTTTGTGCTGTTCACACTGTGTGCTGTGGACAGTTCACATATGACAGAATGGTGACGCTTTCAATCACAAACTACTTCCACCAGAACGACTTCCATGGTAACTTCCCACCATTGACCTGAAAATATATAGTTTCTATATTTTTTTAAATGGCACTTTGGTGTATTCTTTCTTTAATTATAAATATCAATGACATAAAATGTAGGATTTTGAGCTGGGCTGAGCTGTGATGTTACATATGACTGGATGTAGTGATTATTCTGTAAATACAAACATGGGCCAAAACAGTTGTTCAGGTATTTTCTCACTTTACTTTAATGAGTCATTTGAGTCTGGTCTCTCTGCTCATTACATAAAAATGTCCAGTTCATTGAAATGAAAGTACCAGTTCTTATCGAAAGTGCAAGGGCAAACGTAAGATCTCGGACTATTCTGCCTATAGGATGTCCTTTGTTGCCTTTAAACTCTCAAAAGGATCACCTTTAGTTAGGGGTTTAGAAGTAAATTATGTTCCAGTACACTTTTCCTAAATGTGCGCCCACTGCTAATTATGTGACATCAAGTAACAGAAGCCCCCACCAGCTAGCGTCCCACTAATGGTGCTTTTCCACTGGACCAAGAAGTGTACTGTACTGTACTCTACTTCATTAGTCTTTCAATTACAAATAAAGCCACCCATACCCAAGCTGTCACAGCACTGCCCAGCGGCAGGGCCAAAAGTGGGCCACAACCAAGCGGATTACATTACTTCTTTCTGATTGGTCGAAATGTAATCATCACAATGGATGTATTTGGAAAGTTGCAACTGTTTTTTTTCTTTTTAACTCTCCGTGCACAAATCAGTTAGAAGAGATCTACAAACTTACATTAGGGTGGGTAGGATATGTGCCTCTGGACCAGGAGGTCATGGGTTCAAATCCTACCCTCACCATACCACCACTGGGTCCCTGAGCAAGACTGTGAATGTAATTAACTGGGGAAATATGAATGGCTTATAAACACTACTGTATATTTGGAATTAAGATACATTTCATTGGAATTTTTCTAACGCTGTGACGACAGCTGGTTATAAACTGGGAAGAGAAGTGCACCGCTAATAAATCAGAATGCATGAATCACAGTACAGTCTATACAGGGGTAACATCAATATTTACACTCTAGTACTGCGGGAGTCTAGTGTAAAGTTTACTGCACGAATACAGGTTTACCTTTACATTTTCATTAAGGGTATAGTATTATGTGGAGTTTAAATTGAAATGAAAGAGTATTAGGAGCATATTTGGGAGGATATTTAGGGTTTACACTATAAAAATTGGCTTTTTTTTCATTTTTATTTTACACAGTCCCAACAATGTTGTTTTTCACTATACGTCGGTGTGCTTGGAATGTAAGGGGTTTACTGTATGGTGATGCATATCATGTAAATGCCCAAAAGTATGGTAAAGGTGGCGCTCACCTCTAGCTGAAAGTGAGTCCCAGCAGCAGGTGATTAGGTATGATAAGGTACTGGTTATGGATGAACTGGATTTTATTGCCTGCACTATAATTACACAAGTAATAAATGTAACAGCGGTTCAAAAGTCTGAAGTGCCACCCAGAGTCTGGATCTAACTACTGTGCTTGTTGAGAGGGTGATAAAGCTACGTCTGAGGGAACGTTGTAGATCTGACTGGCTGGAGGCTGTAAAACTTCTGTTCTGAGACCGAATGGGCCTGTTCTGTTATATTATGGCATTTTTGATGACAATCGGCACTGAGCGAAGTTACGTCTAACAGACATTGTCTTTGTTGCATGTTTATCACTGAAGAGCAAGAATGGACGTTTTTGTGATGTCTTTTTGTGTAAATACTGGGTACATTTGTACATAAATATTGGGACAGTACCCAATGACAGTAATAGGAACAAAACACGACAACAGGTGACCGTATCTCAACTGACTGACTATTTTGACAATTTCCTTCATTTGAGGTCCAAAAAAGTCTCTCAGGCAGATGTTCAAGCATCGAACTGAACCTGAATTGCAGACTGTGCAGACACACAGGTCTTGGGCCTACTTGGTCTTGGACCGACTGATTGATTTGAACTGAAGTAAACTAAGTGCCTCAGTAAAGCAATGGGAACAATTTGAAGTTCAGGGTAAAATATTTCTAAGTAATCTTTGCCTAATTTTCTTACATGACTTTCCGAAAAACATCAAATCTAAACGTCTTTACAGAAATAAGCAAAGCAAACCAAAATAAAACATAGGAGTAAAATATTATAACCTTCCTTCTCCTCACTGCAGTGTTCAGAGCTTGAGTTTCATTGGATCTACAGAGGCACAGCTTGGGATGGTCCCACCAAAACAAGAAAATATCCATGAAACAGGAAAATTGATACAAGAAAAGAGCCTCAAGGAGATGAACTGGTTTCACTTATTTAAAATGCATCTGTTCTAATTAAGCACATGCTGTGCCTGTCTGGGTTTAAGGATAATAAATGAGCTCTCTGGCTACATCGAAGGGACTTTTCACTTCGGCTGCATTTTTAATTGTCGAAAAATGTTAACTGTTGGTTATCCATCTTGCCCAGTGTAATGTAAACGCTATTCGCCTCCTTTTCAGTTGAAGCAGGCATCAAGTTTTCACCCTTTTAAATATTTGGCAAATCTAAAGAGTTGCTTATGACACGGCATGAATGCAGTCCTTATGGGCTCAGATCTGCAAACCATTTGATATGCTAATTGTTGTAGTCATGGACCATGTCCTTGGTCAACAAACACACACACACACACGCGCACACACACACACACACACACACACACACACACAAACAGTATTATCATGCTAATCAATTCTGTTTATAGAAACTGAGTGATTACCACAGTTACCAACTAACACTAGGAGTACAAAGGTTCAAAACCTTTCACACCACAGTGGAACACAGTCACACACACTCACATACCTACACACACACGCACGCACACACACACACGCACACACAGTTTATTCATGGACCCAAACAATTATGTTAGCTA
This sequence comes from Rhabdalestes septentrionalis, assembly GCA_037832545.1. NCBI lineage: Eukaryota > Metazoa > Chordata > Actinopteri > Characiformes > Alestidae > Rhabdalestes > Rhabdalestes septentrionalis. The sequence goes on from JBBMFX010000001.1 coordinate 32,536,362, forward strand.
TTGTTTTTCTTTGTGGAAGTAAATTGCAATGCTGCTTAAAATAAAAAAAAAGATGTAATTTCATTTTAATTTACCACGCACAAGAAATCTTTTTGTTTTTATTATTATTTTCTTCATTATTTGAAGACCCAGGGGGTCTGCCTTTAATACAAAGCACATTCAGCTCATTCAGCTTTCTTGACTAAGTTTCAGAAGCAATCAAATGTAACGTTAACTTATTTAAGAGTGATATTTATTACAAGTAGCTGCATAGTACTTGTAAAGAAATAAAGCATATATATATATATATGTGTGTGTGTGTGTGTGTGTGTGTGTGTGTGTGTGTGTGTGTGTGTGTGTGTGCGCGCATATATATGAGTATGACAGCCATTCCATCCAGTCTGTTCAATTCCTCCACAAGCTCCTCATTCTGCTTCATGAGGAACGGATCAGTGATCACCTGAATCACATCTTATTTACTGAGGAAAAGTATAAAACACTGCTGTAATCCACACTCTCCTCTCACAGTGAGACCAGCTGGATGGTGAAACATGGCTAGAAGTTCGTAATAATTATTGCCGTTTTGTTTAAGAGTGAACGAGAGATTTGTTTTCTTTATGGAGGTCTGGAATCACTTTGTCATTTCCTTTACAATGATGCTTTAAAAGATCAATATGTTTATTTGGAAATTGGTAGAAATATAGCATAACTTCTTAAAAAGTGAGGCAAGGATTAGGCTAGAAGGCAGAATTGCTTGCTTCTGAAACTCGTGATTAGTTTGATTTAAGCCCGGATCACCAGTGTCACAGCTGTGGTTTTGTTTTGAAAAAGCTACTTTAGCCCCACAGCTGCGGCGCACCTAAGACACTTCAGTCTTCCAGAAAAGTGCCGATTTTTTGGTCCCACCAAACTAAGAAAATCTCGATGAAACAGAAAATTCCGAATAAAGCCTTGAGGAGATGAACTCGTTTCACTTATTTAAAATGCACCTGTTCTTATTAAACACAGCCTGTGCCTTACTGCCACATTGCTACATTCGTTCCCGAATTGCACGCGATTGGCTGGCCACCATAAACACCACACCATCAGTGCACAAACATGAAGTTGAGGCCTGTACGTGTGCCTCTTCGGGACCTGACCCGGTAGATTACAGCAAATGCATATTTAATGTGCATTTCCTGCGCTTGACAAGAACCAACAAATGAACCATTGAAAATGAACCAAAATAATAACGAACCGTTACCTGTAGGATGAGCTTTTGCTGTAGCCAAGCTCTGAGGGGTTGTGAGGAGCAGCTGCTGCCGCACGGTCAGTGTGTCACTAAACAGACAATAAGTTAGTTTTCCTGCAGTCATGCCACAAAATGCAGCCCTGCAAGCTCCGCAAGTGCTGGTTGTGCGTTTTTTTTATCTGATGGAAGCGGGTCATAATGTTTCCACAAGATATCCCTGACTCATTTGGAATTTTAAACAGTTCCCCTTCAGCAAGCTTTCTTTTGTCCATGGCAAGAGTGTGGCTAGACACTGCACACGAGAGAGAACGAGAGAGAGTGCAAGAAAGGAATCATGCGAGAGTGTGGAATTTTGAGTGGGAAAGAGTGGAAAAGTGAGAGCGTGCTATTTTTCTGTAGGCATATTCCTTCAAATAAACACAAATATAAAGAAAACTGGCCTGAACCCGGACCTGAAAGCCAGTATTTTGGGTTGGACACCTGTAGTGCACAGGAAAGGCACCATAAAGCTGATCTCAGCTGCGTTTGGTGGGTTCTGCAAAGGTGGAACATAGATTAAACTAGTTTAGTTTATCTGTTTAAAATGAAGGTACTTTGACCTCTGCTGCCCCAGTGTAAAGGGTAAAGGGGGCGGGGCATGTGCCTGATGCTCTTATTCACAGTGACCAACAGTCGTTAGTTACAGAGACAGTCTTACAGTCGTAAGTTACAGAGACAGTCTTACAGTCATTAGTTACAGAGACAGTCTTACAGTCGTTAGTTACAGAGACAGTCTTACAGT
>JBBMFX010000001.1:32563405-32581872 GCA_037832545.1 Rhabdalestes septentrionalis
ACACGCGCACGCACACACACACACACACACACACACACATACATACACGCATGCAGTCCAGCTTTAACGAAGGGAAATACTCTGCTTTACCCAGAGACACTTAATAAGGAGTATAACAGATTTTTATTACAGTTTGTGCAATAAACCTGGCCTGTGATTGCGCTAGGAGAGCATCTGCATGTGTGTGTGTGTGTGTGCGTGCGCATGGGTGTGTGTGTGTGTATGTGTGCACATATGTGTGTATGTGTGTGTGGGATCCTGCTACAGTCTGAGGAGCATCTGTTCCTTGGATACCGCTCCCCTGTCCACTGCGAGGAGAATGATGAGCAGTGAGAGAAAATAGAACCCAGCTCTAAAAATGTCCGGCCCCCACAGAGACGCTGTAAAATTGTATTTCACCTCCTTTATAGATGCAAAAAGAAGACGTTTTTAACTCTTTTAAACTGGACAGTTTTAAGAACAATAGTGGGCCAACTGTATCTCACTTGTCTTTGACATCTTCACTACAACCACGGTCATAACCACCATCACCGCCACCAACTGAAGTGGATGTATGTGATGGGCCCTGGAAGGTAACAGTGACTGAATAGTATGTTGTCCGGTTGTGAGTGTCAAAGAAGAGAAGCCAAATCACTACCTGAAGGAATTTGCATATTATGTGTAGGATGCAATAGCACTTATTTGATTTTATTTTACACTGAAGATATGCAGTCGAGCATCCATGTGACCATGTTACTTGGGAGGTTATTGGGGGGGGGGGGAAGAATGTTGGTCTGCTTTGTGTTTTTGGAATTGCTGTGTGTGTGTGTGTGTGTTTGTTTGTACTGGGATGGGCAATATGATGACCATTTTAATTCTACATTCCACCATGGTGCGGTTTCTAAGCACAATCTGGATTTTGGCAGCACCGATGCAACTATTTACGTCACTCAACTGGCACAGCTTTAACGTTTTAACGTTGCAGTTGGAAATTTGATGTCGCCAGACCACGACAGCGTATTTAGTCATGTTTAATTAAACTCTTTGATATATAATTAATTAATTATTTTAAAGTAATTTACAACGTGTGGAAGCCTGAGTGAAAACTTCCTGATCACTGATTTTAGAGACCTAAACATTGGAATAACTGATGCTGACCAGTGTAACAGAACATGCTGAACAAAAAGGAGAGTTAATGAAAGGACGCTTTTCTGGCAAGGGTTGTAATGAGTCACTCTATTCCATCCACAATACTGGGTTCATGATTTGATATCCTTATGGAGCAAATATTGCCAAAAAATGATGATTAATCCCGAGCCCTGCCAGTAATTTACCAGGCCTCGCACTGGGTCTCATGCAAGTGAGAAGATTCGACGCCGGCTTGATTCACTTTGTCACCATTTCGTGTTTGATTCTGATATCCTGAATGTAAAAGGGCGGTTATGTTTGTTATTTGTCAAAAGATTTGCCAAATATGATTGCCAGCTCTCTGTAGTCTCATTTCAGACTGTATCTTTTGAAGTGAGCTTTTTTTTTCTAATATCAGAGGTGATCTGTTTTAAATCAAGCCACATAATATTGGTTCTTTTGCTGGTGGGAGTTTGCAGTAACCCCTGCTTGTTCCTGAAATATTAATGATCAAAATTCTTTGTTGTTTAATTCAAAAAAGGCCTTCAGGCTTTGTGTTAGGTTTGGTCATGTTGCCCACTCTGTGTGTGTGTGTGTGTGTGTGTGTGGGTGTGTCTCATGATCCTTGAGGACTCAGAAGGACAGTGTTTGCGCACTAAGCTCTTCTCCCAGCTCGGCTCTCATGCATCACTGTAACGACCCCAGCACCAATCGCCCCCCAAACCTGTCGAGTCCCAGTACCCACCGCAGGCACGACGGATGATTCTCCTAAGCGATTGTGACAGAATGTGAACGCGTCGGCAGCTCCATATGGACTGGCCACTATCTCCTAGCCGTGTCGCGGTGAGGGTAGAGACCGGACAGCGACACGAGTCACACAGCACATGGTGCCGGCACTATAGTGCTTGATGGTCTGCCTGGATTGTATATATGTAGAGAATGATTGTTGTTGGCATTTTCAATACCTCATATATAAATAATAGATTTCAGCTGAGGTAGGTGCTAGAGCTAGAGCTCAGTGGGAAGACCAGTGTGTGTGTGTGTGTGTGTGTGTGTATGTGTGGGTGTGTGTGGGTGTGTGTGTGTGTGTGGACAGGCTGCTAGATCTCCACAGAAACACGTCTTCCTTGATAAGTGTTATATTTGTTGCTACGAAGCTTAACTGCTTTGTCTTTTTTTTTGCATTTGCAAATGTTATCCCCCGTCCCCCCTCCCATTTAGCTGAAACATATGCATTCAGTTGTGTGCTTTTAATGGAATGCATTACTTAGCTTTTTTTGAATTGGACTGTACAGGGAAACACTGTATTGGTGCCAGTAGCAGAAAGCAGACTTGGTGGGATGCGTTTGAAGCGGTTTCAGTAATAACCAATAATAACTGAAGTGTTTTAACTCCCTCTGTTGAGGATCTCGAGAGGCTTGGCAAAAGTCTTCACGGAAATGCTGCTTAAACTCAACAGGCGTGACAGGTGACGCGCTGTTGTACGTGAATATGAACACGAATATGTGAAATCTGTATATTACGAGATGTATCGAAGGGCAATAGATGCAAAGGCAATAGTTCGGTTTCCTGAAAAGAAGACATCTGTTGCATTTGGTTGCATATTTTTATATTGACTGCAGTAAGAACATGCACATTCGACTACACTTGATTGTATATTTTCCGCTTGTTTCCTCATGCATACACACCTTAAGCTATATTTTAGGAACGTGACAGTAAAATCTCTCACTCGAAAGACAGCACCTGCTCCAACTGTTCAGGTGGCAGGCTCAAGCTGGAACCTCAGTTAGATAATAGAACATAATCAGTAGACAAGGTATCATTATTTGGCCCTAGACTTCTCTTTGGTGTAACATTCTGACCACATGGACGAATCTATCTTTGTTTGTTTCGTTTTTTTGATGCTGTTGTTCAATACTGGAGCTTCGGTGAACCAAGTGATGTGACACTTGATCAACACCCATGCATCGTTTTGGTCGCCTATTCCGTTTGTACGTTATCACTGAATGCTGGACAGAGCTCTCATCTTCATTTTCCACCGAAGAGGAAAGAGCCCTTCTCCTTTAGACTTTGCCTTCAGAGCAGTAGGTCTTGTAGGGTACTTTCAGTTCGTTAATGCAGTGTAGTGCGATGGCTTGAAATCACAGCTTTGTTTATTTAGCACCTTCCATACATTGGAAAAAATAGATGGACTATCTGTGTCCAGGAGCTCGGGGGTGCGTAATTGGTCTCAAAACTTCTTCCACATCACCCAGTCAACATTGGCATCCATGATCTACATAACTGGCAATCAGTGATCTCCTCCAACGTGTTTCTATATGTATGTATATTTTTATATATAATACAGTACCATGCAAAATTATATATATTTAAAAACCTGTTCATCTGAGCAGTATATGTTTCAAAACCTGATAGTAGAATAGAAACAAATTAGATTAGAATACTAAATAGTCATTATATGTCTATGTGTTTATATGTCTAATTATTCCCAGACCTCTCCTTATGGAAGCCCAGTATTACATTATAGTTATCATCACCTCAAATACCTTGTTTGACTCAAATCAGTCCTTCATTAAATTGAATGAGGGACTGCTGATGGAGTTTCACAAATCCAAACATCGGCTGGAGGAACCGAGGGGGAATCTGGGACCGAACCTGTGTTCTCCTCACCAGCTATCACAATATCAACTACTTATTACATTCTTCCTAGTTTGTGCTGGCAGAAATCCCCCACTGCTCAGATAAACAGCTTTAAACAGTTTGCACAAGGGCCTACAGCTTTGGCACAGTACTGTATTAACAGTGTGTATAGCATCGTGCTATGGGGAGACCAACTGAGAGGCGGTAAATGGGTTTAATGAATTAAATCAGCTAAACAAAATACAGACATTGATTTGGGCTACACAATAAAGTTAAATAATTCAAATCAAAATATCAAATCAAAAGAGTAATCCCAGTTGTTCTAAAAAAATTACTGAAATAATAAAATAAGTTGTATGATAAATTCTAACGAAACGCCAAATAAAACATTGAGCTGTTTTTTAAACCTGCTGAAAATTGACGATTTTGGTGCACAAAAGTACAAAAGGCAACTTTACCTTTTCCCTGTTTAAACTAATTGAGACATGAACAAAGGTGCTGCATGGGACTAATCAGTACCATGGTTATGGTAAATATTACAGAGAATATGAGTTTACGTCGGAGGAGATTCCTAAAAGGAGATTGTAGAATGAGCTGTACACGTAAATGAATCTCCAGTGTCTTTCATTCTAATTACTTTTTGCCACATCAATAGGGTACAGATACCTCTGGGGGCAGCTTGAGTACACTTTTTAATGTTTTAATACCAATACCACAACCTCAAATATCTGCTGATAATGATATCGTCTTCATTTGTATCTTTAAAAATTAAGCTGTTAATAAATTTGTCTGGATGCGCTTTGGTTAACCTAAACCTAACCTGCACTGTAATCCCTATCTAGTGCATTATATGGAGTAGGGAGCCAACTGAGACACAGCCTTGTTACTCGTCTGTGTCCTTATTTGTGTATCAGACATTACAGCAAAAACAGCAAACAGTACTATTTCGTGTAAAGAATGCAAAACATGTTGGCTAGGAACACACTTCCTGTAAACATTTTTACATCAATGAATTTTTTTCAAGCCTTCAGTTTGTCCGCTTTTTAAACAAAGGTTCTCCATCAACTGCCAGTACCTACAGAGATAGAATGTAACTGTAAAATGTTTGAAAAACGATGAAATTCAGCAATCGATTGTGTTCGAGGTGTTCAAGGCAGAGAGTTTTGCTGAGGAATGTGTTTAAATTTTGTCAGTAGTAAAAGATGGTATGATAGATGTGGCAGACAGACAATAGTTCGAAAAGCACCAAAGTGGAAGTCACACTAATGTTTCCTAGAAACCGTCTTTAGATTCTTGACGGTTCTGAGGTTTTTAGCAGATGGCTGCTGCTTTTATTGTTAAAAGGCAGTTTACACCAATCTACTGTTTACATTGTAAATCACAAGCATGACTTGTCCGTACATGGTCACTGTCGAGTGGAAGGGAGCGGTGGAATAGGCACATGTGGTTGTATAGTGTGTACAGCATGTAGCCTGCCATTGATTCTTAGAGGGCTGAGGGTTTTCCCTTGGCAAAACGTCTTCCGAAAGCAGGGTCACCAATCAAATTCGTGAAGGTGGGGCTGCAGGCTTTAATTCAAACCAAGCAGGGGCTCAGCTCACCTAACTGATCAGTTGTTTGAAAGTGAGGTGAGCATTGGCCCATTGTGAATAAGATTGGTGACCTTTGTCCTAAAGGCTTGGGTGTATATCAATTATTTTTTATATGATTTTTTCCATTATGGTACTGAGCATACCGGGGTTATAAATGCGACAGAAACATCTGAGCTGAAGCATCCCCCACTGTACAGGCATCTCTGAGCCCAATAAGAGTTTCAGTGTTTATTCACAGAGTGCAATCTGTGGTTTATGATTGTCATTCACTGAACTGCACATAGTAAATTACTCAAATATCTGATAACCTTCATTTTCTGTAGGCTACTGTTTACTTGTTAATTGTCAAAAAAGACTCCTAAAACCACTGTTGGTGTTATAAAACAAATGTATTTTTGCTTGACAGCTTATGCAGCATAGCTGGACAACGGTTTGCCCCATTTTCCTGTTCCCTATCGGGTTTTAAGAGTGTGAGGTAGTGCTATTCATCGTTCATGAAGGTTGGAGGACTCTGTAAATAGCTGTTGGTGAATATACTCGCTGTAAATTTCCATCGTGATGTTCTGTATTGCATATCTCACCATTTTCTCAAGCGCTGTTGAAACTGCCCCCATGTCACCGTTCTGTAATCCCTGCTCCACTCAGCTAAAACAATACCAAGCCATCTCTCCTAGACCAGGCTGCTCTCCATGTTAAAAGCAAATCAGGCTTGGATATCGTCATAGGCCTTCAGGGACATGGGCGCTAAGCCAGGAAGTTGTTCACTGACAGTTCTAGACTGTCAAAGTACAAGATGGTTTAGTGAAACCAAGAGTTTCAAGTAGGAAAACACTGTTTTGGAGCAGTGAAATCCCTGGACCATCCTGTACTGTGACTCTTCAAGACTGGAGCTGAACTCCATCTAATGATCTTAAACTCCACCCTATGTGCTACTTGTGTTCTGCGGAGCTGATACAGATGTGACAGAGCACAAAAGAGCGCAGTATCATAGAGAAATATGAAAAATTATATCTGTCATGGTTTACGTGACTTTATTAATATCCATATTTAAAATATTTATAGTAAATTAAAATTTCGTATTGAAATGCATTTACAAAATACCAATTTTATTAACATAAGCATTTAATTCTAGAACAACTATTCAAAACCAAATTCTAAACACTAAACCCTCGTCCCGGCCATGACTCTACTATCCTGGGAAGATTATCCCAGTGGACGTCGCAAAACGTATTGGCAAAGCCAACCCCTGACTCATGACATCTGTGAATCGCAGAGCAAGGTTGTAGTGTTGATAAGTAGAGAGAGTCTTTTTGAACATAACCGGGTGTGTTTTTATAATGCAATAATGACTGTATAATACACTTGTAATACTAAGCATGTATTTTAAGCTTTTGTAATAAAAAACGGACTCTTCAGACGACATTGGACACGCTGCTAGTCAAACACATCTCGCCTGCTTCGCCTGCTTACTTGCTGTATATACATGCTGGCTAAGCACTGTCTTTGAGGCTACACTTGAAATCACAAACGGGCTATTTCTTTTTTTTTTTTTCTACGAATAAAAAAAGGGAGAAAAGAAATGTTACACTGTAAAATAGACTGTTGTGCCTTTTTAAAACATGTCATCCTTTTAAGACAATCCTGCGAAGCTTGTGTACAACCAAAACATGATTAAATGATCTGAAGGATAACAGCTTATTTTGTCTTTTGTCACTTGCTTTATTCCACCCACGAGGTCACCCATGCTGTTTATGCCTTAACATATCCCCCCTTTTCCCATTTTGTTTAGCTCTATGAAGCTCATTCAGGCGAAAATGTGCCCTTTTTATGTTTTGTATTTCTTTTTGTAATACAAATGTACTTAGTTATGAAACTTGTACAGCCACAGCAGTAACTATAGTAGATACATTTGGTGTGAGGCAGCATTTGTTGTTCCTTTTTCTTATTCAGCACCATCATTTTAGAGTATAAATGGATCATTAACCTGCAAGTACGGTGTTACATTTTGCACCCACTTCTTTTTTCACATTAGCAAAGGTGAGTCATTCAGGACTGAATAAGTGACTTGAATAAAACCCTTTGTTTTGCTTGCCTGCAGGATTCAGCGGAGGTGGACCCTGCAGCCATGCCCTCCCAAACGCGACAGAAGCGCGTGGACTTCCTGTCGGGTGTACTGATGTTTGCCCCGCACGGAGAGATGGGCGGAGGAGGGTCGGGCAGTGACGGAAGCCCGCGGAGCAGTGAAGGGAGCCCAGCGGGAGCAGCTTCCACACTCCTGGCCCCCCCTCACCGAGACCACGACCAGGAGGAAGGTTCCCGCACTCTTGTGCTTGTCTCCGCCGGCAATGGAGCTGGTTCCCCCGGCAATGGCCTGGTATCCCCCATCGATGGGCAGGGAACACTTGCGGCGCTCACGCCTCAGGGTGAGCGACCTGTGCCAGATGAATCAGAACCCGGGACACTCTCGTCCGTCCTCAAGTCTGAGCCCAGGCCCATTGTAATGACAACTGTGGCCGTGATCGCTGGCGGCACCTCCTCCTCGCCTCCTTTCACCAAAGTTGAGCGCACCTTCGTTCACATTGCGGAGACAACGCACCTGAATGTGATGACGGCCAGGCACCAGCTCCCGGGGCTGGACGAAGAACGGCCACAGGAGCCTGAGCCAAGAGAGATGATCAGAGAGAGTGGGAGGAAAAGGGAGGAAGAAGGGGAGGATAGGAAGGAAGAAAGTGAGAGAGTAGAAAAAGAAAGCATCAGCGAAGAGATTCCAGAAAGAGTAGTTAAGAGTCAGCCAGTAGATGGTGGAGAAAGAGAGGATGAGCAGGAGGAGGAGAATGAAGAAGGAAAGGAGATGACGAAGGAGAGCACAACAAAGGGAGAAGAAGAAGGTTCCATTATTTTGGCTCGGGGTGTAGGCAAGGAACAGATTGACAACCTAGAGGGAGAGGAACGAGAAAACGAGGATGGGAAGATAGAAGGAGAGGGAGAAGACTGGTCTAGAGATCAGGGGGCAGAGCAAGCATGCTTAGTTGAGTCACGTGACCAGCAAGAACCTTCAGACCTTGGTCATGAAGCAGAGCCCGAAACGGAAGATAAGGTGGAACATCCCACATTGCTCAAACAAGCTGAAAGGCAGAGTCAGAATCAAGAAGGGGCTTGTGTTGCACTGCCTGAAGATGTGAGGAAGGAGGCTGATGTACAGGAGGAAGCAGTGCCGGAAGACAGAAAGGCAGAACCCATACACCGTCCACAGAGGCGCAGTCGCATCCCGGTGCTCATGTCGGAAGAGGAGACTGGTTCAGACCGATCGTCTCAAGCAAGCCAAGACCTGTCACAAAGAGCACGCAAAAGTCGACGCCCGCACCTGGCCCGTCTTGTTCTGGAGCGGAAACAGTCCCGCTTGCGCCCCCCGTCCACCTCCTCCCCTTCCCCCACCCTGTCCACAACCGCCTCAGAGGACGAGACTCATCAGTCGGACGACTCGGCCAAAGCAAGAGTGGCAGACGGACAAACGAGGAGCCGAATTCCGCGCCCGACCACGCCCATTAAGAAGCCTTCCATGCAGTCACTGACTGGGACTGTCCCTCGAACGCAGAGATCTGTCTCTTTCATTCATCCCAGGTGGGTGAACTTCTGTCATTTTAGCTAAACTCCAGTTCTAAACTCCAGTTCAGAATATCCAGCAGTTGTCAATATTGTATTAATAGTCAACTGCTCAAATGCTGCATGTTTCTATAGAAGTCATGAAGGCTGTATTTCAAATGCAGCTTTTGCAAGCCATGGAGAAAGAAAGGGTAGGTCCCCTTATCGAATTAAAAATATTATTTTACTTATCAAAATCAGATTTTTCAGTAGCATCAACACTTGTTTTTTTTTTCCTTCTTCTCTGTTGATAGAACTAAACCGATTAACAGGTTTTGCGTTTCTATGTTCAGCGTCACCCTCAACAGAAACTAGTACTAGCCTACTAATATGATAAACTGTCACCTTATTTGTCTTGTCTGATCATTTCAAATGGTCTTACTCAGGGATTTTCATGGCTTTGAGACAAGATGAGGTGGATGCCAAAACGAAACCAGCTGTGAAAAATATGGAAAATAATGTAAATTAAATTTTATGGCACAGCTTACTTTTCTCTTTCTCTCCGTCTCAGTTCCGTCTGCTCTGGGATACAGAAGTCGGCCAGCGAGCACGCAAGTATCCATCAGCAGCAGCCCAAATCTCAGCTCCGCCCATCCAAAACACTTCCCCCTCGGCCATCGGCACCAGGCCCTGTCCCTTCACTGGCGAGTCGGACAGCTCTGCGCAGTCTCTCCCGACCCGCAGCTTCTCAGAGCCCTCGCAGCGTGAGCACCTCACCGCGCAGTTACTCCACCTCCCGCACCGATAGCCCCTCCCCCCAGCGCCTCCGCCTGCATCCTCAGCAGCCTCGCCCACTTCCAACGCCACAACCAAAATCCAAGCCTCAGGACTCCGCCCACAAAAAGAGCAAGGCTCAGCCCACAGCCACGTCCCAGAAAGGCAAGAGAGATTCATCCGAGACGAAGTCTAAAGGCAGATAATTACTGTACAAGCTTCTCACCCTCAACGGGCATTACGTCTTCTACCGGTCAAATTACTCCAGGAAATGCCAGCCAGGCCACAATAATCCCTCACCGATTCACGTACATCTGTTTCTCATCTGACTGCGGATGGATGTGTTCACGTACTTGCTTACATACCTCGGAAGAGGATTCTCAAACATACACACGATAACAATACCAAGTGACCGCGATAGCAAGGGTGCGCAAACAAAACCCGTACTGATCGAGTGTGTTGGACAGTAGAACACACCTCACATGCCTTAATGAAGTCTGCAGCGTGATTATAGTTCCACCGTCACAACTAAGCTTCCAGCAGACAAACTGCAAAAGATGCATCCTACACTGTCAAAGCCGGTCAACTCAAAAACATGGCTTAATTAATCACACCCTGTTTTTGAGGAGCTCAGCAAATGCTTTGAGATTCACAGAGCTTATGTTCACTGAGCTACTTTTAAAGGTTAGCTTTGATCAATTAAGGAAACTTATTTTGAAGTTTTTCCCGTGCTCCGTCAAGGAGTGGAGCACCACCACCATTCTTCATTTTGCAGTTTTCTGATTCATTCTATTCTTTGTACAGTTTCAAGCACTTTTTTCATTCATTACTGTGATTTTTGGGTTACACTCTTAGCTGCGAATGTGGACTTTACCTAACAGACCAATTTTGCTCTCCCAAAGGAAAAAGAAACACATCTCATTTCATAGGATACTTGAACAACGGGCTATACCTCAGCATCCATTAATGAAAGGGGCGATACAATCTTAATCCAAGCCACAGTTTTTTGGGTTCATAGCCCAAAAATGTCTGATTCCTTAACGATTCGTAGAACTGTTTTAAATTGAACACTTCAGGAATAAATACAGTCGGCTGCAAAAGCTAGGTTGTCCCTGGTCAAATATGTACATTAGGGTTCACCAGTCTTTTCTGCAAATGGCCAGTGTGGCAGCAAGGCTGCAAGTCAAGTTCATCTGATTTTGCCTGTTTAAACATCTGGTCTCAAATAGCCGTTTAGTCAGAAGAGTCGAGTTCCTGCTTGGTTGAATAGAAAACTTTCAGGCAAACCGATCTGTGTCCCCTGGTCTACAGAGTAGTATACAATTCTGCCCATTTTAATACATAATCAAGTTTTTATTTGTTGAATTTGAATTATAGAAAAAATAATAGTTAAAATGTGACAACTGCACTTTTTAAAATTGTATTCAACTTTTTCAGTTGTATTCAGCAAATAGATACACACTGCAGATGTCATGTTTATTCATCATTGGACCTGGGGTGACCATACATCTGTACAGTCATACCTTCATTTAAACGTCCGCACTGAATCATCTTGTTAGTTGAGAACATTAAATCCAGACTGATACGCTCCTGTTATTTTTTCACATAACTATATTTTAGAACTCTCGAAATGAGAGTGACAAGGCCCTTAAAGGTGATGAGTTGACATTTTTAACTCCAGTTTCCTTTGGTAACGAGTTAATTATTTGTTTTCTTGAGATCCCAAGTTATTTACGTCATTATCAATGACCACAGATGTTAGACAACTGAACCAAATTTATTTCAAGAGCAATTAATTTGAGATCTTACATTTTTGCCTCACATGTTCATAACATACAGGCCCTGACCACAGGTCACCTACACAGGACTCATGTTTTCTCTCTTTGCCAGGGTCCAATGCTGTATATATGAGTCTCTTGGTTTTTCACAAATTCGAGGCTCAGCTCTTCACTGCACCACCAGCAACACAGTCCCTCGGATTGGTCAGGGCCGCATGAGGTTATAAGGGCTGAAAGAAAACTGCCCACTTGTACAACAGAGCACAGAACATGCTGCGATTTGTGATTATTTTTAAGATTAGTGTTTGCCAAAAGTATTATTTCTCCTTATTGCGATTTAGTTCTTCATCTGGTTAATCATCTGGTCTCCAACAAACATATAGCAAGATGAGCCAAGCTCCTGCTTGGTTGGAATGAACATCTGCACGCACTTTGTAAATGAACATGTTTTCCTGAGAAAATGAACTCGTTTTCTCAGGAAAACATTTGATTATGCAGTGATAATGTCATAAATAAGGTAAGATCTTGGAAAAACAAAGTGAACTCGCTATCACAGGGAAGTAAAAAATGTGATTCTTGGCCAAGCGGGGCTTCAGCAGTATCGCAGTTTGCACTAAGATTACAATTAAATCCAAAAATCCAGAAATCAAATGGGAAAACAACACGCACATCCATATCTGTTATGATAATGTCAGTATTTCTCTCAGTATCTCAAACAGAGAGTTGCCTATGACACCGACCTGAGGTGGCTCAATGCGTTGCTTCTTCCATCATTCCATCACTAATTTCACCATTCCGCTTCTTTTACTCAGATACCTCCATCTGATTGGTCGGCCCGTTATGGGCCCATTCCTTACTGTGACCAGCACTACCCTGTTGGCATGCCTTTGGATATGCTCATTTTGCTGTTTCTACAAGCGTCTGTTGAAAATATGTAGATAATATAAGTACTTTTCGAGACAAATTTCTATTTATTTTTGTTCTGTATGGAGGATCGAATGGATGTGATATAAAAAAAACAACAAGAAACTAGCGATACCTACTTGTGTTTTCTTAGCTTTAGTTTTAGTTCCAAGTGCGCCATGCTCATTACACACCAGTCAGATGTTGTAGGAAAGTATTTTAGGGCTAGCAAACTTGAACAAAACGGGGACCGTGAGCATGATCAGTTTACAGAAACGTTTACAGCAGAATTAGCTAAAGAACTAGCTCAGTATATCTACTAATGTACGGAAAGGCAACTGTGATGTAGTATAAAGCCAACCTCAAAAATTATTAGGATATATTGGGGAGGGGGCACAAATATGCCCTCAAAGCTGAAAAACAGAAAAAGTCCCTGTTTGTTCATAAGGTTGTAGTTCTGGTGTTGGCGTGTGAAAAGTAGACAGTTGCGAGTGAAGCTTGTGTGATGATGCGGAATGAGTTCTTACCACAGTTTACCGAATGTTTCAACATGCTTGTTCTATCAGTGGTGGTATTTTGCCCTGTGATTTGATGCAACGCAAGTCTCCTGCAACGTTCTCCTCACGGTGGAAAACAGTGCAACACATATAAAATCGGTCTGCTCTGGTTTGTTAAGACATATTAACATAAAAGAAGGTGCTTCTTACTGGATGGTTTCCGTTCTGCTGCATGCCGCGTGATACGAAGGGAACGTAGAAGAGTTCCAGGATTGTCTCTTTCTCTCTGGCTGTGAACGTACGAAGAATCATGGATGGAGAGATAAACCGAGACGACTCGACCCATGGAGAAAGCACCGTGAGAACCGAAGTAGTTCTTGTTTCACCCCCCTTCCCCCAGAGTATCGCCCTCTCCTGTGTGGCTCCATCGATAAGGAGAGGACCCTGCATGACCTTGCGAGTTTCGTAAAAAAGAATCATGACTGACCTAATGCTTATCTGAAATAACAACATTTCTGACCGATTATCCAAATGATCAGCGATGCCAATCAATAAACGAAAACCACATGAGTGTTTGGATGCATGTCTCGTCTCTGTTTGCCTTTATCTCAAACCATCTGAAACAGAAATGCAAGGTTTTATTGTTCTCAAACGGCCCATTTCATATATTTAAACACTGGTAAACTTACACTTTACTCCTCAGTCCATATTTGTAAAGTAAGCGGATGAAATAGCCTGTTTTAATATAATTGTTTTACTGATGTCCCAAAAATCTATGTGTTTATAACAGTCTGCCTGTTCGGCCTATGAAATTTAAAGGAGCATATGGGACAGCCAATTAGAACAGAGCTCATTTGTATATATCACTCTTAGTGGCACTGTACTGTTGAGATTGAATGAATGAATACTGCTTTTGGCACAGTGTTGTACGTGAAAAATGTAATTTAAAAGAAAGTTTTCCTTAATAGTGAAGTAAACGAAACTCAGTCAATCCAAGTCCAAACCCTACTGGATATTTTTAAGTTTTAACAAATTCATTACATTTGCCAATGCTGGTATTAAATACAAGTGTTTGCATTACCAAGCCCCACGTGTTCTCAGAGATCTGGTGAGGACTTGAGTCTGGGGTTCACATGCAGGATTCCTCGTGGCAGAACATCTTTTAACCCAACAAATGGAACAGATCGATTGACCTTCATGTGTGGAATTCACTTCCTGATCAAATTTACCCTGAATGATGTCATTTCAGGGGTAAGTATGAAAAAAGCAACTTCTGGAGTCATCTGTGAATTTGTTTAAAATTTATTTTTTTTCCTGAAGGGAGATCAACTGACCAACATTGCAGATTAGCTTTTTGCCTTAAATGAATGTCAAGCATTTCAATAAATGTGATATCATTTATTAGATATCATCAGATAATTATGCAATTCATATGCCCAATAATAAACATAACAAATAATACTTATAAATTAAGCACTCCCAGTGAAATTTCACTAGTGCCACAGTAAAGTGCCCTGTGGTCCAAAGTCTGAAGTCTTGCAAGTCAATGGTAATCTGGAAGATCTAAATTTCCCCCAATACCAGAAAGGCCCCATTAAATGTATTTGGCCGTATTAAATACTGTTATACAGATTATTCCCTCTTCTAATTAGCCCCCACCTTTAAGCACTTTAAACTGATCACTGTGCAGAAGTAAATGATCCTCAGTCTGATTGGGGTCAGTGTTGCATTCAGTTTGTCCTGGATGATCGATTTTCTGGGCTGATGTCAGGACATATAAAGGTAATCCTGGATAAAACGCCTGTTCTGTGGTCAGGGTTGAGGGGTAAAACTGAGTCCCCGTGGTGATAATGATTCTAGCTACGCTGGAAAATGGTCCGTTCTGTTAGTGTTTTCCCTCCACCCGTTATGAGACCTGCCTGAATACGGGTGAGTTAAAGGTTCTAATCCTGTTTGGTATGCTAATCACAGCGTGTCGCAACGGCACAACACTGTACAGTGTGGTGTAGTTTATGGCTTTGCCAGGATTATTAGCACTTATTTCCATCTTTGTCCCTCACTGAGTTTGTGTTTTCTGTGTTTTCCCATTATATATAAGAATTGACGTAAAGACTGACAGGTTTTGTATTTTATTTTTGCGTAAAATGTTTTTTTTTTCTTCTCAAGAGAAAAGGATATAAATCTGGATATGCAAATCCCCCCGATCTGATTGGTCGAGGGCTGGGCCAGACTCGGGTCCTGTAGGTTCTGCAAAGAGTGAAGTGTTAGCTAACGTGGAGAGAACACGGCTCGCTTCTTTTTAAAGTTTCCAGCTCACCTTTACGTGCCGGTTTTAAAGTGCCTTTAGGGGTCTCCTTCAGTTTCTGTGGGTTCTGAAGGGGAGAGCTGTCCTGGGACACCTTTTTTTAGACTGAAGTCATTGTGCAGGTGAGTCAGTGTTTCTCACTTTCTTCCTAAATTAATATCTAAAATAATATTTTAGGTATTGAATGGCTGTTGCTGAGTGACAGAGATTAAAGTGCCATAGTGTAATAAATAGCCTATGTTATAAACTTTAATCTTTAGGACCTTCACCAGTGATATAAAGATATCTTAAACGCAGAACTGCACATTAGACTGTTTATCTCTGTCTCTCTCTACGTCTTTCTGTCTCTGTCTCTCTGTCTTTCTCTCTCCCTCTGTCTTTCTGTCTCTCTCTTTTTCTACCTGTCTCTCCCCGTTTTTACACTACATTTTTATTTTATTCTTAATCTGTTTTTATTTTGGATTTATATATAGTTTAAACTTCCTCTTTATAGTTGCACTGAACCTGTTTGCCCACAATTTCTTAAAGCACAAAGACAATAAAGATTCTATTCTATTACTATTACTGTTTTCTCTGTTGGTCTGCACATTAGTCTATCTGTTTCTCTCTGTCTCTTTCTATCTCTTTGTCTGTCTCTCTTTCTCTCCTTCTGTCTTTCAGTATCTTTTTCTCCATCTTTCTCTCTCTCTCTCTCTCTCTCTCTCTCTCTCTTCTGTTTATCTCTTTCTGTCTCTGTCTCCTCTCTCTCTTTTCGTTGCCTCCCTGTATCTCTCTTTCTAACACTTCCTGTCTCGCTTTCTTTCTGTTTCTCTCTGTACTTTTCTTTCTGTCTGTCTTTTTCTCTCGCTCCCTGTCCCTCTCTCTCCCTCATTCGGTCTCTCTTTTTCTTTCTTTCTTTCTTTCTTTCTTTCTTTCTTTCTTTCTTTCTTTCTTTCTTTCTTTCTTTCTTTCTGCCTGTATTAAAAGCCTCAGGGCTAGACAGAGATATTCCTTTTGTCAAAAATGTTCAAAATTCTGTCTCTGTCTGTTTATTTCTCTTTCTCTCTCCCTATCTGTCTTTGTCTCTCATTCTCTCTCTCTTTTAGATTTTGAGAACTATATTGATCTTGGAGGAAATTGCTTATGTTACGACACAAAGAGACAAAACAATACAAAAACTCAAATCAAAGTCAAATAAAAGTCAGTAAATCCTCTGGAACACACTCTGAACAAAACATGTTATGCTTTATACACAAAATGCTGGGATCAGTCTGTCTGCCTTTATTACAGTCCTCAGGGTGAGTCTGAGACTTTCTTCTTCAAAGCAATGATCAAAACCCATGTAAGCGTCTGGAGCATGACTTGGAGCGAGCACAAACATCAGCACCTCAGTCTGAAATATGTTTCTCAGCGATGTCTGAACATCTCGGCCCAATGAGAATATGAAGGAGACGGAAGCTCAGTTCTGAAATGGTGATCTAAACATTTAAATGCTTCACATGCTGTTTCTCCAGCTGCTTCCTCGCGGTGTAGCAGCTGTTTTAGGTACATTATAAATCCCAGACAGAAGATTTAGACATTCTACAGCACAGAAATCCAATTTACGGCTTACTGGGGAAGAATTTAGCAGATATAATACAGACACTATAGCTTAGTCATTTACTTTCTGCAAAGAACCATTTAGACATTGAGGTGTGGCCCAGTCTAGTGCCTCCATTATTGGTAGTTTAGAGCTAATTAGACATTATATGGACTAATAAAGTCAGCCTGTTTAACTACACTAAAACAAAATATGGTGTCTCCGATAAACACCATATTGCACAGAATGAAAATGAACATTTGGCGTGGTAATATTATATGAAATCAAATTCTGTCTGAATACCTTAATTAAACCTTATGCGACTCCATATTTACTCCATATTGCTATTGCATGGCATGTTGGTGACTTCTAGACTGGACAAACGCAGTATTAAAGCTTTAAAGCCTGTTAGTCTCATAGAGGAACCTCCTACATTTTCATTGCAGAATTTTTCCAATGTGACTTTTTTTAAAAATGTAAATAAAATGTAATTACTTTGTCCTAAATAGTGTTTATCAGTGATGTTTATTATTAATTTTTTCTGCACCTCTTTCTCCTAGTGCCCCTGTGCAGCATATACCAAATACTGTTTTTAATTTGCCGAAGAACCCATGAGGAACCTTGTATTTTAAGTAGGCAGAACACCTACAACATTCTGAGAAACTTCTGAACAACATTCTGAAAAGCATCTACTTTCCAAAAATCCATAGACCATCTACAGAGTTCGGATTTCACCAATTCTCACTGAATCTGTATCCCAGCACTTTTCCCTGAATGGGCTTGCCTTGTCTTGTTGGAATATCCGTGATCTATTGAGGTTCTTCTCCTGTAAGGAGGTTAAACCTGCCCAAAGCTGTTGCTTGTTACAGGTGTGTGATATACATGCATGTGACTGCCAGTGATTGAAACTGATATCAGTACATGGTTGATATTGACACAGTTCCTCACTGGGACTGATAGGTACAGACATGGTCACCAATCTAACAAGCAACTGCTTACGAGGCAGATTTATTGGCTTTAGCCTTTGAGTCTCTCCAATGTTTTCATCCAGTGGTCAAAGGTGAAAGTGTTCCTGAGCCTTGCCAAGTCCGTCGGCAGCTGTACCCAGCGGTAGGCTCTGCCTCCTGTGGCTTAATGCCTGCGGTGAAGTTCACCCCTTGACCTGCTGACATGTTATTCAATAATCAATCATAAAACGTTTTGTTTAGTAACTATTATAAATGCTCTGGGAGCTACCAGGGGTGACACAATTCCACTTTTATATCCGATATCAATACAGATACTGCGACTTTAAGGATCGGAAGTAACGATACTAGTCTAATACCACCTAGTACATTTGTCTGGATGCACATTGAATCTGATGTGACCCCTACTTCTTCTAGAAGGCGCTCTGTGAGTTAGTTTTTGCACACATATGCTCAGTAGTGTCTTGGTTATGGAGTTCTGTACACAAGACTGAACCACCAGTGGCTCCTCATTAAACAAATTGTACTGTTTTGGTGCAGGAGCCTGCAATTCAGGTGCACTATGTAGGGAGGAGGGAGCCATTTGAGACAGACTTGCTGCTCTATGGCATGTTGGTAAAAGTTTAGTGAAGCATTTACATGACAGTTTAATTCAATTCAGTTCAATTCAATTGTATTTATATAACACTTTTTACAACCAGGTTGCCACAAAGCAGCTTTACAGAGTCCAGGTCCGAGCCCCTAGTGAGGAAGCCGAAGGCGACAG
>JBBMFX010000001.1:32617854-32643962 GCA_037832545.1 Rhabdalestes septentrionalis
CTCTCTACCTCTCTCTCTCTCTCCCTCTCTCTCTCTCTCTCTCTCTCTCTCTCTCTCAGGAGGTGTAGCAGACAGTATTGCAAAGTTCATCTTCAGGCAGGATGTTGCTCCTGAAACATTAAAGAGTCTCATGCCATGCAGGACGGACGAGCAGAATTCACAAGAGCCTGCAGAGCAGCTTGTCCAGCAGAAAGAGGAAGGGAAAGATGGGGTTCAGAAACTAGAGGGTAACATTTTGGATCGACTGAATTTGGAATTGTTGTGTTTTAGTGGAACTCGTCAGTATGCTTAGCTGTAGGCGTTTAAACCTGTTTCACATTTTATTCCAGAGCTGCTGATGTGTGTGTGTCAGCGCTTCCCCCACTCTCTCGCTCCTGATGTTTTGTGGGCTCACTGTTGCTGGGAGTATGTGGTACAGTGGAACAGAGATCCCGAGGCAAGCACCCTTAAAACTGTAACAGAGTACAGATAAAATATGTGTTAAATTGAATGTGTGCTGCGCCAGTGATATGTGGTACATACTTACTAATAGGGCTACAGATTAATAAGTCTGACAATTAAATGGTCCAGCTACATCGAATAATACACAGAATATACTGAATATGCTGTAATGAATACTTATAATTCTCTTTCATATTCATGAATAATTCAAAATGACTGATTGTGGTCCCAGTAGCCATTTCAACTATAAGAACATGAAATGTAAGAACTTTGAACACTGATATGTAATAATGTGTGTATGGTGTTCTCTCTGTCGCTGTTTCTCTTCTGTAGATGGGCCGGTACCTCGAGTGGTCAGTGGAGTATCTGAGGATGATTACTAGCCCTCATGTTCAGTTAGGTAGGAGATTTTACTGAGTAAAGTCCAGCCTTGACTATTTATCACCCTGCACCACCACTCAAACGTATCTAATATTTAACACTGTTTGTTGTTGCACATGGTAACAAACAGTGTGGTTTTGAACGTGTTGTAGATGTTTATTTTATATTTCAAGATTTCTGCAGAAAATAAGTTATTAAATGTGAACTACAGAATGAACAGGTCATGTACATATAATCAAAGCAGCATACAAATACACACACACACACACACACACACACAAAGAAGGCCATGGCAACCACCTTGGAGCACCGAGGGGGCCGCGGTTGCAACCATCACAAACCCAATGCAACTGTGCAATGCATTCTAGCTAAAAATTTTGATTTCTGAAATTGGTATAGAATTTACAAATGACCTTTAAAAACTCCTCTTTTTTCTTGTTGCCCCCTCAGGAATCTCCACTATGATGTGGAACACCTTTATTGTAAAGCGCTTCTCTGCTGCTGCCTTCTTAGTGGAAAAGGCGAGTGCACTTTTGGGTGTGCATTTTTTTTATGCTGTTCTAGTTTGTAGGAGTTCTTTAATGCCAGCTGCTGTGTGTGTGTTGTGCTTTGTAGAAGGTATGGTTGAATGTTTTCTCATTCTTGTATTCCTGTGTGTGTTGGGGTGGGGTTGTGCAGGTGGGAAAGGCTCCAAAAGACAGACTCTGCAGACGGGTGAGTTTTCTGTTAATTAAAAAACATCTTCAGCGTTTATTTATTTGTCTATAGTATGTATAGCCACCTCTCTTGCATTCATTTTATGTCTATAGTATAGTGTTTTTAGTACAGATAAAAAAAACAAAACAAAAAAAAATGTATTTTGCCTTATACTGTGTTTTATATTATTCTTGCCTTTGTGTGTGTGTAGGATGTAGGGATGGGTGACGCAGCAGTGACGAGTTTTCTGGGCTCGTGTGTGCAGCTGCTGCAGACTCTGATGGAGGTCTCGTCTTCCTCTTTTCTACCTCCTTATGCTATTTTCTCCAAAGTAAGAACTGAACAGCGGAGCAATGCACGCTCTGGGCTGCGCTTCTGCCTGACCTGTGGCCTCTAGAAATCTCCCTAAACACACAGTACAGTGTTTAATATCAGTTAATTAGAAACAACAGTGAATAGAATATAAAGCAAAAACTACCTGTCAGATCATTTAAATGTTGTTTTTTAATGCCATAGTTATTTTTTATTTCAGTAATTCTTTACAAATATCCAGTGTTCAGAAGCGATTACCAGGAAGAAGAAAAAAAAAGAAGCTTGTTGATGTGTTGAGAATAACTGGATAAAGTAGCCTTGTTTTATTTAGATTCAAAATGACCTTCACATCCGCAGGCTTAGATCTTGATCAAACAAACCTGTATTTAGATAATTAGAGTATCAGATAGAATATATATTTAGGTTTCTCCCAACCCTCCCCCCAATCACTTAGCAACACTAAAAATCAAGTGTTTATTAGCTGACAGGATTGGAGATTAGTGTTCTCCTCCAAGCGTATTGAGCTTTCCATTGATGCCGCTTTCCCAGCAGTTTGAAAAGATGTGATGGAGCGTCATGAGATTTGGAGGAACCATGTCCTGATCTCCACCCTACCCTCCCAGGAAAAACTTTGACGAAAGAAGCCTTTTGTGATTCTGGAGTATTTAAATGTGTATTTTCTAGAATTAATTTGACAGAACCATTACAGTGACCATCATCAAAATATTTATATAGAAATTGACTGAACATGAAACGTAGTTCATTTATATAGGACTAAACTTGCTTCACTAATCATGAGCATATGCTTGGCTGATCTTAAATGTCATGTGTTTGTATGATCTCACTGAAAACTAACTTATTAAAATAATTTTCGGATTGGGGGGTGTGGTCCTAGCTACTTGGTGTAACTATACACTCAAAATTGGGTAAAAATTCTGGAAAAATATTGACAGAAGCATCTACAAGTAAATTTTTGGCATTAGTATTTAAATGTGTATTTCTTTAACTCTCATTTTATTTAAAATACCTTAACAGTGACATCATCAAAAAGATTAATATAGGAGTGAACATGAATATTTATTTTATGTCTAATTCTGATCATTTTAGCTTCACTACTCTTTTGCATGTGCTTGGCTGATATGTTCACGTGATGTCACTAAAAATAAACTTCTTAAAGTAGTAAACGATTGTTCAGCTGAACAAAACTGGACCAAAAGGAAGTTTCTTTCTCCTTCAGGCGGACTCCGGGGTGGAGGAGCTGTGTGTGCCCGAGCTGTGTGTGGAGGAGGCGTGGGGCTCTGCGGAGGGTCCGGACTCAATTGCAGAACTGGCTCTGCAGCAGAAGGCGGTTCACTATCCACTGGTGCAGCATCACTGCCTGCTGGCATCTCTGCTGCACGCCGCCATGAGCTTCTCCCTGCGCCTCAAACCCCTCAGCCTCTTCGACAGCAAGGTCTCTTTCAAAAACATTTTTAAATTCTTTCTCTCTCAAACCACAAAATAGTAACTTGAGCAGCTGCTATTGTTGTGACTACATGTACATTGGATTGAATTAATCCATGATGAGTGCATAAAATCCTCTTATTACTGCATGGATCATGTAATTTACAGTACTGTGCAAAAGTCTTGACCCCTCATTACTTTCCATTTTGCTTTGCATCACCTTGTTGGTGCAAACCTGCTGTTTTATTCCTACAAATCTTATCTTTGGCATATTTAGTAGCCTAAATTAAAGAAATTGAAACACACAAACAAAAAACATTCCTCTGAAACAGGTCAGGTTCAGGGACTGGGCTGGAGTCTTTGAAAGTCCTTCAGGAAGTAGTGATGTGCGGATCGATACTGAAATATCGATTCCTACAATACTGGATATTTATATTTTAGTAACGATTCTCGAATTAAAATATCGATATTTTTGGGGTTAACTGTGGAGTTTATCAGTAACAGGAGCTCAGTGGATAGTGACTATTATAATTGGGATCGTCTAAATAAGAAGAAACTTACTGTCCTGCTTGCCATTTCTTGTTATGGTAATTTTTCATAATTACACCACAAAAACAAATATTCTGGTGTCTTATACCTACTAAGAAGCCATAAATTGAAATACACGGACATGTACAAAATATCGGTATCGGATCAGTCTCATCGATTCCAGCCTGAATTTTACATGGTATCGGATTGGAAAGGAAATCAGTGGTATCGCACATCACTATCAGGAAGCCTGGAGAACTGTTCCTCAAGATCACTTTTAAATTCAAGTTAGTCTGGATCCTTTAGCAGCAAAAGATTAAGAACGGATTGGTGGCTCATGTCCTTTGCACAGGACTGTAGATCTAAGTAAATCCAGTGTATTGAGTAAAAGAACTAGAAAGAATAATCGTGGTATAAATACTCTTCTTTATACACATTTACACATATATGTAGAATAGTTGCACTTGCACTCATTTGTGTAAATGTGACCTTGTAGTGTAATTTGTGCCTCGTCATTCTCTGCAGGGGAAAAATGCGTTTTTTAGGGAGCTGACATCTATCCAGCTTCTGCCCAGTGGAGATATGGACCCCAACCTTGTGGCCATCAGACAGGAGGTCAGACTCATTTCCCATTCCCATCCCTAGCAATTTTGCACTGTTTTATCTACTGTGCCCTTTTGCTGGACGTGATCCCACAGTCAGATTCTTTCTTCTGTGTACTTAAATTAGCACATTTAGAATTCAGGCTGCACGCTAATGCTAATTGTTATCGAAGTGTTGGTCTCTGCAGTAGTGATATGACTAACGGCCGCAATATGCAAATGAGCATGTGGCCAGTCACAGCTCCAGGTGAGTTACTGGGTGCACTGGTGAGTCGAGGTCTTCATGTAATTCAACAAACATCTAAACTTAAACCATTAAAGGTAAATCAGTACATGGAAGGGTGGAGCTAAATTGCTGTTGCCAGATTAAGATATTGGTAAATGTCTTAAGATAAATGTATTGGTCCTGACTTGAAATTTTCATTTATTTTTTATATATATTGTATGGATGGTGGGCGTGAATGTACCATTAGAAGCAATATTTACAGACTTCAAGTCTTTATAATAAAAGTGATGATACGGGCCCCTAATATGAAAGGCATTGCAATCACAAATCAAATTATAGTTCTGAGATTTTCTCCATATTGTGCAGCTCTAATTATAATTTTTGGCCAGACCATATGATTTTGGGCCCTTTTTATAGAGCAGATATAAAATCATGACTTTCCTCTCTCTGTGCAGTTTTTAATGTGTGTGTTGACGGGCTGGGTGAAGGCTGCGGGTGAGGCAGAGGATAACGGCTCTGCTAAAGTGGGCAGAGAGATGGACTGGCCGGCCGTGTGCATGGAGCTGGCCTCTTTGCTGCAGGTCAATACTGATATTCTACGCAGACACCTCGTCTGGGAGCTTTACAACCAAGGCTTGGACTTACGTGCAGAGGAGGTGAGGAAATATTAAAGGCCTGCATAGATATTGTTTTCTTAATTAATTTTTTTTACCTTTGACCCAGAACTATGCTTTATACCCCTGCAAACCCCTGCAAGAAATTGCCCTTCCCATAGTAATCAGGAAAATGTAATAAAACATCATAAAACACTAAAATGGCCTGAAAATAGCTTGTCAATGACATAAAAATACCTAACATCAGATGTTTCATTTCAAGTAAATTCAATGAACATCAAAATATATATTTGTTTTAGGTACATTCACTCCCACCAGCCATACAAATTTTGAGCATCTCTCTGTCTCTCTCAGGTGATGTTGGAGGTGGAGGATAAAGATGTGTTGGGCTCTCAGCTCCTGGTTCTGACTGGTCAGAGACTGGCCTTCTCTTTGCTGCACTCACAAACACAGACCAAAGCCACCATGGAGCTTCTTGCACGACTGCCCCCCACCCTGTGCACCTGGCTCAAAGCAATGGTGAGCACACACACACACACACACACACAGACACAGATACACTGCCCCCATCCTTTGAATCTAGTAATGAACTTTTGGACCGATTGCCAGTCAGACAAGACTAAAACAAGAAAGAAAGCAGTGAGGTCAATGTAAGGAAGATAGAAAAACCGAAAGTAAAAGATGGGAAAGAAGGTAGGGAGAAAGAGTGAATGATAAACTAGATGGACAAATGTATTGGGACACGTGGAAAATGCAGAAAACAAGTGGTATCCAGTCCTACAGTCCCGGTCGTCCCCAAGTCGGATCCAGAGCAAGATGAACACAACACTTCATGTGTGCCGGTAGACATTGCGCTCGGTTTATCCATGCTTGTAAAACTAGCAGGCGTAATGGCGGATCTCGCTGATGCTGCTAATTATTGATATATCTTTAGCTGAAATAATGCTTAAAAAGTAAATCAGGTTGCATGTATTATTTGGTAAAAAAACAGTTTTTAATGCTTTTCTCCCTTCATAAGCCATTAGGATTAGGTGATCTAACTGGCATTTAAAGGGTTACAATTCTTAATTTAAATGAATTTTTGCTTTTCATGGCAAGGACTGAGGCTAATGTAGAAATCAAGTTGGTGAAAGCTGAAAAATATTTAAATATATAAAAAAAATTTAACATTTTGGGAGTGTAAACAGGAGGTGGCCACAAGGACACAAAGTGTGAGTTTTTTTAACATTGTTTCCCTGCAAAAAATAAACAATGCATAATAATCGGTGTTGTTGTTTATCAGTTCCAGATCTCAGACTGTACTAATATTAACACAAGAAAATCCAGCAGCATTGACAATATGGAAATTTACACTTTTGGGTTTTTCTAACAAGTGCATAGTGCAAACAAACTGGTATTTGAAGGATAAAAAAAGAATGGATATGTTATACTTATGACAAGTACTGATGTTAAACACTTTATGCAGTAAAAATAGCAAATAGCAAAAAAGCATAAATATAATAAAAATCACAGACTTAATCAGTTGGTGGCCATTTTTGGCCACAAGGACGCTGAAAGGGTAGTAAAAACGAGGACAGCCAGAGGGTTAAAAGAGAACTTGCACCCATAGGCTTGTTCTCCACACACAACACATGCATTCTCTTTGTGTTCCTCAAGGACCCGAGTGAGCTGCGCTCTCCCTCAGTGCCACTGCAACAGAGCAGCCGCCTGGTGAGCAAAGTCATCGAGATGCTGCCGGAAAATCACGGCCAGTACAGCCTGGCGCTGCACCTGCTGGAGACTGTGGACTCGCTGCAGGAGGAGGAGGAGGAGGAGTGAGGGGGAGGCAGGCAGGGTAGCAGTATGTGGGGAAAAAGATAGATGGGAGAGACTTACAAAAAAGAGTGAAAGGGCTTGGATTGTGAAGGGAAGGACAGTCCAAAAAGTTCCTAAGCACAGGTCTGAAGAGACTGGCTTTTTTTCGCTACTATAAATCTTACTTGATCTTGAGCTCTCTCGAGCCAGTCAATCACATTAATGGAACAGATGAGCAAAAAAATATATATTAGCTGCAGATTTCACCCTTTACTCCAAAAGTGGACACTCCCCAAAGGCAAAATGTGTGAGGTTTGCTTCTTTAGTTTTACCACTATCAAGTAATTAAGCTTGTATCCTGTGTAAACTGTATGAATTATTTACACAGCGGTGGGAAACTGAAGAAAAAAACTTACGTTGTGAGTGAGGGGACAATCTAATTTCATCACCTTCAGTATCGTCAGTATCCAGCACTGACCCACTCCGTTTAGACTGTAGGAGCACAGTAGTGCTAAATCACAGGCACTATTATCAAACCAATGGCTAAAACAAGATATTTTGGGTCTAAAACCTGGAGGAGGTGAAGGAAAGGACCAAATGATAAAAGAATGCTAGTTCAGCGTTTGCAGTTTTATGCATCAAAGCATGATTGGTGAATAAGGGGGCATTTTCAAGACAAGGCCTTACTGAGTAGTGCCCAGTGCAAATATGCAGTACTTTTATCATACACGATCCATATTAGTGTAATAGTGGACAATGTAAAGTGGGTCAGTTAATTCATGTAGGTCCTCATTTGTTGCAGTTCTATCAGAGCTGGAGAAAGTCAGACAGCTGCATACAAGATGTAACGTACATGTTTTAGGTCATTTTTCATGATTTTCAGTGTTAACTTTGTAATCGTTTCCTGGTCATCTCTTTGGTACTAATGTGCATTTGACGGTGCCATTTAAAACTAACTAGTGTCCCTTTTCTCTTTTTTTATTTGCTCTCCATCAGAAAAGCGGATTATAAATGTAACAAGGTATTTTTGCATTTGTTTAGGTAGAAGTGATTCTGGGACAGGCCTGTGTTTTGCAGAATAGAGGGTCTAAGCTGTAACTAAGTCTGCACAGATTCCTGTTTCTCACTGTACAGAAGCAAAAAGCCGTGCAGATTTATAGATAAAAGAAAAGAAGACCTAGCCTTTGTGTTTGACTGTAATAAGAACTTCATCAGCTTATGATCCAACAGGTAGGCTTGGATGAGATGTGGAGATGGTGGATGGTTATTTACGTTTATAGCTGTTTCATTCAGAGCATATCGATTACATTGTTGATTGTAAACAGTATGGAAGTTCTTAAAACAGCGTCCACTCGGGAGAATCCTTCAATTGTAGCTGCTTCTTGCAACAGACCCATATATATATATATAATACTACATGCATCCTTCATGTGTGCCTTTTATTGAATTGTTTTGTGTACAAGAAAAAGCAGTCAGAGCATTTTGTTTTCATCAATTGATTAAGCGAGACGGACACCAAATCAGGAGTTACATTTCCTTTTATGCAAACGCTGAATAATCACTTTTTTTCCTTCTGGGAACTCCAAAACACAGAGCAAGCAGGAGGCATCCCTCTCCCATGGCTTTAGAAATAATGTCAATAAAATAAACTATAAAACTCAGGTGCCAGTAACTGCTCCCTTTGTTCTGTATCTTAATCTTTCCCAGTCTCATAAACACACACCCCTGCACACGCATACATTAACAGACACATACATTGTATGAAACTGGACGAGTCAATTGACGGCTGATGGGTCACCTGCTCCACTCAGGAGATAAAGGAGGACAGAATTCGAGGGTCAAGTGCCTTTGTGTATGGTACCTTCAGAATAAATATTCCCACAGTCAAGTCTTTGTTCCCACACTGCAGCTGAGAGCATTTCGATTATGAATCTGTTTGAGAAATGGCATTTTTTTTGTGCAGGTTCCATCCAAAAATCTGTTTATCTGATTTTTTCTGGTAAAAAAAAAAAACTTTAGAAACCGGTAGTTTTCCTGTTGCTTCAAGGGCAAGCCAATGCAGTGGCAGAATGTGTATATCTGAATTATTCTAATTAGCCCCCACCCAGCAACTAAAGGTTTATTTCCCAGTCTAAAACGTTTGCCCTAGCGTAATCATTATAGGATATGCACAAACACAGCATTTCTCAAACAGTGACCCTTTTTCCCTCATCCGGCTCTTCATCAGTAGCCGCCCAGAAAGTCCTCACTGGTCCTGGAAGCCCTTTCTTGACACAGACTTGCTGCCACAACTCGAGCAAGGGAAGCAGTGCGGAGGTCATGGCGATGTCAGGCATTTACTGGGTGTGTCCCAGGACATTTTGGCATCGTGGACAAAGGCATTCAGGCGTGTCCGACGTGTAACGACGACACCGAGGACAGCGGGACAGAGAGATGGGGACTGCAGCTATGGTGTATGCGCTGTCCTCACGAATAACGCCACCTTCAGAGCAAACGGAGGAAGAGCATTTAAACATTTTCAGGAACCTAAACAAATGTGTATGTGTATTCTAAATAAATGTATACCGTGTCATCAAAATTGGTGGAGACTAACCAATGGTATCAATACATGAAAAAAACAAAAAAAGACCAAGATGGACGATATAAAATGTACCATTGCAAAAATTTTAGTGAATGGCATATGTGCACAACCTGTGTTTTTCAGTAATTGCTGTTGAAAATTCTGGATTTAAATATTTTGAATATATTTTTTTAACAATTTATTTAAATCATTTTTTAATCAATAAAGTAAGTCCAGAAAGATGAACAGAACTGCCTTATGGAGTTCTATAACATTAAAATAGACTTCTAATGACAATATCCAGAATAAATCTTAATGCAAGTGGGACTCAACACCCCCACTTTTGCTAAAATGTGATTCCATCCCCCCACTTTTGTCAGATTATATTGTATTAAATTGATTAAATTGTATTTATAATTTGTCATCACTATCTCAGAACTTTTGGAAAGCTTCCTGTCTATTTGGTTTGTTAGGAATTGAGTGTTGAGTGTCTGACCCTCCAGATTGATGAGGAAGCTCCCGTTGTTGGTGACCGTGTCGGAGGGCAGGTCCCTGGGAAGAGCGCTGGTCAAGGTGGTGCGGGATGCCATCATCAGCTCCGTCAGCTGAGATGAGGTGGAGGTGGGCTCCTCCTGCAGAGACTGACGGGATGAAGAGGACGAGATGGTTTATGTGGAGTAGGAAAGTTAAAAACTAGATCAGATATAGTTATTGCCAGACATGAAGAATAACAGCCTTTTGTCCTTCCCGGAATTTGTGTGGACGGTTCTTCAAAAGAGGCAGTTTTCCTTCATGAACCCTGCAGCTTTAGTAAGTCCCTTTTACCTCCATGAGCTCAAAGAGAAGGCCTGGCTCGATGGCGATGGTGAGATCATACTCCACTGCATTGCGTCCTGGGATAGAGGACAGGAAGGAATCTCTGATGGCGCAAGCTCCCTCCACGGCCTCCTCCAATCCTGGCTTCCGCCACACAGAGCTGCTTTTGACCCAGCCAGTCCGGAACAGAGTCTCCCCTTCTAATGAGGTTAAAGTAGATAAGGAGAGAAATGGATGAGGGATATGTTCATGCTCAACAAAATGTACCCGTCAGTCAAAATTAGGTTATCGTGCGGCGGTGTGGTCATGATGCTGGAAGGCAAAGAAACAGCCTGGACTCGTCACCACTCCATCACAGGGCAGACACAAACCTAAAGGCAGTTCAGCGTCTCCATTTCACCCGACGAGCATGTCCTTGGACTGTGGATGGAAACTGAATAACCCGGAGGAAGCCCAAGCAGTTATGGGGAGAACATGCATATTATATGCAGGAATTGAACCCAGAACCTTCTTAAAAGTCTATAGTGACCATTCTGTCATAGATGAACACACCACACCCCCGTGTGAACAGCACAAAATTCATCCTCTGTACTGAACCCATTCACCAAGAGAAGCAGCAGGCAGCCAGGATCACACTCACCAGGGGAGTGTGTGTGGGGCCGGTCCCTTACACAAGGGCACCGCAGAGGTATTTAGCAATCTTGTGATTTGAACCCACAACTTCCGGATTGCAGGCTAATGCTCTAAAATGTATGATTACGACATTTAGCAGATGTTCTTATTCAGAGCGACATACATCAGTGCTTAAACTGTCCACATCTGATCTTCATACCTGTGAAGCTACAATAAAATCAACACCTGCTTTTAACCAATTTACACACCTTAACAAACCCTGTCAAAGAAAAAAAAAGTCAGAGGTTCATCCTCGAGGACAAACGGTTAAGGTCCTGAGTTGTTTTTTAACATATGGACTGGTTAGTCACCAAGGTGCTCCTTGAAGAGGTGGGTCTTCTGATGATGCTATCCAACTCGGCCACCAGCTGCCCCTGCTGAGAGGCGAAAGTGCTACCTGTGGCATTACTTTCTTTTTTCTTCTCATTTATTTGCTGAGGTGTAAATACTGGATACAAAACAACAAGTTAATTGTGTCATTACTTTTTCTTCCCCAATATTTAGTATTCAGCAAATAAACAGTAATTTGGGTATCTGCAGCCTTAAGGAAGCCAAATGTAAGACTTTTTTTTGATCAAATTTGATCAAATTTAAGACCCTACATTCAAAAAATGGCAAACAACATGTGACAACCTTACAAATACTTATCGGAACGGAAATCTCTGAAAAATAACTGAAAGTTAATACAAAAACATTATAGACTATTCTAGACTATTAAGTTCCGTGAAGTGAATACAGGGAATAAAATAAGAACATTACAATCACATTGAGACAAAAAGGCAAAACACCATTTTGAAATTCGCAAAATTCTTTAGACGTTATCAGAAAAAAATTGTTTATTGAGTCTGTGGTATTTTAAGACCTTTGAACTCTGGATTTAAGGATTACTGGTCATTTTGAAAGATAATTAAGTCCTTAATTTTGTAAAATCTAATTTAAGACATTTTATCCAATCCAATCCAATCCAACTTTAATTATATAGCACATTTTAACAAGTAAGACAGTTTCCAAAGTGCTGCACAAAATTTTAAGGAGCCGCGGATAACCTGGGTTTTTAAATAAGCAGTTTGTGTGCATATTTTCACACAGAAAATCAACTAAATACATCATTTGACCTGGAGGGGCGCACTTTTTTGAAACTCCTAGTCCATCTTGCAGGAGTACAGCGTGAAGTTACAGTTACAGAGTAGTCAACAGTGGTCAGAAATGAACCTGTGATGAACGAGGTGCCGACTACAGTCTAGAATTGTGGATTTAGCCCTTACACAGTGAATGAATAAGGAAGAATTTTCTATAAATGGGTGGAGTAAATGTACACACCATCATGTCCAGGTGCATGCTGGTACACCTCCTCAGCCAGGTGAGGCAGGATTGGTGCGATTGACCTCGTAACACCGTCCAGAATCTCCTCTAGAACCGTCTGACATGACCTCCTGCCCAACGAGTTCTCCGCATCACAGTACAGCCTGATGGAGAGAGAACTGGACCAGTCAATGCAGCCCTGCTTTATGGTCTGAGGAATGTACAAGTGCATGCTAAAACATGTATGTGACAAGGAAGTGGACAATCTGTGTACAAATTTAACTGGGGAAACAAATGAGAGTCTAGTTCTGGTCACACCCAGGCAATTCAGTTTTTACATTGTGGAAATTAAGCCCAAAAACAGCATGTTTTGTATTCAGTGTGTTTGTGATGTCACAATAACAAACACATTAACATACTTTTGAATATTGGGAGTACAATCGTTTGAACCAGCCCATTTCGACCCGGACTGCTTTTCGACTGAGACACAACATACAGTACCCAATCAGAAAAGAGCTCATCGGTCTTAAAGGCACAATAGCAGCCTGTTTAGTTCTAGGAGATAAAAGGAGTTTAGAAATGGGTCACATTGAAATATATTGTGTTTTTACAATATCATTTTAAAAGGATTTATGCTTATAAAATACAGTTTTTTGTATATAATGTCTTACTAATGTTTAAAGGTGACTCCAGGTAAAGATAATAAAAAAAGAATAGGATACTTAATAAATGTTCGCATAGTGTGGTGGGTAAGGAGCCGCTGACCTGTCTTTGATGATGCTGAAGTAGAAGTTGGACAGGTCTCTGGTGATAAAGCTCTGGAGAAGACGGATTACTCGACCGCAGTCAAACTCACTGTACGCATCAGTTACCTAACACACATTTTGAGCCCAGTGTGAGAACACATAAGAGTACAGAACACACCAGGAATTTCCTGAAATGACAGGAGAAGTCCACCTTGATGCTGTACTCCCGGAGCAGGTGCAGCAGGTACTGGTCTATGTAATGCATATCTCTGGCATCCACAGCCTGAGTGCGAGGGTCAAAACCCTGCAGGTTCCCCAGCAAGAACTTCAGAGTGTTCCTCAACTGCAAAGATGATTTGGAAGAAATGAACCATGACACTCTATGCATCAAATCAGGGAAAGAGAAATCAAACTGAACATGATCATTTTTGCTGGATTAAAAAAAAAAAGTTCTTTATAATTTTTGTGTTTGGAGACGGAGAACCACTGCTGACACTCTGATTCATCTCATCAAATGTTTTGTCATTTGACTGATGATGAGAATCAGGTGTGTTAGAACATTGTTAAACTGTGAACCCTCCAGCATGCAGTGCATTGTCCTACACTAAACCCATGTACGCGTGTCTGACCTTGTTAATATTCTCTCTGGCTAAGTTCAGAGATTTGGGGCCGATCTGGACCTCGGAGAATACATTGGACTCTGCGACCCACCACCTCAGCACATCCGCACCATAAGGAGGAGAAGCGGCTTGATCCTAAAAAAAAAAGTGAGAGAGAAAGCGATATGACTACAAGAGTACATGATTGATATTAGAACCTTTAGGAAACTATTCAGTGCAATGTGAGATCTCTTTATATTTGTAACTGTCAATGGAGATTTACTTTTGCCCATCAAACAAGACTGCGATTTGTGGCAAATTGATTAAAAATTGATTATAACTGATAACACTTCGAAATGAATGCACCTTAACTGCCATTTTACATTAATGCATTGGATTGTGTCAATGTATTTTTCCATTGATAAGACACCACACTTAAAAAAAGATCCATGGACTGACTAAAGGATAAGTGGATGGATAGATATAGAAATAAAATATTACTGGATAGATGGACAAGTTGATACCCAAGTTTAAGGACTGAAGGTAAAAAGAATGGACAAATAATACTGAAATATCAGTAAATGTGGTTTGGCTGATTGACAGAGAGACTAAGGGATAGACAGATAATCTCGAAGATGGATAACAGACAGAAAAAATTGATAGTTACATGCATGTACAGTTAAACAACTGGATATAGTTGGTTGGATATACAGACTGAAGAATGAAAGAACTCATTTAAGTAAGTGGACAGATATTTGAATACTTTGAACAATAGGTGGATGAATGAAGTGACTGACTGCTGGGTCAGTTATACCTTTCCTCCATTGATGACGATGTCAGGGTCCACCACATTTCCCAAAGATTTGGACATCTTCTCTCCTTTCTCACTGACCGCAAAGCCGTGGACCACCAGTGACCTGATGCGCACATTCAGGAGGTGAGTGAGTAAACATGAGTATTCAAGTTTCAAGGATACTTTGTTATTAGCAGTCGTGTACACATGTCTATTTTGACAGTATGCAAGTTCCGACAGAAACAATACAATAATTAGACAATATTAATAATGTAACAGCACAGTGTGGATGCTATATAAACCCTATTGCAGCATAAATATAATATTGTACAGTTAACAGCATGGAACAAAGTGCAAAAAATGACAACCAAACCAGTAAATAGACAAAACATTAACGGAACTGTATAGTGGGAATGGGATGTAAAGGCACCGCAACAAAGGCAGTATTTAATTCTAAAGGGGCTTTAAGACCAAACGTGGCAAGCGCTGCGCTTTGCTCTGAAACCCATTATTTTCTATGGCTTGCACGGCCAATAGAATCAAAGCATCCAAGCAGGCTAGTGTTCGGTCTGCCCCTTCAAAACACACACACACAGCGGGTATAGAGATGTAATGTGCATCAGCAACACCATTTATTTTTATTATTGCCATTCTTAAACTCTGCATAGAGCAGACAATCCATGTTCTTCTTGTGAAGGGATTCTTACCAACTAAGTTGAGATCAAAATTCGATTGTAACAGTAGGGATGAAATTCGTTTAACTATAAATGTAAAAATCATCTTGACCAGCCCTTTATATGATTAATAAAGTAGCTCTTGAACATCTTGTGCACCCACAGGCTGATCTCTCTTCATGCTAACAGAGCTAGTGCTAACAGAGCTAATGCTAGGAACCGACAGCTACAAAACAGAGTTTAGAAAAACACGCCCACTTTTTGCGTTGAAGACAACTCGCTGTTTTTTGAGAAACGGCGCAAGCCTCGTGGCGAGCGCAGCGCATGCCGCATTCGGCCTGAAAGCCCCTTTAAGAAAAGGTTTTTGGTGTTTTAATTCACATAAACAGTCCTTTTGTTAAAAAAAGCTTTTTCTAACCTCTCGTCATCCCTTAAAATGAAATGTATTTGGTTCAGGAAAACAAAATTATATATTAATAACTGCAAAATCTTTTTATTCATGTGTCCTCACAAATACTCACTTGTAAGGTGCTTTGTTTCGCAGGGCCACACTAGTTAACAGAGACGACTGGAACCAGCCACCAATCTGATCCTTCCCCTCCACATACATATCTGCACGCGGGTCCGCCTCTAAAGGATATGCGGAAAGAGAACAGAAGAAAAGCACGGTCATCATAGTGTTATTAGAGCCAATTTTCCATCACTGCCACTCTGGAACTAATCCAGAGCTGGAGGAAAAACATGATTATCTGCCAAGTTGTCCAGGTTGATCTGCAGACAGACGGACACTCATCAATTCAAAGCCATTCAAGACCAAGAAAAGCCAGCATCAGTTCCAAAAGTGTGGAAAATCCTCAAGCACTTTGAGTCAATGAACAGTACCATTAATGGCCGGAAAATAATTTTAGGGTACATTACATCTGACCGCTGTGGACTATTCAGTTTATTGTTCCTTTAAAAACATGTGCCATAGGCCTCCTGCATGCAGGCATCACGAGAAGAGAAAGAATTGAAGGAGAGGTGCAGATTGGACGACTGTTTAGTGAATTAGTCCGCACAGAGAGAGTTTCTGAGATTATTTCGTGCAGATTTTAAAAACCTTGCGCTGAGGCACTGGACAGGCCGAACCATCCTCGTTTGGTCTTTGCAGATGAAGCTCGGTCATCTTCCTCACCCGCTGAGGAGACAAATATACACATAACTTTTTCAGACTTGAGTGGTAGCCTTGTTAAGGACTCGCTCGCTGGCCGCTTTATTAGAAACCCCTGCCTTTCAGCGCCACACTGCTGGTGTACAGAGACTGCAGACCATGCGTTGAAACACAGTTTGTGCCAACCATGCTCCATTTCGGACCAAAAAGTCACTCTTGGCTGGATACTGATGGGTTGTGGACGACTTTTTTGTACATTTACATAATTTTTTTGCATATCACATTTAGAAAAATGCAGCATAAAAAGTCTTGCCCAAGGAATCTTAGGGTGCTTTCACATACGTGGTTCGGTTAATTTGGTCCGGACCAAGGGCAACAAATGATACATTGTAGAATTTTTCTGCCTTTTTGGGTCCTTTTCACACAACACTTGAGTACTCTAGACTGGACCAGTAGAAACGAACCAAAATGCAGTCACGTGACAACATATACATCATTCATTGGCCAGATATGCCATTGAACGTATTTCTTAAACTGCTTTTTGATTGGTCAGAATGACCATGAGGTTATCCCGCACTTGGATTCTGCTGGCGGAGTTTCTTTGCCTTAACTCTGCACTGTTCTGCTGAGCTATTAAACCTCCTTTCCCTGAGCTGTTTGCTAAATAAGCAAAACATTGCTGTGTTCCAATGAGTTTTTAAAGTTGGGACCTGATATGGTCATCGGACCAAATTTGGATGAGGCTCCGCCCCTCCACACAGTTCTGGGTCTGTCCGCGAGCTCCATGGGGCTAATGTTGCTAAAGCTAACTGTAAACAAATACGTCTCCTCATCCTATAATGCACAGCGCCGCTGACTACAGCAGCTGGATTAGTGCAAAAAGGCCCAGTCCTTTCTGCAGTTGGGTCTGTTCCCCGGTGTTTGTTTGAAAGCGTACCGAGACCACATATTCAAGGACTAAGCGAAGTAGGAGTGAAAGCCCCCTTACTTGTTTAAATCACAAAGTGGTCCAATAGGTAGGAAATTAGCAAAAAAAATACTCAAAATGTGGATTTGAACCAGCGCCTCTTCTGAATCTCTTCATTCACTGCCTGGTGTTTTATTGCTGAGCCACCCAGGGGGCACTGTGTTCAGTCACCCAGGGTAGGAATCGAACCCCACTCCTGATTGGAAGGAAATGATGTGATCCCCCTACACTAACCAACCACTCTCAGCCCAGCAGTGACATATCCAGCCAAGAGATGCTCTGTGTTTCGAACCTGACCTGTATTCATCTGTATTAATTGACCTGTATTAATCAACTGTCTGTAATAGAGGTGAAGTAATATGGTGAGTCCAAGTCCAAGCTGACCCACCCTGTAGAACAGCAGCCCAGGACGTTCCACTGTCAAACCAGATGTCCAGTACATCCTCCCCACGCTCATAATCCGTCACGGCGCCTGCTTTACTCTGAAACACACACACACACAATTCATTAATGTTTTCAATTACTGACTTTTAATTTATTTTCATTTAGTTTAATTGATATAGCACTTGATTACAGCCAATTGCATCACAAATGAATTCAGTTTTAAGTAACTCCCTAAGAGCACAAGAAAGAAATACTATGAGGAACAAAGTCTCAAGAGACGGACTCAATCTCCTCTAGTGTCAGATATGCAG
Source organism: Rhabdalestes septentrionalis (assembly GCA_037832545.1). Lineage (NCBI taxonomy): Eukaryota > Metazoa > Chordata > Actinopteri > Characiformes > Alestidae > Rhabdalestes > Rhabdalestes septentrionalis. The sequence continues at coordinate 32,635,866 of JBBMFX010000001.1, forward strand.
TAAATGTACAATATACAATTATAATAAAAACTGGACATTTAGAAGACTTTACAGGTTTAGGAGTGAAAATTCAGGACAAAACCAGAGACTCGCATCCACCGAGATATGAAGCATTATGGATGTTCATTGAACACAGGGGCACTTATTATATTTAGACTGATTAAAAGAACTGAAAATTCAGTATTGTGCACTCCATCAACCATATAAATCTTACTTAGGACTTCTGACACTCATTTTACCCGTGCATCACTACAGATCATTTACCTTCTTGAGCACATCCGGAGGAAGCAGAGTTTCTAGAGGCTCCTCCCACCAGCTGTTGCTTCCTTTCTCGGCGAACACCTTGGCTATGTGAGTCACCGTGTGCCTGTCAATCACATGAGCAGTGGAGCAACTTCTCACACAGGAGAAAAAACAAGTCTCTTGTATAAATTTCGTCTCTTTAACACTTGCACACTTGTGCAACACTTGATGTAAGACCGGCCTGGAAATGATTATTTGTTTATTTTTTTGACTCATACAAAAGAAAATCTGGGATTGCTCACTCTACATGCAATAGGCAAAGAGGATTATTTGCACGGAAATTTGCATAGGAAAGAATAACAAATGCAATATTGTGTGACCTAAGACACATCTGTTCATTCCATTTATGTGAGAGAGTGTGTGTGTGTGTGTGTGTGTGTGTGTAAGCAGTACTTGTTCATGAGTGGCTCTCTGGTCTCTTTATGGTAGAAGACTGGTATGGGAACACCCCAGCTCCTCTGGCGGGAGATGCACCAGTACGTCCTTCTGTCCAGCATGGCTAAGAGACTGGCCCGCGCTGACTCTGGCATCACTCGTACCTTCTGCAGCACCTCCTATATACAGCATTCCAAATAGGATACCTTTAAGCATTAGTCATTTGCCAAAATCAGAAAACATCTCCCCAAATATGGCAAAATATAGCTTTACAGGGTTCACATATTTGTTGATATATACGAAAAGCCAATTTTTCCTCATGGAATCCACCAGAGGTTACTATAGGTTAAAGCCTGAATTTAGCAGGAAAGGCAAATTGAGGATTAAATCTCAAGCGGCACCCCTCTCCCTATATAGTGTCCTCAGTAAATTATGAAATTCTAGCTCCTGTAACTACGCAGCACACTTTTTGTAGTTTTTATACTGAACTGCTGCGAACCAAGGAAAATATAATGCACACATTTACACAGTTCCAGTGTCTTATTCATGTTCTCCGCATGACCGCTGATGAAAGGTTTACACAATTTCTAGAAATGACTGACTGCACAATTTATAAATTACATTTTATGAACATGTGTGTATTCTATATGCCTTTTGGTTCTCTGTAAAACCAGGTGGTCTAATCTCACTGAACATTTGTATAAAAGTACGGAACTGTGCACACATGGCCAAATCCCAATATTTGTTACTTATAGAACGCCATTATGGGTGCTAAAACAGGCTGCTGCACCCCCAGACCCTAGTTGGGATGAGGATAATGGATGGATGGGTGGATCCACTGGATCCCACTGGAGAGGCGGTTATTATACAGACAAATGCACAGAAGTATGTTTTTGGTGAAGTGCAGACTGGTGCAACTTGTAAAATGCTGACAGATGAAAGCAGTTTAACCTTTCAGTCGACATGTGGGTGGAGCATTCAAGCCTCAGGTTAGCTAAAGCTGCCTGTTTGTTGTATTTTGCTACTAACAGCCAAATTGTAGCTCAATGTTGAAGCCAATAACACCACACTTTCCCTGGGTGCCTCGTTGGCGGCAGCCCCCTGCTTCACTAAGTGAATGGGTTAAATGCAGAGAAATCATTTCAGTGTGTTGTACTTGTATGACTATGCATGTGACAAATAAAAGTGGTATTTGTATTTGTATTATTTGTAAGCTTTCTGACCCAGAGTAAGGGTGTAACTAACCAGAATGAGTTAAAATTGCCACTGCTTAGAGACAGCAGAATCAATGGCAGTAATCAACGTTTCCTTTCCTCATTCGCTGACAGAATGTAACCAGAAAATAATTTCTCAGGTTTACCATCCCCTTCACCTGGGCCTATGCAGTATGGCTATGCTGACAAAGCATTTTTGGAGACATTTTTCCTGCCTTTATTACAACCTCTTATTGATCATTTTTCTTGTGGTCTCAGATAAGTGCTTCTAAAGCATCTCAGCTCTTTTAGCTTGAATCTTAAATGGCTGTGCATGTTTTTATGCTCCGAGATGGTGTCTATTATAACTAGTATACCAACAATCACTGTCTTTTTAAAGGCCATTGCTGATTAAATGTAGCCTGTACTCAAATACCAATGTGAAAAATGAATACTGATATATAAACCGTGTATTTTTTAAATGTTACTCTGGCTAAGAAAAAAAAAAAGCATTCAGCCAGAAATCAGGTAGTCTAATGTACGGTTGGAACAGCGTAACACTGAGGCTCCAGCCACACCTATGATTTATTGAGTGAAAAGAACCTATGTAATGGCGTGAGGCAACTTAATGTAACACCAGACTAACCTGTAATTGCCCACTTGTGGGACTAATAAAGGTTTATTTTGTCTTATGAGATTTAAATTTCTCTCTGCTGAAGAGGTGGTTTCTGGGTGAAATTTCCCCAACATGTAATAAGGATAATTCCACATAGCTCATCTAACTTCCACAGTGTTGGGCTGTTAGTATTCTAGTTTCTGGGATCACCTTCGCCTTGTCTTTGAGACTCGATGTGTCTATGAACCACTGTTTGCTGGCTCTGATAACCACCGGCTTCTTACTCCTCCAGTCGTACGGGTAACTGTGCACACATTCCTCCTCTTTCACCAAAGCCCCAGCGGCCCGCAGCATAGAGATCACTAACAAAATAACACATGCAATATGTCAGAAAATATTATTTAACGTCATATTAACCTATATACTTGGATTAATTTTGTGTACATTGAAGCCATACTGTATTAATGCTGGCCTTTTCGTTTTAGACCATTTGACAACAGCTATGGCCAACTCCCACTAGCTAATACTGTCAAATGACCATTTTGTCATACATGAATATACCACAGCACACAGTGTGAACGAAAATTATTCTTCAGTATTTAACCCATTTAACCCAAGGCAGACAAGAACACAGCGCCTGGGGAGCAGTGGGGGTAATACCTCACTAGTATTTGAACCCATGACTTTCTGATCGCAGGGCGAACACCCAATGCACTCAAATAATATGACATTGCAATATAAAAGAAGGATGTGCAATATTATGTTGCATTATGGAGAATAATCTTTCTATTAATCTTGTTGTTTGATGTAAGTGCATTGTTTGTAGTGTTAATCCAGCCAATCAACAGATCAGTCCATCAGACTCATATAACACACCACCCTCCTCATTTTCAGCTCTAGTTCCACTAGAAAATTGTGCCTAAACTGGGCATCCCTTCTCTTTTTTCTAAATACTGTGTGTTGAATGATCTTACTTTGTTATTTTTGATACATAGTGATTTACTAAAAATACTGAGCGAATAAAATATATTTTTTTGTGCAAAATAATCTCTTTAAGGGTTCGTTTCATCCTCTAACCTGTATCAGTGCCTTCCCCAAGCACAGACTGTCCCTGGAGATCAGTTCCTGCCACCTCTGTAAACCTCCCCTCCTCATCCACCATACACTCCTGCAGAAAGAGGGACAGAGAGAGAGAGAATCCATATTTGTCCAACATCAAATCATTTATTTAACTTACAGTTCAGTCGAGGGTTGAGTGACGCACCACAGGCAGATTAAAATGAGAGGCCACACTGTAGTCCTCCATGCCGTGGGCAGGGGCAGTATGGACCAATCCGGTTCCTTTGCCCATGGTCACATGATTAGCAGGCAACAGTGGCACCTCTTTTCCAGAGATGGTGGGATGCTGGCAGAAGCCTCCCTCCAAATCAGACCCTAGAGAATTAGGACAAGGAGCGAGAGAGGAAGGGAGTAAACTAACTTAATTTTCTCTTGTATGTTTTTCTTTATTTATTTTATCCCTCACATTATCTTGTTTTATTTGTTTTATTTTCCATTTCTGTAAAGCACATTGAATGACCATCTGTGTATGGTAATGTGCAACATAAATAAACATGAACTTTCTGTGTGCAGTAAAACATTTACTAGTACTTTTAAGTGCAGAATACATAAAAGCAGCCAGGGGAGATTAGTGCCGTTTTTAGCAGTTTTTTAAAGCTGGTTAGAGTTGGTGCATATCTGATGTAATGGGCAGTTTTGTTCCAGCAGTGAGCAGCATAATGGCTAAATGCCATTTCACTCTGTTTAGTTTCGGATCTTCTTACCACGAACTGGCCAGCTCCTGCTGATCCAAGAGATCTACCAGGAACATAAACTTCAAGCACACCAGAGATGTACATGTGTCCTACGTACATCCCTGATATGCTTGAAGTATATATTCCAGGTGGAAAAATGTACAGCTATTGCAGAGAATAAGCCACCTTTTTAGGTCAGATATACTGTATGTAAATACGCTCTGTTTCAACTGGCCAACAGCTTCACATATTAAATGAAACATTGTGTTTAAACCTTAAAAATAATATTACATTCAAATAAAAGGCATTTTAGAAAATCTAGACTTTAGCCACTCCTTTAAGATGTTTGGATCATTGGAAGACTACAATGATCCACTTGCATCAAAACAGCCAGGAGCAGCACAACTGCTTTGTTTTAATTTCACACTATAATGAATCGAAGCTGTCTTTGGAGATTAGTTCCCATACATTCACTGGGGAGTGTAAAACGTTGTGAAGCTCTTATTACAAACAGCATTCAATTCTTTCATGAAACAAAAACAGAAATGATAATGCGTACCAGTGAATGTGGCAAGACTCTGCAGGTCAGTGCCCAGTGCGGAGGTCAGGCTGGCGACGCGTTCAGTGGCCACCAGGAGAAGCTGTTCACTATCGCTTCTCTTCACCAGGGAGTACCTGGAGACGATACAAATACATTCACTGTGATATTATATTACTGCAATGTTTTATTTTCATTTTCCACATTAAATAGTGCAAAAGTTCAGGTCGTGTGTGTCTGAAGAACTCACTGGGCTTTGGGCATGAAGCACACGGCCTGGTTGGCTGGAAATGTCCATGGCTGCGTTGTCCAAACCAGCACGGATACTTTACCCAATGCACCTGAAATAAAAACCAACACATGTGGATTTAAAACAAGACATTAGCTGACGTGCATTTCTGTCACCCAAGTATGGTGTGTACAGGTCTCTTTGTTCCTTTGTTTATTTGATTTTATTTATGTTATTTTATTTAAGTAATTCTATGTTTTTATATGTGTCTAACCAAGATTTTCTATCTTACATTATAGCTTAAGTCTTTTTGATCTTGTTATGAGAATTATATTCTATATAAGAGCAGATTTGTAAGTTTATTAAGATTGTTTAAAGATATTGTTTCAACAGATCTTACCAATTGTAAATTTCTTACTGCACTGGCAGATACATTCACTTGATTCTAGGCTGAGATTTCTTAAAATAGGAAAAACTATCTTAAAACAATCTTAATAATCTTACAAATATGCTCTTATAGAGTATATTATTCTCAAAATAAGATAAAGAAAAGGTTTAGTCTAGAAATAAATTGGCAAGTCTCGGTTAGAATTTTTGAAACGCACACACCCACACACACACACACACACACACACACACACACACACACACACACACACACACACACACACAAAATATATACTAGAGGTCGACCGATACATCGGTTTTGCAGATTAATCGGCATCAATAGTTGATCGATTATCAGCCAAAATCCACGCCGATATCCACGCAGAGCTGACGCGACTGAGAACGGCCTGGTGTCCGTATACAGTGCGAGAGCCAACATATCTATGGCAAGAGCCGCCTCTATTGAGTATTAAAATTGAACTAGAACTAGAACTGGGCCATTTTACATTTGAATCTCTTGCAGTTCTTTAACAGAACTAGTTAAGTTTCAAATTTGTTTTTAATTTGGAGTGCCTTTTATTATTCATTTTGTATGTAACATTTATTTGGAGTGTTATTTTGTTTCAGTTTGAAAGCATGTCTTTAATTTACCTCAATTTCTATTAATATATTCATATTTATTTCATATAGCACATTTTCATGATTCAGTACTGTTTTTTTGTTTTGTTTTGTAATGAAGTTCAGTACTATTTTACATGGAGTGTTGTGTTTTTATTTAGTTTATTTTTTTAATCCAGTATCCATTTAAAAAACTATCGGTTAATGAATAGTTTATCGGCAAGTACGGACCAACCTAGCTATCGGTATCGGTACAATTCAATATCGGTCGACCTCTAATATATACTTACACCAGTGTTATAGCTTTCAAGATGCCTGATGTTAAGCAGGTAAAATAGGTAATAATGCTAATCGTCATGATCTATGAAAATACAATCTCAGTTTGCTTTGTTGCTGAACACTAACAATTTGATCCTCACATGAAAAAATGAAAATAAAGATATCCAGCTGGAGTCAGACGTAGCCTGAACTCAGAGTCGTACTCTCTTCTAATTTGCTGCAGTTGTTTTTAATAAGAGCTTTTGTAAAATCCGATTTGTGTTGGGATTAATGCATTTAGTCCAACCCAAGTAGACGATTAGGAACAGGGCAAAAATCTGGTCTAATTTAGTGCCCCCTACTGTTTGTTTGGGCAATGACCACACCTGAAAGAGGAGTAGTTACAAAAGGTAAAAGCATTTATGCATGTATTTATAATGGGAGATGAGAGAGAGAAAAGAAGGAGAGGAAAGCGAGAAAGCAAGGACATACCGAGACTTGGTGCTAGTTTAGATGGCAGGGTAGCCAGAGGGAAAGTAGCGTACACTGCCTTGCTGATGTGCTCAGAGTTATACTCCAACTCTGCTTCGGCCAGTGCGGTCCTACACACACAGAGAAATCATCATGGAAACACTGATACTACCATAAAGCATATATACAGTAATACTCAATAGTTTGGACACACCTTCTAATTCAACAGTTTCCTCAGTTTTTATGATTGGCTACATTGTAGATTAATACTAAAAACATCACCTAGTACTCTGACGACAGCTTTGCCCACTCTTGGCATTTTTTCAGTCAGATTCATGAGGAATTGCCCTGGACTGGTATTTAATCAATAGACGTTATTCATTAAGAGTTCATTAGTAGAATTTCTTGCCTTCTTAATGTGTTTGGATCATCAGTCGTGATGGTCGGGTTGGTACACGGTTAGTGATCCGGTTCCACTACGGTTCTACTCCACATTGTGGCATTTAGTACCAAAAAGTACAGTCCAAAAAAACCAAAAAAACCAAAAAAAACAGTCCATCATTACCTTATTACAAAACGTATTCTGGTTTATTCAACTTGTTTTTTTGTTTTGTTTACTGTATAATTCCATGTGTTCTTTCATAATTTGTTTCTTTTCATTATTAATCTACAATGTAGAAATATAAAATACAAATAAAGAAAAAACATTAAATGAGGTGTGTTCAAACTTTTCACTGGTAGTGTGTATATGTGAGACGTACACATGTATACGCACGCACCCACACACATACACAAACACAGTAATATGATCCAGACTTCTCATACCTGGTTGATGGAGACCAGAAGACAGGCTTGTAGTCGTGATAAATCAATCCCTGGAAATGCAGTAAAAAATAATACAACTGAACAGGTTGTATGCAAAAACAGGAACACACTTGGTTTAAGTTAACAAGTCCCTAACAGGGAACAAATTTAAATACAGTCTTTTTCTCCTACTTTTGGGCATAATTTATATTTATTTGCTCAGTTTAACATACTGGACAACATAAATCTAACCTAAAATGGGCCATAATCTTTGCGCAAGCTACAAACAGTAATGTTTGTGAATGTAATGTTATTCCCAATAGGTTAAAAAATTTAACTGCAGGATTCAGATTCAGATTCAGTTTGTCACATACAATATCATACTTTGTACAACATGCTTAGGAAACAGTAGAAGGAAGATGGTAAGGATCGCGGAGAGATGCAAACGCATCACCAGTGCGGTGGGGGGGTGGTGCATTATAAGATATATATATATATACATACATACATTA
>JBBMFX010000001.1:32655691-32669490 GCA_037832545.1 Rhabdalestes septentrionalis
CTAAATCACAAGAAAGAACACATCTTTTTGACCCTATAAAATACTTTATTTGGAATAAGAAACGAGAAAACGTTCGGGGAAAATCATTGCTGCTTTGGGAACCCCTCCCCTGATCGAGCCTCCATGAGTTATAAAAGTGAACTTTATCTCAACCATGTACCACGTACAAGTAGCAGAAAAACAAAATGGCTAAGCTCAGGCTCCTCAGTGTACATATAGAGGAACAGACATTTTAAACAAAACGAAACAGTGCAAAAAGCAAGTATAAATTAAGGTATGGGTGAGATTTAAAGAGATGTTTGCATATTTTATTCATGCAGAGCCTCATACTCTAGTCTCTGCTGTTTGTGTTTTCTTCCTTTCAATCAGGCAATGTAAATCCAATGTGTACTTATCTTTGGGGCAGCTAATCAATAATAAGGTTTGATGCGCGCAAACATCAATTGTCAGTGTTACTGATGTCAATTCATTGTTTATCAGTACTGGTCAGCCATAAAGCAATAATAAAACAGGTTACAATGCAAATTACAACAGAAACTCTCAGGTCCCTGACAAACCCATGAAAATCTCATAAAATAGATAGAAGGACTAATGTATTCTGATTGTGTTGTCTAGTTCAAGCATTTCCAGAAACTCTGGTATTTGCACGAAAGCGGGGGAGGTGTTTCTAAAGGCAGGGGTTACCCCTCCTCAGTTGTTATGTTCTGATGGATCGGTGAGCAGATGTCGTTATTATTAAAATCAAGAGTAATTCAACTGAGGTTGTGGGTGGAAAGCGAGAGTGGGGAAGACACAACATGCTGTGACTAAATTTATCTACGGGGCTTCCATGCGTGTTACCCTGGCAAACACCATTTATTTCACAGTTAAACTCTTCACCCACTGTTTGGTTTATGATGTGTAATTTGTTGTAGAGGCTTATAGTATGTTTTAATGTCTGGAAGGAAAATCCCCCTCAAACGTTCTTGTTTGCGATAGTATGAAAGTTATTTTGACACCAGATTAAAAAAACAATATTACAAAACAATACGATCAATGGATAAACAAGAAGTGCTGATGATGTAAAAGTCAAATGGCAGGGTATTCTTCGGTTTCTAAAGAAATATGTGTACTTTTCCGTGCTGCATCTTCAGTCTTCCTTGTTCACAATTGAGTTAAATAAAGGAATTTAAAACTCATTAATGTAACTGATTGCATTTCACTGCTCAAACATATTTATCGTTCTCTGAAGCTCCTGCCCTCGGAGTTTGTGGATAGTTTGAAATCTTATGGCCAGGACGTCCCAGATTAATGCTACATGTAAATAATGAGGGAACATGTATTAGTTCCTGAGGTTTGTGATAAACAGTCAAATCATCTGTTGCTATTGCTGGTAAGTCTTTGCAGAACCCGAACAGGGAACGTTTGGTTGAATTGAAATCTCATAATTGACATGCCAGCACTTTCTTTCCGTCATGCACCGTTTTTTTCGTTCAAATGCTTGATGAGTGAAAGCTTAAGAAGACTCATTCAACCTCCATTTACAGTTTTACTTTTACTATGGCCTTGAATATCTAAGACATTTCAGGACACTTAATGGAAGCCCACCCTGAAGAGTTAAAACAACATTTGTGGGAAAGTGACCCTCAGAAGATTGTGTGTAATATGTCATTTTGAACGCAAGAAAATGAAGGGAAAGTCCTTGGCTCTGCTGCTAAACTCATCTGAAACATTACCTTTTACTTCAAGAAGAAACAGCCTTGATCACTATTTCTCTTAGGAAGAATTGCACATTGCTTTGAGAAATTAATTTGGCACAGTGATGCAGTAGATATGACCACAGTTGTAGAAAAACTAGCATTGAGCATTATACCTTTAAAACAGAGTTTTCTCTTTTTAACTACCTTACAAATTGCTCTGTAAAAGAGTTGCATTGTGATAAAAAGTGACGGATGCAGTGGTTTTATGCAGGAAACCAAACCTCTAACCCCCCCCACTGCTTTCCACCTACTCCAGGAAAGGTATCTTAAGATTTTGTTTAAAAGTAAAAGGAAGTATCTCATGCAATCAACTTTCAGACATATGAAGCCTGTCATAATTTCCTAATGTGTTTGTGTGAAATGGATGCTGGAAAGACGATCTCTGCAAGTCTTACCCAACAAATGAAATGATTTTCAAGATGTTTCAAATAATCATGTAACCTAATAACCTAGTTACTTTTTGAAGGCTTTTATCATCATCTTTCCTTCTGACTCACATCCCACTCCACACGTTAAGAGTGTTTCACGCCATCCTTCTTTCTGTGCATGAACGGTGAATAAAAAGATAATAACAGCCCAGGAGATGGACTGAGGCTGGAAGGGAGGGGTGTACTATATATTAAAATACTTTGTATGGGTGTCCTCAGAAGTTTTACCTTTTTTTTATTTTTATTCTTTCCCTGTCATTCAGCACCTCAGTAAAGGCGTCCACTATCGATGGGGGTTCTTCGCTCCAAGTGGCCCCGCCCTGGATGACATCAGTGAAATTGTGGATGCAGGAAAGGTAAAACACTTTGTGAGCTAAAAGATTTCTTGGCTTCGTCCCTCTGGAGCAGAGTCTGCACTTCATTCCTGTCTCATTATAAAAAAGCCCATGTCCTCATTGAACTCAGTGAGTGAGAGAGTTTTAAGACACAGTGTTGTCTCATTCAAGGAGGCAACTATAGGTCGTGATGTACAGCAGTGCAGAAGCGAATGTCTTAATATGATTCTCATTATACAAAATTGACAGTACCTTAGATACTATCCTTAGCTGGACCTGGTGCTCAACATCCACCCTGTCCATAATACAGGAAATGAACATGAGCAGCTCAAGTCGTTTTTCTAAACTCTTCTTAAATGTGTAGTGTACAGTTTTCTCATGTATTGTTTTTGCAGGATTTCTAACAATAATACTGACCATTACAGTACTTTTGTTGGTTCTTGTCTCTTGATCTTATATTATCTCTGTTAGAATACGTAAGTGGTCAAAAATTTTCCCCCTCAAATCACAGAAAACCCACTCTTACGCTCTGTATAATGATATGTTCTGGTATATAATTTTTTAAACCTTGGATGTATGGACAAGACAGAGTTAGTATGGGGACAAAGGCACTTGTGGAAAAGAGCAATATTTGAGAGATCTAATGGGAGAGTTAATGCGGGTGTTCTGACCTCCTCACCCACTGTGTACTGCTCACGTACTCTCAACACAGGAAAGTATTGTGACATATATTGGTGTTCATATCACCCACCAGGGTCTGTATTCATGCAGCCTCTCAGTCAGACTGGTGATCTAGGATCCAATTATTCTCTAATTCGCTTAGATTCCACCACAAATGGCAGGGGTTTATTGTTTGCATACAATAAAATTTATTGGTGGCGGAATCTGGAACCGAACCTGTGTTCTCCTCACCAGCTCACACAATATCAACTAAATTTTTGCAAACAAAACACATCCTGTTACTTTTTGCAGCTTTCTTGTTTGTTTGCATTTGTTCTAACGTTACCTTTGCTAGCAGAAAGACACTTTATCACACTGAGATGAATGGCTTAAAAGAAATAGCACTGTACTGTGCTATCTCTGTAGAGTGAGGGAGGAATGGGAAGACAAAGATGTCAGAGGGCCGTCAGTGAGGGAGTGAGTGTGAGCCGTTCCATACACTCGGTTGGAATGCCACCGTAATCCCAGCGCTAGTCCTGCTAATCGGGCCCTTTTGTTCCAGCGTGTCTCGGTCGCCCCGTTTTCGTGAATGCCCGAGGAATGTTGCCTGCGTCAGGCCGTTCCAGCTCCAGTTCCGCCATGACATCATGGCTGAGGTGAACCCAGCGATGGCTCAGGCCGATAACGCCGCGGCCTCATGCTATGTGCTGGTGCAGTTGTTTTAGAGTGCGTTGACCTCTGGCCTTCTACATGCCTGCCTTTCAGGGTTACACTAAATGGTTATTTTTATGTTGTTAGGTAGAATTATATTTTTGCAAAAAAAAAATTATTTGCCCAATAAAGTAATCGATAACATTATGGAATGTCTAACACATCACTATCACCTAAATAGCCCAAATGCATTCAGAACTTCACAATTAGTGCTGTTTTATACCATCTAAACTAGTTTGTCACTTTTTCGTCAATTAAATTTTATCAGTGTCCGAAACCACAAACAACTTGCATTCATGTTACTGATTTAATTTTAATTTTAATTTAATTCCACTGCTTATTATAGAAATCAGATGCGAACATGTATTCAGTTACATTAGACTGTAAGAGGGAAATTAGATATTAGGGAGGTCTGAAAATACTACTTCCCCCACACACACAATGCTAATTGTTTTGCACTGCAGTTGGGGTGTCTTTCTTGTTTATGGGAGTTTGTGTTTGTTTATTTTTCTCCTAAACAAACACACAATTTCCTCAATAAACATGAACCACAAAATAATTAACCATTAACTATATGTGCCACATAAATATGTTGGCACATATCTGCCATGTACTGTTTTTTCTTTTTGTTCCCTCCCGTTATATTGTTAACTATTGAAAGTCTTGTACTTCCCTTTTGTACTGAGTCATACCGTCAACTCCTGTGTTGTCATGTTTTGTGTTGCACCAGTGAAAAACACCTACTTGAGTGTCTCCTGGTTTAAGCAGAGTAGTTTTTGATGAATAAAGGTTTGATGACTAGCAGCATATATAGGGTTACAAGGAGGTGAGTCTGTATGAATAATGTATTTGCTTCAGCCTCACTCTTCTGTTCTCCTCATTCTCTCTCTAGATCCGTGCTGTTGTGGAGGAGCAGTTCTCTTTCGCTCAGGTGCCTCAGGCCTTTGAGAAAGTGGAGAAGGGCCACGCCAGAGGAAAAACCGTAGTTACCGTTACCAGGGAACAGGAACAGTGACGGTGGCAACAGGAATGGGAGAAATGATCAAATGCACTGATGGCATCAGTGATGCCGCCGTGGAGGCACAACTACAGGCAGGGTTTGTAGACAAAGATTAAGGTCTCAGTGGCGGGTTTCCACTGAAACCCCCATTGGTTCGGAAATGTGGGCTGTAACATTCTGAGTGAGGCTTTACTGGGAGAAGGACCGCAAATAAATCAGTTCGGTAAGATTCCACTTCGGGTGTCGTGACAATGATTATGGAAAATGCAGGGAAATAAACAATTTAATTCATAATAAAATGTAACAGTTATCTTTACAGCTTTAGAAAATATACAACAGACAAGTTTCAAGTTAAGTAAACCTTGGAGTGTAAGAACAGCAAAGCAAAGAAAGGCACCTTTACAAGGAAATGGAAGACACAGAAATCAGATATTTCCAGCTATTATTTTGTTATATACCTTATTTTAAGTATAACACTGACACATTTGAGTGGAGTTTTAGGTAAATTACTTTCTAATCCGCAGTGGTTTACTAATTCATTAGCTTGGGCATATTATGTGGGAAAGCTCCTGTATCCCATATATACATATATTAAGTGGTGTTAAAGTGCCACCAGTGGCCCCTCTGAGGTATTACACATGTGACATTCATTTTTCAGGGCTTTAGGTCCATGGGGCTTACTGGACATTGTGTTTCTTGTTTTTTTTTGGGGGGGGGGGTTTCTAAAGGGAACCAATGAGCCTGAAAATAGGACAAACTTGGGCTAAACTAGGAAAGTCTTTACAACCTCTATTTGCAAGACTTCTTTAACAACCTTGATGTAGTCCATGGGTTTAAATGAAGTCAGAATTGTTTTTTTTCTTTGACATGCTGTCTAATAGTTAGTTTTCCTCACAAGAGTCTTGAAGCCCTTTGCAGAGCTCTGCCACGGGACCTACTGGAATGGTTTAAGTTGATCTGTAGTCTCCCTCCTAGAGCTGCACCTCAGGGCCTGCAGCTATTGCACTGCTCTCCCTCAGTCTGACCTCACCATTTTAAAGGTCAGTCTTTTGTATGTCCATCACAGTATTTCCACTGTCCATCTCTGGTTGGTCTTCTGCTCGTCGAAGGTGTTCAGAATCACCTGGTTTTTGTCGTACTGCTGACCACCTGGAAGAGAGGAGAGGTGTACAGTTCTATAATCTATGTACACAAACAACTGCACCTGATCTCAATTCTGTTTGTGTAAAAGACAATAGTATTAATAGTATTAAAGTGATTTGCAGAAGATAAACAGTAGATGAATGGCATCAAATCAATGGGTTAATAAGACATCAGGATTTGTAGAAATTATAATTGGACCTTGCTTGGAAGAAAAGATTTCTGTTAAACTGGTAACCAACAATTCAGCTTTTTATTTTTGGCTTTAATTGGCTTAAACTACTCGACACTACACACCTTATGGACCTCACATGACACCTGTTAGTGCAGCATGGAAATGTTTGACAGACTGGTGTGCTGATCCGGGCAACTAATTTTTTGCCCACATATGCACTACCAAATGTGACCACAAGGTGGGGTCTTTTTAAAAAATTAACATTAACCTCTGCCCCTTTGCCAAGAACGGCAGTCACAAGACAAGGTGTGGCTGCACAGTTGGCTGCCGTCTCAACAGGCGAGGGCACAATCCCTGAAGTAGAAGTCTCAGGGTGTGTTCTGAACCCTGTCATCAGACCGATCTTCATACCTGGGCTGCTTTCTGAAAAGGGTGTGTGCGAGATAACAAAAAACACTCCACACATACAACCTTAAACATGTCCATAAACATGTGAGGGCTGATCCTCCTTTTGTCCCTCCTGATTGCCAGCCTGTCTTGAGTGTGTGTATATCTGTCTGTTATCTTTAAGTGTGTATTTAAACATGACGATCTTGTCATCGCTCTCATCCAGAAAGCCACTTTTGCTACAAACCCTGCACTTTCACTTTTACTCGGCACTACAACTTCCACAGCCAGAATGCAACCATTTTCTCCAGTTTTGTCTTGTTAGAGCTAGAAGTATGACTTTGAGGGAAACATTTTTTCCTAGCGGGAGTACGGTTGTTGCACACAGCATTTTTGAATGGTGCTCTGCATGCACTCTGTTTATGAACACGATTGGCTATATGGAACTCGCCACGCAACTGAATTCAACCATTTTTCCCCCGACGCCAGAGGTGCGTTTTGGATGTGAAAGTGAATGAAAGAAATGTCTCTATATCAGTTGCCTGAATACATCAGACCGGAATTCAGTTCTGATGCCCTGAGTTAGCACTTTACCCTAGAGTGTCAATAATTAGTACTGAATTAATTCTGAAGTAAATACTGAACTCTAACATTTAAATTCTACATTTACAGCATTTATCAGATGCTTTTATCCAAAGTGACTTCCATTCCCTAACTACAGGGGGCAGTCTCCCTGGAGCTACTTGGGGTTAAATGGTGGTCTGCTGCTCAAGTTGGTCTTCAATCAAACAGCAAAATGCATCTGATGAAAAGAGTCAGAAGGCAGACCTAAAATGACTTGAATGCCACATTATGATATGTGAGGTGACCACCATGATTCACTGTTCTCAACCACCACCCCAAACACACACAGACACAAATGTGTTTGCTTGATGACATATGTGTGACCACCAAGAAAAAATAATTCAGACCATTACTTTTTCTCTTGTGCACTAACATTGTGCTTAAAGCCATTATATGCCACTATATTTCGCATTATATTAGCAAAAACCTGGGGTTAAGGGTCTTGTTTAGAGACCCATTGGTGGTGTGCTGGATGTAGAAATCAAACTCATGACCTCTTGGTCCAGAGGTGAGTATCCTACACCTCTTGTCTATCGAACACAGTAAGAATAGGTAAAACAAATTATTTGTCATTTTTTCATTATTCTGTAAAACACCAAGGAACTACATGAACCAGGTTCATTGTACACAACAACTACCAATGCAAAGTAACTAAATAATCCATAAGCACAATATTTATCATGTGGGTTGCAGAGTTAACTTACTCAATTAATGTGATAATGGCATAATGAGCTATTATTTTATTATTTGTTCCTTATACCCTGTAATTCTGAATATGCTGAATACACAATATAAAAATAGCATAGAAGCAACACCCAGTTTTTGAGACCCCGTTTGATCTGCTGTTTTACTATTGTACCAAATACTTTAGATAAGACTTATGCAGCGTGCCTCCACTCACCTTTTACCTCCAGCACAAGGTCAGGCTTGAGGCTGGAGCGTATGAGGCCGTCCGCTGAGACGTTCCAGAACTGATTGTCCTTGCCAGGTTCGGGGGAAACGCTCAAACGTCCACCCGCCATCATCATGCTGCCTGCGGTCTCTAGACAGCAATCTTCCACCAGCTACTCGAGAAAAAAAAATCAGTAGACAATCAGTGGAGCATTTTCTTGCATGAGTCTGCAGACAAAAAAAAAATCAAATTTCAAAGCTTGGAACAGTGTCAGATCAGGAAAGCCTCACCCTAATTCCCCTTAACTTAATTTCGCCTTCACAAAAACACATTCTTTGGAACTCATCACATGGGTTTGTAAGTACTGTCGGCCCCTTTGTGGAAGCTGCCAACTATAACCTGCGTGGAAGCAATAAGTAGAGTCCATACTTTTTTGCCTTTAACACAGCTTCAAGAAATTGCTGTAAGTTGGACCAATTGGCACGAAAATGGCACATACTCTTGGTTTAGTGACTATCTGTTGGTTAAGTATAAATAAGCATAAAAGTTGAACATGTACAGTCCGTTTACACTATTATCCCCCAACTGTCTGTCTTATCATTATTCCTCTTGTTGCAATGAGCATGTTTATGACAAAGAATTTCCCTCTGGATAAGTAGAGTCCTTTCTTATCTTATCTTTCTGTGCTGGGCTTTGCAGCAGCCGCTCACCCTATAACTCGTCATTTACTGAGACATCCAATGAGACTAGTGGTCATTATCACACAAAAACTTCATCAACACCCAGAAAATGTAGTTGTGACATCAGGAGTTCCAAATCCAGGTGGTGGATTTTTATTAATGCTATTGTCCTTCCCCTTCCATTGAAACTTTTATGACGAGGGGAAAAGGAACTGAAATGCGGTTGACTAATTAAAGATGTATGATCTACATCAAGAGTGTAAAAACAGAGAAGTTAAACAAGTGCAACAAAAACAGACCCACAACGAACAAAAAACAAACACCACAGTCTACATAAGCATAAATAGAGTAAGAGAGAGAGAGAGAGCAGGAAAAACAATAGCAACAAAACAAGACTATTTAGTGCAGCGGACATTTGAATCAATATAGTATTATGACGGACCCAATACTAGCAGCTAAATTGTTAGGTGTGCAATAATGCAGGTAGAACAGCAATAAATAATAATCAAATAATGGCAACAGCAGGACAGATAAATGTGCAGTTCATAATAAATAATGAGTATTTACAGAGTCAGTTAGGCAGAGCCGTTCATTGTGTGTATGTACTGTGCTAGGTTCAGGTATGTGTGTATGTGTGTGTGTGTGTGTGTGTGTACAGTTTCTGTTGAATTATGAGCTGTGGTCCACATGGGCCAGGTGTGTACCTTGCAGCGCAGCAGTCCGTTCTGGTACAGCCAGACTTGTTCATCTCCTCCATTCTCCTCCTGCACCTGAACCCTCAGCAGCTTGATGTCATCCAGCGGCCCAGTGAGGGACATCACACACCCGGTTTCTGCACAGCGCAGGCGGAAATACACGGGTTTCTGCAAAGATAAGGACAAACACACACCTGCTTTAAATGCTGCACTTAAAATGTACTGTGCATAAGTCTATAAATATTATTTAAAGCTATCTTTCTCAGCATTGGATAAAGTGTCTTTCTACCAATTACATACAAACAAGAAAGCAGTAAAAAAAAAAAAAATCAGGATTTGATCTCTTTGTAAAAGTAGTTGATATTGTGTGAGCTAGTAAGGAAACACAGGTTCGGTTCCAGATTCCTCCTCGGTTCCTCGAACCTGTTTACTGTGTGTTCTTTGTATTTATTATTTTTACTTTTATTTCATATATTTAGTAATATTAAAACATAAAACACCTGCTCCTCTTTTAAATACTTTTTAAATAATATTTTCACAGGTTCCTTGTATTGTACATGTGATACATATTGCGTTAACTGTGGAGCACAAACAAGACATTTTCAAAAGGAATATCAGGGAAAATGGAAAAACAAAAGCAAAAAAACAAAAAACCCCACCACCATTGGTTCCCAGTTCTTGGGACCAGCGCTAAACCTGTAGGGTGGAAGTCCATCTCCTTATTTAACTCGGCAGTTAACAGTCAAGTCAACTTCTATGTTAATAAGAGGAAAAAATAACCAAACACTGCCGAAGACCCCCAATTCACCACCCCTTAACAGTTCAGAAGGTGGGTATTCTAGGTAATGATGGGAATGTCTATCCTGGACTCACATGTAGTGCTGTGCAAAGGTCTAAGGCACCGATGCAATTTTTTTGAAGCCATTTATATCAGCAGTGGGTAGAATAAACCCAAACACAAAAATATAAAGATATCTTTTTTGTAAAAATAGTAGCAGTTGATGAGGAGAACACAGGTTCGATTCCAGATTTCTGTTTGATGCTTGCAGTCATTGCGTGAATTTACAAAATTCAATAAGTAAATCTTTATCTTTAATCAATTTTAATCAGCTATTTGATGGATCTACAACTAAAACCTGGCTTCCATAAGAAAATAATGGAAATGGTCAAGAAACAATTTGCCATGCATGAAACTATGGTTTACTGTGTTATGTATTTATTGTTGTAATCCCTTAACACTAACTTAACAGTAGTAAAGTTAGTGTTAACTAACTTTTCTTCTACTGGCTAGTAGTAAACTGTTTTTAGTACAAAGACTTTTGCACTATATTGTATGATTACAACCCATATACCTGCCCAACTGTTTCCAGTTCTCAGGTAATTATTTTTCACATGTCAGTACAAAACACTCATTCAGTCCTGTCAGTCAAACCACACACTGAGCCCAAACACACACACACACACACACACACACACACACACACACACGTGCACAAACTGACACATGCGGTTTACATTCCTGGTGTAACGTAAAGAAACAGAAAGCAGAAATATGTGCAGCACAGAATGGCATCCAAGACACAATGACTTCAGAAAACTGGTGGAATCCTAAATATTCAAACGTTTCCCTCAGCAAACAACGCCGTCTCAATTCAGGAGATAATTAGAAGCACCAGAGGGGTTTGATTAATATGCTGGAATGTGTGATGAGAAGGCATCTTCCTTTTCAGGAAACCAGCAGCGAACAGAACTGCACGATCCAAGTGAACATGCCATTTATGTGGTTTCACTCCCTTAGTGTTTATTAATGATGTTTTTTAATTAAATACCACCAGAGAAAACTCAAAACCCATTCACATGTGATGGCTAAGATAATCATGACAAAAAGAAAGAAAGCAGAGGGCATTTCCTACCTGCAGTAACGGACGCAGAGATCCGATTTGTTGCCAGCCGCTGAATTTCCGCCAATCCCCAATTTCACTGGGTTGGAGTAAAACCTGACGGCCGTGGAAGTTCTTTCCTTCATATAACACCCAGCTAAAACACACAAACACAGAAAAGTTATTTCTTCATGCATATGAACGAGTGAGCTACTACAAATGAAAATATGTGAAATAAAATAAATTTCCTTTCTATGATGAAAGAATGTAACAGTGCAGGTCTGACTCTTATTAAGTGGTTGCAGCAATCAATCAATTTGTAGCTATGGTGAACCTACAGTTCATTTATTTCTTACGTTTATTTTGTAAATATTAGTCAACAAACCTCAGCAGTCACACATCCAGACACACACTCCCAAAAACACACACACAAATGATCTAGCCATGCCCTTTCTGCCTCCTTCATGACCGGCCGCATCTCCACTCCACTGTCTCGGCCGATAACATCCCAGTGCGATCTTCACACCGCCGCCAGGCATTTAGAACGACTGCAGCCTGAGAAACTGCCTAACAGTCAAAATGCCATGTGCTCAATCGCAGCTGTCTGCATCCTCAAACTTGCAAAGACGTATTCGAGCGTAGGTAATTGGTTGATGTTTCAAAAAGTCTGGATCGCCAACTGACTGAACCCTGGCATACTGCTGACTCTCTGCATGGTTTGGTCATAAAGTGAAACTATCAACTGTATATAAACGAGAGTTACAGAGTTCATTAAAGCCAGAGGCCTGTAACCAGCACCAGCTCTGCCCTCTGCCACATTCGAGTTCATGTGGAATTTTCCGAGCTTCGTTTCTACTCACATTCCTCCGTTCACCAACAGGGACTGGATCCGCCCATCAATCCCAGCCATGGATAGGCTGATGGCGCCGTCTGTCAAAACGACCTTCCGTCCCCTGAAGCTCGGCTTACAGAAGAGAGTGATCGAGGGAAGAGAAAACTCCTGCCCAGCAGAACAGAGAAGAGAAGGCAGAGAAACAGATGCTTCTGATTCCAACCAAAGATCACATGTATTCTCTTACAGCGCCAATGTTTGGTAGAACAAGATGACTTTTGTGTAGAGCAGCCACACAAATAGATGTTTATCTTTCCTCTTCTGCTCTCATTCCTCCCCATTTCGTGCCCACTTGTTTGGCTTCTCTCTTTTTTGGTCCAGTTCTCTCTCTCTGTCCTTCAGTTTCTCTCTCCTCGTCTTTCTCTCTCAGGTTCTCTCCCTTTTTCTATTCCACTCATTTTCTAGTTCTCTGTCAATTCATCCAGCCCCTTTTTATATTTTCCCTTCACTCCTTCTCCTGCTACTACCTGTTCTTTTCCTTAGCCACTCTATATCTCTCCCTCCTTGAGTTTCCCTCTCCTTGTCTGTCTTCTTTTTTCTCTTTTTCTCTCTCCATTTTTTACTTCCATTTGAATTCATCCAACCCTTTCACATTCACTCTCCTCGTCACTTCTTTCTCTTCTCCCCCTTGCTTCTCTCCCTCCTTCATTTTCGCTCTTTCCATTTCTTTGTCTCCCCTTCACACTTACTTTCCTGCTCACTACCTTTTTCTTTTCTCCCCTGTCCTCTCACTTCTTTCCCTCTTTGTTTTTCTTTTCCTTTTTTCCTCTCTTCTTCTCCATCTCACACTTTCTTGCTCTCTTTCAATCCATCCACCCCCTTTCTTTCTCTTCGTTTCCAGCCTTTTCTCTTCTTTGCCTTTCCCCTACCTCTTTCTCTCTCTCTCCTTCTGTTTCAATCACCTATTCTTTCCTCTTCTTTTTCACTCACTTTCTCTCTTTCATCTCTTACTTTCTTGTTCTTTCTTTCAATCTCTTCACCTTTCTTTTCTCCCCTGCTCTCTACTTCTTTCTTTTTTCCCTCAATTCCCCCAGTGCCACTCTCTCTCCCACCTTGCTCTCCTAATTTCACCCCTTTCTTTCTTTTTTCCTTGCACTTTCTCCCTTCCCACACTCCATCGCTCGAGAGAGAGAAAACAACCCTACAACACTCTCTCTCACTCACTCTCTTTCTCAGTCTCTCTCTAACTCTCTCTCTCTCTCACACTCTCTTTCTCTGTCTCTCTCTGTCTCTCTCTCTCTGTCTCTCTGTACTCACATGTCCCACAGTGTGTAGAGAGTGGATGGTACAGTCTGGTTTCAGGCAGCCCATGGCCTCAGTGTCTCTGTACTCTCCCTCCTCCAGTACGTACATGTTCTCTGTGAACTGGGGCCCTTCGAATGCCACCCAACTGAAACAAAACACACAAACAAGACATTTAGATCCTCAAAGCTACCGTTTAGCTAAAATATTCTTGTTTATGTGCTTTCTGATGCTGTATAAAAAAAATACAGGGAGTGCAGAATTATTAGGCAAATGAGTATTTTGTCCACATCATCCTCTTTATGCATGTTGTCTTACT
>JBBMFX010000001.1:32702731-32714786 GCA_037832545.1 Rhabdalestes septentrionalis
TTTCCTGCTGCGATTATAGCGCTTCGCGCTGGCCCCTCCCCCAAAGACGACTGCGCTTCTGACTTCAGACAATGCGCCACTGGCCGTGAAAATCACGCCCTAGATGTCCTTCCTCCAAGTCATGTGAAGCTTCACCACACCTTTTCTAACTACTGCTAGCGTAACATCATTGGACCAATCAAACCCACTTAGTGTCAATTCTACTATCAGATGCTCACACTGACTACAATAGACTGCACTGAGTGGTGGGGGAGGACTATTCTACTATTCTACCTGGAGAGCAAAGCCCTTCTGGACTCCCCAGATGGCACCACCAGAGATCAAACTTGTGACCTCCCAATGATGGACACAAAGAAATGGTCACATCACTTCATTTCATTTGTTTCTTACCAATGTTCTGGCGGACCGGGTCGGGTTTGTATGTGACCTTCAGTTCAGGCACGTGTTTGCGGATCTCCTCAGCCACCTCCTCAGGTGTGAAGCTTATGGCTGCGATGTTGTAGGTGCGCAGGGAGAGCTGGGACTCTGGAGCCTGCATGAACTCTACGGTGGCCCGGTGGCAGTCAGAGATGTGCATCATTGGTAAGCGTGTTTGTGGGCGTAGGAAGCACTCATGGTGGCCGCTGGTAAGAGCATCGTGAAAGATCTGAACAGCGTAGTCTGAAGAGAGGTGAGATAAAAATGAAAGCAGCGTCTCAAACATACCTCAAATTGCACACAGTTCTGATATTAAGCAAAATGCCTGTCAGCATATGCCAATGCATTACCACATATTGAGGCATTGCTTTAACTAGGGGTGGGGCACATGGTAGAATTACAATACTGTGATTCTTCAAGACACAAAACATAACGTGGTATTTTGTTTTTTTTGTGGTTGCAACAAAGACAAAAGAACTAGTTCTGCATTTTTATGCATGCAGTCAATCATCAGTTTTATCTGTGCTTCATACTCTGCATGGCGATCGTATCATCTGTGTCATCACTGCATCATCAATGTTTCCTTTAAGTAAAAAAAAATTCAACTGAAACCGAAAATGCATTTTTTGTCATTTTTGGGCTGAAATTTTGGTCCATCCCTAAGTCATTTGTCTCATAAAAAGTACAGACATATTCAGGCAGCTAGATGTCTATTACTACTGTTTATAGCTACTAAAAGTACTGCACATTTTTACTGGCAATAGTGTGCCATGCAGTGTCATAAAAACAGAGATCTCACAGTGATGAAGACTTAAATGTCTTCAGAGTTGATGGTACCCTCCCGAATGAATCCACAATATTAGGTTCCTTTGGTGTTATAGTTTAAAACTAATTAGTAAGAAATTCATTGTTTTTCTTCAGAAAAATACAGTCGTTTACTCAACAGCATAAAACATTTAAACATTTCTGCCATAAAGTGATGTTCTGATAAATCACACTTTAATAGTGACCTGTGCACATTAAATATATATTACTAATATATATATTACTGATGAGCACCAACAGCCAAATAGCTCCTCAGATAACCAGAAGAGCCAGAATACCAACTAGCCCTTGGTAGTCAAAGAGCAAACCAATCAGCTTTCAGTAGTCAACGAGCCAGCCAATCAGCTTTCAGTAGTCAAAGAGTCAGCCAATCAGCTTTCAGTAGTCAACGAGCCAGCCAATCAGCTCTCAGTAGTCAAAGAGCCAACCAATCAGCTCTCAATCCTCAAAGAGCCGACCAATCAGATCCCAGTAGTCAAAAAGCAAACCAACCTGCTCTCAGTGGTCAAAATGTCAAACAATCAGCTCTCTGTAGCCAGATCTCAAGTGTCACTGCTTTCTAAAACCAGATTATGTGTAGATAAACAGAATTATTGGTACTTTTTATAATTAAAATTCTTTTTCTGATCACTGAAACAGTAAACAATTCAGAGATCTAATGTCACATAGATTTGCATTCTTCATTCATCCACCATTCACCATGTAGGTGAAAAGATGAATGTGTGTAATGATGGTGAAGGAGTGTGGATTGTTTCTACCTGTGGTTCCTCCGCCGGGCTTTGTGGTGGCTGAGATGACACCAGGATAACGCAGACAGCGGAAATCCAGGCCGTATTTATGGTGGAGATACTGACAGCAACAGGACAGCATGACCACATAATTTCCAAATGACCCATTCAATATTTCACTTTGTTCATATTTCCGTATTAACTA
Organism: Rhabdalestes septentrionalis; assembly: GCA_037832545.1. NCBI lineage: Eukaryota > Metazoa > Chordata > Actinopteri > Characiformes > Alestidae > Rhabdalestes > Rhabdalestes septentrionalis. The sequence continues at coordinate 32,704,907 of JBBMFX010000001.1, forward strand.
TCCAGAACCTGTACATTATGACTACTTTATTTACTCATCTTCAAACAAATTAGACTCAAACATTGAACTGTGATTCCAAACATTTGGGTGGTACAGTAAAAATGCTGACCTCTCCCATCAGCTCTCCATGGACTTTAGAGACCCCATAGATTGTCCGAGGCCTCTGGATGCAGAGATCGGGGGCGGGGTCTCTGGGGGAGGAGGGGCCAAAAGCCCCTATGGTGCTGGGCACAAAGAGACGCAAGCAGTTCTCCAGAGCCAGGTCTAAAACATTATGCAAGCCTGGAGATTGGAGAAGTGGAGAAGAAGGAATGGGTGAAGACAAGAGTAGAGGAGTGGAATGAGTAGAAGAGAAGAAATAGTAGAAGAAGTAAAGTTCGACTAATCTAAAAAACTGAAGTTAATTGGAGTGTTTCATTTTGGCGAATGAGAACAGAGGTTATTTACATATTTACATATCATTGTCTTAAATGCACAGTAAGAATAACTGTATGGAAAATGGTCATATTTCAATACATTAAAAAAAGTCAAGAAAAAAGCAGAAAAAAGAAAAGATAAATACATGATATCAGCTCTGTAAGTACAAAATGTTGTCATTAATTTTAAGTTTATTTTATAATGTTGCGTAAATTTGGCTTCATTATTCATCCCACACCTACTAAGTGAGAATGTAGCAGTGGTTTCCTGTGGATGAGCTCACCTGTGATGTTGATGGTTCTGGCAAGTGTGACATTGGCCTCCCCCACAGCACTCAGCAGGGCGCTGTAATGCACCAACCATGTGATCCGGTTATTCACCACCAGCTCCCGCAGGTTTTTATAGTCCAGCACGTCGGCATACACAAAGGGACCTGTTCAGCTCATTGATACATCAGTATAATTTCCACATATCAATGGACTGATTCCATTCCATTCACTGACAAATGGTGTTAATTCAGAACTAATCACATTCTAAATAAACTTCGCAATGCTGAGAAACAGCCACAAATACATTATAGCTCTGCTTTCCAGACCTAAATTAAGCATAATTTTACACTAAAAGGGCTTTTCAGTTGAGATTACTGTCTCATTATTGTCATCCATATAATCTCCATGAGAAAGTATTAGATTGGGATGCTCTGGAACAGCCGCACATGAGCTTGAGGCCAACATCTCCATGGCCAACTTCGGTATAAAGACCCTACAGCACTGGACTGTGACGGAGCCCCTTTGGGGGAGTGGTGTTTGAGATCCAGAACATTCATTAAATATTACTACCAAAAAGCACCATTAGTTTATTTGGGCGAGGGCTGTCCAGGGTGCAGTTCCCCTGGGCCCCATTCAACAAATATGATCGCAACCCCACGCCCTCCATGGTCGAAAAATCGGAACACTACCTAAAAAACTGCACCCCCTGTCAACAAATGTGACCCCCCCAACAAAACAAATCTCTGTTTCACCACTTGACATACCCATGTTGAAAACCTCCGTGGGAGGCCTCTTGATGTCGGACAGGATCACATTTTCTTTCCCGTACTGCTCCCTGCGAACAGAAAAATGTCAGTAAAACTGCTTCAGATCACTGTAACATCTTTAGATATTACTGTTATCTTTTAATACATTAAAATAATTAGCAGGTGATTGATTTGCTGGATATTTACTGGTGGTTAAATCGCACAAGTCACCTCTTTGGACACTGTTTTTTAATCTTAATCTTACCAACATTCTAATAAGGGTTTATTCTTAAATATTTTCCTAAATATATAGCAAAACCAAACAAAAAAAGTACCTGAATTTATGCTCAAACACTCGTTTAGAAATAGGTTACAATCATGAAACAGTAGCTGATGATTACCATAAATTCCGGACTGTAAATCGCTACTTTTTTCCCAAATTTGGAACTATGCGACAAATAATACGGTGGGGCTAATGCATGTTTTTTTTTTTTCATGATGCCAAAAACATTTTGCCTCGTAACCAGACCAGACACCAGACATGGATTTGCGGACGGACCTTTGGGGAGGCGACACATTTCAGGTTGATATGTTTTATGCTCAACTCAGCTGCATCTGTGACGAGTGTTTAGGCAGCTCAAACTCTCTGACCAATCCCGGATGGCTCATAATCCCATAAACCCGAGTGAGTCCGAGGGCGGGCACGGCCCCCTAAGGCCCGCCCATGACGAATGTAAGGAAGACGAATGTCTTCTCCTGGTAGGCTGCATTATATATACGGGATATATTTTTACCGGTCGTTAGGAGATTGAATGTTGTTCGTACACTGTTCAGTAAAAAAGCAGAAGCAACATAATTTTTGTGCTACTGGTACGTAGGTATACTTAAAGGGAGCCGTATTACAGACACTGTTCGAAAAATAAAACCATGTGCAATATGTATTTGTTTAAGTTACCGTAACGTTTAAAAGTAAAAAAAACCTGTGTAGATATCTCATATTACAACGTGAGAGACATGCAGTTTATAATCCGGTGCGGTTTGTACAAGTTCAAAATGGATTTTCTTTGTAAATTTAGAGCATGCGGCTTTTAATCAGGTGCACTCTGTAGTCTGGAATTTACGGTAATTACTATTTAAATAATAGTGATTAACAATTTGTTTTTCAAATTGTCTTTCTATCCACAGTATATAACAAGCTGCCCTAGCTGTTTTTTTCCTGAGGCTCCCAGCTAACAAAGTAACAGACTGAGTTCAAATAAACAAACATTACTCACTGCTGCCCTCTAAAGGTGTTATTAAAAATAAACAAACATTTGTCATGACTGAGCTTGATAGGTTTTATTTGCGTTTAATTAACCATCATTTATCACTACTGTGACTGGCAAAAAAATGCCTTTAGGGGAAGAGTGGACCATGTCCTGTTTCTATAGTTTTGAGAAATCGGCCAGTGAAAATCTAAGATGTGTGGCAAATCAAAATTGTGCGGGAGCACAAAACTGCCATCTATCAGAATTGCATATGCACTTGGTTCACTTCCCTCAGACTTGCATAAGGACTTGGTCCACTTTTCCTCTCAAGGCCTCAATTGTGAGTCTTATTTGACAGAAAGCCAGTGTTTGGGGCCAGGAATTCCACATTTGGCATGTTTGGATGTCTTCACTGAAAACACTGAAGCTTTATTAACAGGTGTGCTTTAGGCCTGGTACTGTCTGTAAGATCTATTGAGGCAAAAATCCTACATTCTTGACCATGAAGTGTACTATATGGAATAAAAGCGTGAATCTTCAGAATTTTGCGATCCACTTGTTGATGCCCTTAATGCTACCCCACACCACCCCTGCCCCTTTAGAGAAAGAATAATTTCAGCTGATCACACCTCAGCATTTGCGCCATTCCAACGCCAAGCTGCCCCAGGCCACCTTCACAAGGAGAGAGAATGTGAAAAAGCAAAATCATTTTTTTTGTACCAGCATGGCATACTTAAAGACTATTTACTTAAAATAAATGGCAGTGAGTTACTTTAGCTGTTTTCTCCTAAACTTTACTAAAATTGTTGTTTGTCATGAGAAATTATGGGAAGAACCCAAAAGGGGTTCTGTAGGACCATTTTTGCAATGATCAGTATAATCGTTGCTTTAGTTGCTTAGCCTTAACTGAGCCAAGGACACTGAAAAAAGTCATGGTGTGTGTTTTTCACATCAGTATTACTAAATAGAATAAATAAGGCTAAAATAATACATATGTTAACATTATACAGTAAATAGCACTTTTATGTTCAGTATATCAGTGTGTTAGTGCAGAAGACCAGTATTAGTTGTAGTTATCATCAGAATCTTGGTTTCCATCAGTGCTTCATTAAATTAAATTTACAAGCTGCTGATGGAGTAGTATATATATATATATATCAGGGGTGAAGCCGAACCCGGATATGGTTTTCAGAAAGGCACAAATAACATGTTTTTTCTGAATACGGGATTCAGACAAAAAATATTTGTGGGGGAGGCAGAATATCTAAAAGTGAAAGTGATCCATAAGTCACACGTGAACACACCACTGCACACAGTGTGAAAAGCACAAAATTCCTCCTCTGCATTTAAACCCATTCACCAAGTGAAGCAGCGGGCAGCCATGAATTCTGCACCCATGTGGAGCAGTGTGTGGAGACGTTACCAGAGAGCAGTGTGTGGGGAGCAGTGTGTACCGAAGATATATTTTTAAGAATTTATCAGAATATGGTATTCATATTTGCGCCTTTCCGAATACCGTATTTGTATTTGTCTCCACAAATACATTCTGTTTACTTTCCCATTTGTCAATCAATAATGCATGAATACCCTTTTCATTCTTTTGTGAGACTGAAATATGAATTTGTTGTCGCTTTGGGCCTCTTAACTAATTCTCATAACAGACAAAATATTTACTGTGTAGTACTGCTTGGATAAGTCGTAGTAGTTACAAGATTATACGTCTTCAGAGAAATGGCTGAGAATTAATCTCTGCAGTTTATTGTGGTTAGTAATGCCTGGCCTGAAAATCAGGGAGTCTGGCTAGTAATTCATCTTTCACTACTACACTTGTGCTGTAATACCAATAACAACACAGAACACTCAACATTTAAAATCAGCCAGAAATTTACACTTTGATTGTCTCTGGTCACAAACATAACCCCAGTAACACCAGACAACTGTATTTAAAAAAAAATCTGTCAAATAATGACTCAATTTAAAGTGAAAACATAGCCCTGCGAAATACTAAGAGAGAGAGAGAGAGGGAGCGAGAGAGAGAGAGAGAGAGAGAGAGAGAGAGAGAGAGAGAGAGAGAGAAATTAAATCCCTTTTAGGCTGAAATCCGATTTCTGGGTGGTGCACACTGATGCAAAAAAGGTAAACACAGCCTAATAAAATAAAAGATAAAGCAGATGAAGCTGCTCTGATTAATTGCAACTAGAATAACATGTTAAAAATGTAAGTAGCAAAAGTACGACTTAGCCGAAAAAGAACTAGTCAAGTAAAGGAATGATACCAAAAATTCTAAGTACAGTAAAACATTTGTACTTCATTAGTTCCCATCTCAGGAAGTAACTGTCTGACGCTGGCTCTATTTAAGGCCCTCACTAACTTTGACTCACCACTCAGAAGTGTTTCACTTGTACGTTACAGAAGCAGCCACTCTCAGTATGAGTAGAGGAGAGGAGGGGATTCAGAGCACACTCACCCCACGCTTGGATAACCAGGGATTTACTAAGTCATGCAAACTGTAATGCAGAACATTTTCTGACATGTTGGAACGTACCATGAAACAGTGTTAGCAGCCTTGTGTAACGGATGGAATATTTCTGAATAGAAAATAAAAAAAAAGAAAATTGGCATCCACAAGCAAAGGCTTCCCAAGGACATTATGTATCCAAGCTTGTGAAGGTGGAGGATTCCTCTGCATCTTTTCAAACTGCTGCTTATGCTCAACACGCTTGGAGGAGAGCACTAACTACCAGTTCTGTTAACTGTGCTCTCTGGGATTCCTGGTTATGGATGGCTGTGTCATCACCAAAGCTTAAGACAATGGCACCATGGGCCCTATGCACATGCAGTGGCTATGGGCCCCGTAAGCTCCAGGTTTACAACTACCTACAACCTCGGGGGCCCTCCCCCCACTTGGGGCCCTGGTAATTTATACCCACTTTACACCCAACCACGACGTCCCTGCCAATATGCTACTCTATGGTTCAGATATATTTACATTTGAAAAGTGTTTTCTGGGCAAGTTCGGCTGCTGAAGTTGTGGTATTCCCACAGCTCCTATTATACGCTTCACTTAAGTTGATAAAGAAAAGGCTCCTCACGTGGCCTGAGGTGTTAACTCAAATGCAAAGCTGATCAGGGGATGTTAAAAACTTGGGTCAAAACGTAAACATTATGTTTAGCCCTCTGGTCTCTATGCTGGCCATTTGTGTCCAGTTCATATTTTATAGACCATTTTAGCTGCGTTAATGCATAAGGAATTCAATCTCTCAAGGGTCTGGATTTTTTCAGATATTTTCATTTTTAACTTCAGCTAATTAAATATATCCGTAATATACTCCAGACTCCATTAGAACTACATTTTTACGTTTCTTGTTATATACACTGTTAAATCAAACAATTTTTATGTTAAATGCGTTCATTCTAAACTCAACACTACAGAAATTTAGTTTTTAGTGGTTTCTACCAGGTTATGTAATTGATCCATTTTTGGCCAAGTGAGCAATTTTATATAATATTCTTAGTTTCCAATAGGGGAGTATGATGGCTTACTGCACTGAAATGATGGCTTACTACTGAAAACGAATGACACAATTTTGACATAGGTGTGATTTTAAGGATGCCAGATCAGGGTTTGTGTTTGTGCATGAAAAAAATCAATGTTGAGAATCAGTGACAGATCTCATACCGCACTAATAATAATACATGAAAATCCAGTAGCTTTGAGAAGATATATTGTTTTTGACCTTTCAGTGCATTGTGCAAACCAACTGGTATTTGAAGGATAAAAAAAATACATATATATAAAATTACAAATAAATATATAGCCAATATCATTCAAAATTGTATGTTTGGCCAAAACAGGTAGAAACCACTAAAAATAAAATTTCTCAAGTGTTGAGTTTTGAATGAAAGCATTTTAACCTAAATTGAATGATTTAATAATGTAAATAACATGGAATTAAACATTTATTTTCAACTGGCCAAAAGTGGCCCCAGGCAAGCTGAATTGATAGTAAAAACGAACAAGTCAGGAGTAGTAAATCATAAAAATAAAATATAAACAAAAATGATAAATAAACAAATAAAATAAAAAAATAGTTGCCAATCGCCTGCAAGCACTGACATCCATTCCGCAAATTAGCACCCTTATGATGAATGTGTGTTAAAAACGGCAAAATATTTACTTGTCATATAACAGTTTCTCAAATAAACAAACAAACAAATAAATAAATATTTGGTTTGCCAGTACAGGCCCTATCAGTAGCAAGCAGTGATGTTCATTCTGCAGTTTTAATTATAATCCATATGATGTTTTGCAAAGAACTGCTGTCAAAACTTTGTTCAAATAAATTAACAGTTAAATAACTAGTTAGTACAGGGCCTACCAATTAAACTAACTTCCATTCTGCATCTTTAATAAGCATCCATAAAGCACTCATTATGTAAGTGCATAAAAAAATGAGTGAGTGCATTAAAATCAGTGCGGAGGTATGTGGTGTTGTGGTGCAAGCAGGGCGCCCGTTGTGGCCTGCCCTTCCAGTGCACACCCCGCTGCCAGTGGGACATATTGTGTAACCACAATGCAGCCTGGCGCAGAATTATGCAGCTCGACGCTTTTGTCCAGGAGCCCATTGTCAGTGAGGTAAATAGGATTGTCTATCACGAGCAGGGTAGAAAACAAAGAGGGAAAAGTGTGTGATAGTGTGTGAGTGTGTCTGTGTGTGTGTGTGTGTGTGTGTGTATTTGGAGTATGATGAAATGGTGTACATGTGAAGTCTGTTGACACACAAGGAAGAAGGGCTGCACCTGTGATGAGGACCCGGGGATGGTCTGAGGACTCCTGGCTGCTGTTGTTTCTGCGGCCGACCTGGCGAGGGGTCCAGCCGGCCAGTCTGGAGCAGCTGGGGGGGCAGAGTGAGCCCAGGAGAGACAGGGCACCACCACAGACCCTCATGTCGTCCACCTGACAGGACAAAAATATAGGCAGGACGGAAAAAAAGTCGTTTTTTTTCTCACTTATCTCAGACCAGGACCAAAAAAACAAGGTAAAGAACACACCCAGCACTAAGGCAATAAGGAGTTTGTTATTCACTCATGGGAGGATTTAAGAGGAGAACATTCTCACCTGTGGGCTTTAAAAAACAGGCAAACTTCCGAAAGAAATCCTCCAAATCCGGCTGCGGAGCCACGTAGTCAAAACATCTCAGAGGAAAGCTGTCTGAAAAAAAAACTATTAAAGTAAAGAGGGCCGATTAAGAGGGATTTTCGTGGTATTTAACTGTTAGAATTAAGAGATTACCCCCCGATTGGTTGACGGACAGACGCACCGAGCAACCATTGGGTAAACAAGTGGCTGCCAAACGTGCTTCTGGGAAGTGTAGTTTTTAGTCCTGGAGGTGTGGCCGAGCCTCACAGTGGGACGGACTACAATAACCGTCATCCACCGCACCGCAGCAGCCCAAACTTGCTGACTAGCTACTCCAGCTGCGTTTTTTGTGTGGGCTTTTTAGCTGAGGTGGGCTATTTTCACAGTTTAAATGCATTCTTACGCAAAGAAGTCAAAAGTACATTAAAAGTTATAGATACTTCGAATTAAATATAAATAATGAATAATAGGTATATGACGTGGTATCCCTGAAGAGAATGGTATGCTGGTATGTTTACAGTCAAAATGTGCCATAAGAATAAGCCCCATTATACTACTTGCACAATATGGACAAAATTATTGGGACACCTTACCTTCAGGTGAAGGGCAATCTTAATGTTTCACCATGTTTCAGACATTTGGACAATGCCCCCACAGAGCCCTGACCTCAACCCCATCCAGCACCTTTGGGATAAACTGGAATGGAAACTTCTCGTCCAAAACCTCATAAATGCTCTACATAATGAATGGGCTCAAAATCCCACAGAAACTCAAAAATCTCGCAAAAAGAAGAGTGGGTGCCGTTATAGCTGCAAAGAGGGACCAACTCCAAATGAAAGTTTATGGATTTAAATGCCATGTCATGAAAGTGCCTGTTGGTGTAATGGTTAGTTGTCCTTATACCTTTGTCCATATAGTGTAAATTATATTATAGTAAAGCGATTTGACAAATGCCATCACCTTTTTAAATGAGATACAACTTCTTTGTTTGGAATAAATTTTATTTTTGTGTATCCTTTTTTCTATATCATATTTTCGTTTAAATATGTTAAATATAGTAAAATATAGGTTCGTAGACAACACATGGGTCAGGAATCCCAGCATGAACAGACACATGTAAGGATGGATTATGACTGCCAGGGCCTTTGAGAACGCTCAGGCACTTGAGAAGTGTCTTGAATGCTTGGTTTGGGACACTATATATTATCATTGAGTCATGGGGTTTTGATATTTTATAGGATGTTTTAGATGGTGTGTGAACACAGTTTCTGATTGACAGGAAAAGAGAAGAAATCTTAATGAATAAAAACATACTGTTACCACATAATCGGACTTTGCAAGACCTATTTTGTTTATTTTCAAAAATAATCATACAAGTTTACATTGGTCAGACCTGACATATACAAATCACAATTTTTCTTGGTTTTCTTGTTGGAGTGTGTTTCTGTGGGGCTTTTTCAAATTTGTATTTTTATTTTAATATCTAACTGAATAGCTGTGCCTGGAGTTGTACTGAACTGATAACATGACAAGTGGAATATCATAATGTGTATATAATGAATGAGATTAAAAATTGTTAAGAATAAAATCATTTCTGTTTACACCGGTTATGTTATCACACTTCCACAAGGTGGCATCAGGAGCCATCAAGAAACCACAGTGGGTAAAGTCATTTAATGCCACATTTAATGAAATATCAAATCCAAAATTAACCTGACTAAAAAGTCAGTTGTTGACTGTAAGGGTGCAAATCAAAATTTTCAGGTAATGTAACGTTTTAACTATGTAACAAGCTTACATACCCTATAATTTGGGCAGTGGGGCACAAGCAATCTGATTGGTTGTTGAGCTGAGCAGCTCATTAGTCGTTTGTCCACATCACTCCTGGTTGGTCCTGTAACTCAGCGTTTCTCAAACTATGGGCCGCAGACCGGTACCGGGCCGTAAGAACTTCTCCGCCGGTCCGGGGACCCTCGGTTCTGCTGCAATCAAAATTCGGTCAGATCCAGCTCTGATCTCAGCGCTGCTATCACTGCGTGCCCCGCCCCCTCGACTTCACGG
>JBBMFX010000001.1:32714886-32737714 GCA_037832545.1 Rhabdalestes septentrionalis
TAGGTCACTGTGTGTCTTAACCAGCAGAAACATTCCTCTGAAACTGGTCCGGTTCAGGTACTGGACTGGAAATGAGACTTTTGAAAGTCCTTCTGGAAGCCTGGAGAACTGTTCCTCAAAAACACATTAACATACAAGAAAGTCTGGATCTTTGGAATATAAAGACTGTATATATAAGCACACATTGTATTTTAAATGTTGTGTGTGTTGTCCCGAAGGTGCAAAGTTTCCGATCAAATGGACGGCTCCAGAAGCCATCAACTACGGCACCTTCTCCATAAAATCAGATGTGTGGTCTTTTGGAATCCTGCTGACTGAGATTGTGACATACGGGAGAATCCCTTACCCAGGTACATGGCTCTATATTTGTGGTCAGAAAATGACCTGAAAATGATTAAATAAATAAATCTACAAAGAAGCCTGGTCTGTGCTGTGGCTCTGCAGGCCCCAAAAGCTATGAAAAATGTGTTGAATATTTACCAAATAAGGACAAATCATGTGTAAACTGTGTAAAGAATTGTATCATCTACTTAGAGAAAACGTCACAGCTAGGCAGGGTCTGAAAAGGTCCCATCAGTATAAGCCATAATAAACAGTGCTCCTGACGAAATAAACCAACATTATGCTTTTATTAGGAAATATTTATTAGGCGGTTAAATCAAATGTTCATACGTGCAACAGCCACTGTACTGGAATCTTGGAATATTTGACTGGAATTTTATCCGTATGTCCAACAAACATGAGCCTTAAAGCCTTTTGAATTCCAGAAAAGTGATCATATGGGCCCTTTAATATCTTGTAAGGAATCACAATCACAATATGTAGCAGTAAAATTGCAATACTGATTTTTTGTTTATATTGTGCAGCTCCATTTTTAACTAGTTTTATGAAATAGTTGTGTAAGCATGTGTAGGGCTATTATTATTTAGAGTCATTTTGTGTGGCGTTTTGTCTCTCTCAGGCATGACCAATCCCGAAGTGATCCAGAATTTGGAGAAAGAATACCGAATGCCCCGTCCCGAAAACTGTCCCGAGGACCTCTATACCATCATGTGCAAATGCTGGACGGAAAAACCAGAGAACCGGCCCACCTTCGAGTACTTGCGCAGCGTCCTGGAGGATTTCTTCACTGCCACAGAGGGCCAGTACCAAGAACAGCCCTGCTGAGGCCCGTCAGCATCCTTCCTTCCATTCCCTCTAGGAACTCTTAGGACATGAGGGAGAAACCATGCTGTCTGTTTTTCTATTCCTGATGCAGTTGGACTATATACTCAGTATTGAAAAACCCCACCTGGCAGCAATAGTACCTGTAGGGGTGGGCAATATGACGATGTGTTGATATTATCGTGATTATTCCAAAACACAGTATTGCGATACTATGTTTTTTTGCCATATCATCCACCCCTTACGAAGTGAACATTTACAATTTCTCCTTACAATAACAGTTAAGGTAAAGCAGTTGCTATAATCAGCAGAACTTTTAATACAGCCACCTTTTCAGCTAGCTTAGAAATGCTACATGCAAGCTCTTGTAAATCACTCGGCGTTTTGACGTTTTCCATGGCAAATTTGGGCGAGAAAGGTTTTGAGAAGCTTTGTCTGAACTTTGTAGACCTGCAGCTGATATGTACATTACAAAAGGTCTAATAATGTCCTGAATTTGTGTGGTTAGTTTTCCTTTAAAGCATCTTCTACTGCCTGACATGTTTAAAACTGAAACTAAACGTTTTTGTTTACTTTAGTTCCCCCTGTTCTTGCTGTGACCTTTCGTCCCATTTATCTTGTTCCAGAAACCTGCTATGCATGAAAAGTGCTGCCTCAGGACATTGGATTTGACGAAAATTGTGATAAAGTAGGGACAAAACCACATACATATTAATAAGATGAAGAAATGGAATGGCTACTTTCCCCTGAGGCAACAGCAATGACTGGAATGGAAAGGGAGGAAACAGATCTGTCCAGCTGGACACTGGGATGACTGGTGAATCAAAAAGTAGATTTGTCACTAAAAAACATAAGTCACTAAAACCAAGCCCTCAGAGGAGATGGGAAGTCATGAGGACAGTTTATCTGTAGTGACCACATTACAGTGGATGGTGGTCTAACAAACAGCCTGGGACAAACACAGCTAATGACTAAATATTATACCATATTTTAAAAAGGGCACTCAAACATGTAATGTACAGTTAGATGGTTAAATGTTTTAGATGAGCAGTGTTTTATATGAACATTGTTGATTAATACTTAAATATACTGAAGAATACATACTAATAACATCATATAGTGATGTTCTATTCAATGTATCAGTGTCCAGTTTTACTGTAGTTTCATCAGAAACCTGGTTTGACTCGAAGCCCTTCATTAAAATTAAATCAGGAGCTGCTGATGGAGTTTTACAATCTAAACACCGGCTGGAGGGAGGAGGAATCTGGGACTGAAACTTTGTTCTCCTGACCAGCTCACAGTGTATCAACTACTTTCCAAACAAAACTAATCCTGAAACTTTTGCTGCCTTTGTGTTAGTCCGCATTTATTCTAAAGTTAACTTTGCTAGCAGAAAGACACAACAGCTTTAAAAGAATTGCACAATACTGAACATCAACAAACATCTTTAAATGATGCCACTGTTAAAGACATTTAGCTGTGAAGAGGGATCTTTTCCAAGTTAAAATTGGGCATTTCCAAGTGAAATTTAGTTTTACACCAAGACCAGCATCTACATTGCTCCATGTGTGTGTGTGTGTGTGTGTGTGTGTGTGTGTGTGTAAAAACAAAAACACGCGACGAAGTCTTGATCGGTTAGTGTGTCCATTTTAGACATGTTTGCATATTAAAAGGAAACAAACCATTTTAACTATTTTCATGTTAGAAAAAACATTTGACAAATTCATTTGTAAAAAAAAAAAGTAATAAAAAGTTATATTTTCTTTCACAACAAACCAACCAGCAACACAAACAGACCACAGGGTCGCACAGAGACTTTTAGAGGGTGGGGCATTTAGTCAGCAGAGGTGGGATGTGGGGAAAATGGCAGATTTTTGGGGAGTAGGAGGATTCAGGGAGTGGGTCACCACCAAGTTAGTTTGGGAAGGGAAACCAAGCCACATTTTGGTAGAGGCACTGCCAAAAACTAAAAGCTGCGTTCCCTTTACTTTGAAAGTGGGATGTCTGAGCCTGGAAAGTTGGAAATGCAGGTTCTCCTGGTTGCCAATTCTTAGCCATTGACAGCAAAACCAGTAAAAAAAAAAAAATGCGTTACACCCAGAGATAGAAGCTACCAGTGTTTAATTACAGTTTTAGGTTTAGTTAGTTTAACAAGTGAATAAGTGGTTTTAGTTTTATTTTCTAGTAAGTTTACTAGTCTTTGTTTTATTCTTTGTGCTCTGCCATTCGACAGACTTGTTTACATGAAGTCTTGTGGAAAGCCCAGTGTCAATGAACATTTGAGCCTTTGCCTGCTCACACTTGTGATGTTCCTATTTAGTAATCGAGTCAAGTCGGGTACATTTATTGTCATTTCAGCCACATACACAGTACACGGTGGAACTCAACATTCTTCCAGGACTGTTGCACCACAAAAACAGATCCAAAAAAAGACCAAAAAGTGAACACCACAACACTAAGTGCAGACAGGACAAAATACAGAGAGAAAGAAATGCACGAAAACACAAAAATAAAACAATTGGACAAGACAACACATCTACAGTACTAGTTTGATTGAGCTATAATAGATACTGTTTTCTGGTGGAGGCGAATTAAGTGTGCAAGTGTCTCTGTGAAAGCTTTTCAGTTGGCTTTCAATTTAGTGGGATTTTTCACTTTTAGCTGATCCCACAAATGGTCCCCATCACTCCGTACACATCCAATTTTATCTGCTTTGAGGCTGATCTCAAGAACGTTCCTATTTTGAGCTTATGACTGGAACCTTGGCGGTCCTAGTTTGCACATCAGCCACAATGACATCCTTTTGCCGCAATGACAATCAATGTGCACCTTCAGGTACCGGCCTGTCAAACTGAACAGGACACAGCAACGTTTTCAATTTAATTTTAATTTAGTTCTGCTTTTTTAACTGTCATTTTTTACTTATTTTATATCGAAACGATTTTTTCACTGCTAGTTTTGGTTATTGTCTTAGATTTTGAAATATAACCCTGGTGTGTACGACCGTGTAATGAGGCACTAATGGCAGCCATGGAGCGGTCAGCTTAGATTCTGAAAGGCTGGTAAAAATCCTCCGACTGGGAAATTCTGAGTTTCTAGTTAAAATGGAACGCAACTTAACAAGCAGAAGTTTGAGTGACTATAGCCCCAACAACAACAGCAGCAAGTAGTAACAATGTAAGTATAAAATAAAAAGTTTAGGTATCAAAATTAGTAAAACAATACAATTTTGGCAGAAAACATTTAACAAGCTAAAACACACAACTAAGTAACTTTGACCTCTTTTCTCTCCAAGCACAGTAACATATCTCTCACTGTGGCAAACACCTTTAGCCACTCTTTCCAAAACATCAGTGCTCAGTCTTGTGAGCCAGTGAGTGTGTTTACACGTACACAATAAAGTAATGATCACATTCAGGTAATAATTGGTTCCAAAACTTAGAACTTGGAATAATTTGGTGCATAATGTTAACGTGGCAAAAACTAGCTTCCACTCATTAGCATGTATACAACCAGTCAAAGGGCTTTGGAAAGATTTGAACACTACTCTCTTAATATTTACTCAAATTAAACACACCTATTGTTTGCTAACAAATACATTTATAATATGCTTAACATTGTCACTTTTATTAGCTAGAAAATAGTCATTAGTCATTGTTACTGACCTATAAAAGCTTATAATTATAATGGGTATCACCAGACAAGTGTTTGATATTTAAGGAGCTATTAAGTGATGAAACATGCACTGTTTCAGATTCATTCATCATACAAGGGTAACTGGTTTATAGTTGTTGACTCAACTTTCCAGTATTTAACAAGAACAAAAACTTACCATTTTTTAATTAAATGGCTGTGATATGCTAAACTTTTGACTGGTAGAGTATGATTCCAATTGCTCATAATCAATCATCTACATACAAGTAAATGAAACAAGTAAATATAAAATAACTGAAGTTTGAAAGATAGCCCATTATGAGTACTATCTAATGTCCTATAAAATCTCTGTCTCCACGTAAAAAGACAACCTACAGTCATCTCTCATATTTCAGTCATATATTGGGCATGGTTCCACAGTCACAGCGTGGGTTTTACATTTGAGCAACTGTGTAAAAGCTAAAATCTGCGTATCTTTATAATATTTGTGTGCATGTAAACACACTCAGTAGCATTCTTACTTTCTTTTTGCAGAAGTTGGAGCCACTTTTTGCTCATTCATGATTATACACAAATCTACCCATTTTATAGGGTGCACTTTAAAGGTGTACCGTTACATACTGTCAACCAGTACTTACTGCACAATGCACTGGTTCTTCTCTAGATCAGTCATCTTTGGTCTTAGTCTATCAGGCGCCAGAGGTTTTTACATGCCATTTTCTGTCCACCAGCAAAGTGGAACCACAACAGATGGGTTAACTGTGAAACGTAAGCTGATTCTGTTTCTTCACTCTGAATCAGAGAGAATTGAATATGAGCTCAGGAAGTGAGAGAGTGGATTAGGATTATTTATCAATATATTCAATTAATCAATATATTGAACTGCGCATGTGAAATCGTCCAAAAGTTAACTGTTTCCTCCCCGGCTGTAATCCTTGGTGCCTATTGTTATTAACCAGAAATATTTGATCTTGGGAACTGATCTCTGGACCCAGATGGATCTGGTACTCGCAGCAGGAACAGTGCCCACCTGGGGTTCAAGTGGGGTGGACCTCTGGCTCACAGCCACTCACTGGTCTCCTCAGTGGGCGTGGCTGCATTGAGAAGGTCGTGTTGCTCCGCTGGTTCCTCCTCCTCTGGATTGTCAATGTAGGACACTCGTGCAGCTCTCTCCGGGGTGTTGATACGCACCTGAGCCATGAAATACAGAGGACATGTAACATTATTACCAGATGGGAAAATTGACCTCCTGACAGACAGCGATATAATTTGTATCCTAAACATCAGATTTTGTGATAAAGGTTTTCTGATACAGGTCCGATGTTAGAAACAGCCACATACTTCTTGAGCGATCAAGCAGCTTCTCCTACTTGTGGCCAGGGGATTAAGGATATTGGTGCACTGTAAAAAAAATTATGGGACCGAAACCGAAAAACCGAAAATGAGGAAAGACTTGGTTTTCTTGCCTTTTCAAACTCACAAATAGAAAGTGACCATTCTGTCATGCGTGAACAAACCACAACACACAGGTAGCAGTGTGTGGGGACGGTCAGGGTACCTAAGAGGTGCCTAGCGGTCGTGGGAATTGAACCCATGACCTCCTGATTGCACGCTGAACGCCCTAAAAAGAATGTTGGGAAAGTCTTTATGTATGCACTTGCTCTAAAAATTTCGGCATTGCACGTTTTACAAGCAGATTTTCATTCATTCATATTATAAATAACGTTTACCATCCACTCTTTTGTTTTGGGGGGTATGGTAATACCAACACCTTTTTAATGCTTTTTTGCAAACATGGCAGAATACCAAACAGGTATTTATCAGATCTCCTTATGTGAAAATCAGTATTAAATACGCTTTTCAGTACTTTGTGAAACGCTGTCCATTAGGGTTCTACCACTAGACAATCAACAAATATTGGCCAAAGATTAGTACGTATTGATTTTTTTATATCAAATTTAATCAATCATTTCTGACATTTGCCTTTTTTCAATAAAACAGTACAATCACATTGAGATTTCTAGAACAAAAAACTTCTCTAATGATTTTGAAGAGTTGCAATAGTTAAAAGACTAATAAACACAGACTTACCATCTTGGCGTTCACTGCCCTTTTCCTCCAGGGGCACGGCAGGCGCAGGAAAGCAGTGCAGGCCACAAAACACCGGCAGGAAAACACCGCCTCCACCACAGACATCACGATCAACAGCACCCACAGGGTCAGAGTCGTCCCCTGCAGGAAGAGAGGTGGCCATTAGAACTGAGTGCACATAAATGTCTAGTCCCTGCCTAGCCAACTTTATATACACTAGACATCACCATTATACCAACAGGGACTTTAATGACATCGCATTCAAATCCAGTTGGTCCTCCCTTGCATCTATAACAGCTTCCACTCTCTTGGAAGGAATTTTGGAGTTTCTGTGGGAATTTGTGCCCACAGACACAGATGTTGGACGAGAAGCTCTGGCTAACAGTCTCCAGTACATGCCAATAGTGCTGGATGGGTTTTAGGTCAGGACTCTGTGTGGACTAGTTCTTCCACACCGACCTTAACCAGACTGTGTTTATGGAGCTTGCTTTTTGCACTGAAGCACAGTTGTGCTGGAATAGAAGAGGTTCTTCCCCAAACTGGGTCCACATATTAGGTTTACACCACATTTTACTGTTAGATTGCTGTATCAACTTTTATTGTTCTGTCTCAAATTCATACACAATTCACAGTAGACTTTTAGACTGCCATACTGTCCATTTATTGCATAATCTCAGATTTACATAACATTCACACTGTATTGTACTGTTTGTGTCATTCCCTGCACTTTGTTCAATGCTGCTAACTGCCTCCTGTGTAGCAATCATACATATGGTGCTACATTAGTCACTCCGAAAGGTTTACATCCTTTTCTCGCTATACTGTTACATTGTTGTGTTGTCCATTTATTGCACAGTATCTCTCGCAACTTATCACCTGTTGAATGTCGCTATATAGTTCGTGGTGAAATGTCTCCTCGCACTCTAAGTTCAAAACTGCTGATGACATTTAAGGAACTTTTTAAATAACTTATTATATCATTATTAAATCAGTTTAACCTAATAAAAAACTGAACTGACATAAATGAACAAATAAGTAGTAACAAATAAGTGACGTTCAGGAAAATAGCCACTGGTGACTTTTAATAAATAAGTCTTATTTCCATTTGGTAGAGGAACCTGCACATCAAAAGCAGTGTTTTGGAAAAAGACAGTCTAAAAAAAGCAGTAGACGACACTCACGTATATGCGTGTGGGGTCGAAGGGGCACTCGTTGGTGACGCGGTAGGTATTGAAGGCGCTGATGTTGCCGTCCAGTGTGCACTGTGTCAGTAAACTGGAGCCGCTGTTACTGATGGCCGTCGCTGTCGAGTAGGTGACGCTCGCTGCAGAGGCGGAGCCGAAGATGAAAGCCAGGATGCTCATCACCAGTAAAGCCCACTTCTGCAGAGGGGAAGGATAGCAAATGAAGTACCACTGATATGTTTAAGAACAGTGTACTAGTGCATTTATAAGGAATTGCCAACACCACAGGTACCATAGTATATTTGGAGACCTTTCTGTGTCCCATCTTTATTATTAAAGGTCAGATTATTTCTGATTCTTTTTGCCTTATTTTCATTATCACAATAAACATTCAAAATTTGAATTACTCTGTTTGTAATGTTCTGTCCATTATAGGTATTACAACTTTGTTTAAATGTTAAAAGTTTGGACATTCGCTTTCGGATACTTTTCCTGACCATAAAGTAACTGTCAAATATCTTTCTAATTTGTTTGTTTAGGTTGTCCATGGCAATACTATGAGACAAAATGATACTGGAAAATTAACCATTAACAATACATAACACTGTAATGTTTACATGTTTTTACATAATGTATAATAGACTACACCAACTGCAATACAAAAACTAGAGGAAATAGGTAATACATTTTTATTAAATAATGCCCCTATCTCAGTGCTAACAGTTATTAGCCTTTATTAGGTGTGTGATAAAGTTTTTTTTAACACTAGTGTGGATGGAATGAGTTAATTCTGAGACACGTTGCAGTGCATTCTGGGCTCATGGGCTCATGTCAAGTCAGTGCAAGTCCAGACACTGTGGTGGGAATCGGTCATAAATAACTCTAAATGAAAAACATGATACCAGATAGAGAGAGGAAGTGAGCGAGAGACAAAGGTTAAGAGAGACAGAGACAAAAGAGAGAGAGACCAAGAAATAGAGACCTAGAGAGAAAACAAGGGAAAGAGAGAGGGGGGAGGGAGAGAGAGAGAGTATTCATTAACATGGTATTTGTACATCATGTATTTGTGTGTATTCCACTTACCAAAGGCTGGTTTTTCATGTTTTTAGACAGGACGATGGCTGATATTCCACCAATAATTGCCTGCAGGGTCCAGCATGGTGAATAAAACATGAGGAGAGAAGATAATATAAGGAAAAACAGCTCGATATGTGAACACATGAAATACTGTCCACTTATCAAACCTTACTCAAAAAAACAGCTAATCACCAGTGTGTGTAAAAAGAGTGAGGGATCCACGCTCTGAATTCAGGGAAGAGGGAAATTCCCTCATATACAGAGTTTATAATGAGTGTATGTCATTTGTGTTTCATCTGGGAGCTCAGCTTCTCATTGTGACTTGCAGAGCTGGTGCTAGCAGACGCTAACTGCTAACACTAAAGCTTTCCGTAGATGCTGAAATGAATAATAAAACACCTATAGGTGCTTTTTGGTGGTCATCAAGGTTAATTAGAGTAGAAGCTCACAAAAAAGACATTCAAATGTTTGGGTCAATGTATGTATTAAAATAAACAATCCAAACTCTCCAGTTTCCTCCCACATTCCAAATGGCCCTTTTCCACTGGCCCAATGAACTGCACCATACCACGAACTTTTTTTCCCATGCAGCTCGATGGCAGGGATAAAAGTGGGGTGCAGACAGGCTGACTGCATCACTGCTTACTGATTGGATGTCATCACAGCGTGGTTTTACTTTATTGGCCATACGACACAAACAACAATAGATACAAATTAATAACTGGGAAGTCAACAAAGTACAAGCTCTACTGTCTGTCGGGACTGAAAATGTGTTCTCCTATCTGTGGCATGGCTAAAGATTGCTGGGAAAAAATTAAAAGGCCAAACACGACTATAAATTATAAAAAAGACCACAATAACAAAAGCAGCACTGGTTCAACCGGCCAGCTGGATGCACAGACGCGACCGGCCATAAAATGGAGAATTGAGTCAGAAACACAGAGATACTCTGTAAAATCAAAGTGAGCTGCTACCTCTGTACCATCACACCATAGTTTAGGTACTCGGTTCCTCAACAACTATGGGAAAGTGCCTAAAGGCTTTTCAGGCCAATGCCTTAAATGGCCCATTGGTCTGACTGTTTTATAAATGAGACAGTTTATCTGTGCTCTGTTTTTTAACCTAACATTATCAACACATTTGATTTTCTATAACAAAAAGAATCAGAAGACTCTGAAATCTGCATCATATAAAAATAAAATCATGACAGCCCTGATAAAACATGTTGTCCCTACCATCAGTCCTGCCACGAGAGCGATGAGGTTGGAGACGGCGTACTCGGTGACAAGCTGAGTGTTTATCTTCACGTCCCTCAGCACGGCCCCTTGGACGAGGGCCCCCAGCAAGAAGTTCAAATGTCCCGCCAGCACCAGGCCCAGACCCATCTTCATCAGGATCTTCTCATCCTTCAGGCTCCGACAACACAACCCTAAAAACAGAAAGAATCTGAATCAGAAAAATGTACATATTCCTCACGAAGACTCACGAAGACACAAAAACACAAACAAAAAAGTAAAAAATAAGAGTCAAATAAAAACTTGACAGAAATAAACCAGACACTATAACTCCTCCCCCTGTCAACAGTACAATATCCTGCTGCTACTCAGATGTAACATTTCTTATTGTGTGGAGTAACAGACTAAAGAATAGACACAGTATATGTAACTCAAAACCACTATTTATTATTAGTATTCTACTCATTCTAATTTTATTTACATAAAGTATTTATAGTTAAATATTTATAAACCTCTAGGCCAACAGCTGCCCCACCAGGGCAAACCTAGTGGTTGGGGAGTTGCCCAACTCAGATGGCTGTGGGTTCAAATCCCAGAATCATGACTGAGGTTTCCTGTCACCACACACTGATCCCCAGCGCCCCACATTGGTGGCAGCCCACTGCTGCAAGTGGTGAAGGAATTAAATGCTTAGAAATATTTCACTGTTCACACTGTGTGCTGTGGTGTGTGCACACATGACCAGTGTTGGGCAGGTACCTTTAAAAAAGTAATTAGTTATAGTTATTAGTTACTTCTCACAAATAGTAACTGAGTTAGTAACTGAGTTACATCATTATAAAAGTAACTAATTACCAAGCAAAGTAATTAAATATAACTACAAAATAAATATAAAACATTGTACATTGATCACCGACGCAGAGAGACGCTTTTCTCCTGGGCGTAAGTTGCACGTCACATAAAAATTTTAGCCTTTCACCTCAGCGAGGCAAAAGTAGCGCTTAAACTTACAGTTTGCAAAAGCTACCTGACCGTGTGTGTGCTGGTGTGTGTGTGTGCTTGTGTGTGAACACCCGCACAACTCTGACTCTGATTGGCTAACCATGGAAATGTACTCAATCTAAGCCAATCATCGCATTCTCAGTTACACCGCGTGTACAGACACACCAATCATCATCACTGGTTATGGATCTGACTTCTCATTGTTTAGGCTACACACAAAAACAACATTTCCATGAGCTGTTTCTGGTTTAACATCAGGTTTTCCAAACAGGTGAGTGTTTGCGTACGAGTGTCCCCCTGAGATCCAGATCTCTAAACACAACACCTTCAGGCACTGCAGGGGTGAGAGGCAGCAGCTTAATCAAGCGGATAACAGCCATGTCAACAAGGTGAAGATTATCTACACCGGAACCCAAACAACAGCTCATCTTTCACAGCCTGACAGGACAGAAAGGGAAGAAGTGAATAATGGAGAGATAAATAAGTCACCGTTATGGAAATTAGCAGCAACCCGTTTCAAACTTGTATGAAATTTGAGGTGGTGGCCTAAACAAATCAGTTTAATATTTCACTGTAGGGTTTAAAACATTACCCAACCCTTCTCAAAGATCTGTATATCATCCGTACATGTTTCCCCTGCAAATTCTAGTGTTATTTCTATTGATTGGCTGTGTTTAGCATGACGAAAACAAATAAAAATCAAGTTATATTTTATACAACGTGTTTAAGAAATACAGATATACAGTAATTGGGCATTACAATGTAGAGAAGTGAGTTATCTGTAGAAGTATGTAAAATAGGTTCCAGGCACCCATCATTTAAACATTTCCTAAACGATCCATATTTGCAAGGACGTTTGTGGTTTATTTGAGAGGACCTGCTTTAAGTGAACACGGTGTGCATCAGCGTGGTAAAATTTACACTACCAGTCAAAAGGTTCTGCACACACTGACAGTTTTTACATGTTACTAATTTTATACTTGCAAAAAATACACTCAATTTTCTTGCTAAAATATTAATTCAGTATTATCACCTTTTAAGATAAACTAAACCTTAGTCCCACAAGCGGGAAATTTGCATGGTCACGGCTGAAAGTGGGCAGAACAAAGGTAAGAGCAGAAAAAATTAAAAAGACACTGGAACTTGATAGAAACTATGTGACTGGGCAGTTGTTGCATAAGCATGGAAACCCATTTCAAAAGGATTGCATTCACAGTTGTTGTGTTATATGATAGAAACAATAAAAAGTATCTAATGTACACTAAATGATCTAGAAATATAAAATATGGATGTGTGATATGTGTACTGGCTGGGAAATGTATATATGTGTGTGTAAACTTTTCGGTGTACATTTATGACCCAGAGACTCATTTTTTTATTCATCACCTACCAAGAAAAACACCTGATAGAATTATATTTATGCTGGCCAGACAACTGTTAGATATTTAAGGAGCTATTAAGTCTATACAGTCTAGAATTTGCATCACAAACAGCCAGTTAATAGGAGTCAGACATGCACTGTTACAGATTCTTTCATCTTAGAAGGGAAACTGGTTTTATTCGATCTGTTTTTATTTACAGATGTTCATTCAACAACATTCCAGTTTAACAAGAATTTACATCTGCACTTTAGGAAATACGTGCTAAAACAGGGGGTGTCCCAACATTTAACGGGTGTTTTGCTTAGCATTTTACACCCATTCCTACTGGGACATTCCGAAAAAATATATTTTAGTTGTTTAAACGTTGTTTTCTCCCCTGTTTTCACATTCATGGAATGAAATTGAAACCTGAGTAACCAGATAACCAAATAATAGATAACCAGAAGTGATTAGCAGAATCTGAATCGGAGTTGGAATTGATACCCCACTCTGTAGAGATGCACTTTTTACAACTTTGGCCTCCAAATCTGCATGTAAGTGAAGACAAGACTGTCACGACTAAAACCAAGCACTGCACTTTATCCAGATCTACACAGTTATGTGCACAGAAACCCAAAGAAAACAATTGCAACAAGGGGTTAATGGCTCTCACCCTGTACTTGCAAAATAGGCAAAAATCTAACTGACAAAGAATTCAAATAATTGCATAACAGGCACCTGCACCACACAGGATCTGTCAAAGAATTGGATTTGATTGGATTTTTACATAAACTAAATTACTTACTCCCAATAAAGAGGAAAAAAGGCAAACAAGGAATCCCAAGACCTCGTCATTGTCTGGGTTGACGGTGTATATGTTTGTGTGTGTGTGTGTGTGTGTGTGTGTGTGTGTGTGTGTGTGTGTGTGGGAAGGGCACACTGAACTTTCAAAGTAAGAGAAAAGCAGACAATCAGGTTCCAAAAACAGTCACATTAAACGAGCAAGGAATGCTGGGACACAGCGGTTGGAAAATGGAGCACAGGAGAGAAAAAAATTAACGAGAACCGAAGACTGACAACATGAATATTGAATATAAACAGGCAGTCGACCATAAACTCAGACAAACACCTTTAATAAGCCTAAAATGAGCAGTAAATTTCAGTTTAAAAAGAAAAATCAAACAGAAAATACCTTGCAAGCTCCAAGGACATACAGTACTGAGCTGATTCTCTTTTCTTTACATTTTACTTTAAATAAAAAAAATAAAAAAAAAACTGTCCGACTGCCTTATATTTGATATATTGATTACATTAAATGAGAGAAAATGTTTTTCTGTGACAGGCTGCAATGTGCTTAGGTAAAAGAGTTCCAACCACTCAGCATTCAGCCCCACCAGTATACTGATCACTGCCTGAACATCTGGTATAATCTGCTCCTGGTTCTTCACTGGTTAAGGACTTCAGTTAGATGCTCTTTGCTCTGCTTGAATGTTTTCTATGAGGGTCATTGTGTGTCTTAACAAACAAAAACATTCCTCTGAAACTGTTCTGGTTCAGGGACTGGACTGGAATTGAGAGACTCTGAAAGTCCTTCCTCAAGGCCACATTAAAATACAAGAAAGTCTGGATCTTTGCAAGCAAAGACTGTAAAAATATAGTGTTTGTCAGGACTTTAACAGAGTACTGTATGACCCACTTAACCCAGTTTGCTTGTAGAGACACGCACTCCACTGTTCATGGCCACTTTTCAGAAGCAGCCTGACCAAAGGAACATACCTATTAACCAGGCTGTAACTTTTTTCCCCATAAAGAAATGAGATGAAATACACAAGAAAAACACTGCTGCAACCCACACAGCCTGCATGGTCAAGGAGTGGGGTGTTTTCAATCCTGATCATATTTAAGATTTTTCATTTGCTTTCTGAAATGTTATTAGAATATGCAGGGCAGTATGGGAAGATCTGTATTAGTAACCAGTTCCGTATTAGAGCTGCATGCTCTGGATAAAATATCAGTATTGGGATTTTCCTGCTACATATAGCGAGTGTGATGCTTTTCAAGATATTAAATGGCACATATCACTTCTCTGGAGTTAGAAAAGTTTAAATATTGTTTCAAATGGTACATTCACTCTATCCATGCATTGCATACATTGAAAATAAACTACAAAAACAACCCATTTTCAAACTATGGTTTTTGCAAAACCAACACATTTAAATACATCCTCTAAAGTGGTTTAGCCCCTCCCATTCATGCACCAATTCGCAAACACTATCAATAGATTTTGTGGAGTTATTTAAAGTCCTTGTCTCATCAGAGCACCTAGTAACTCACCAGGAGCTGTGACTGGTCATCTGTCACAAAAACTGATTGATTAGAGGCTCATTTGCATGTTGCAGCCTTTCGAGAGATCAGAATTGCAGAGACTGATATTGTGAAAATGATTAGATCTTAGAATCTTATAAACCGAATCTTATTGGGAATTTACATTCAGTTCATAATTTCTGTTTTGGGTTTAATACTAAACTCTTGAGCTCTCAGATTGTACCATAATAGATTCAGAGCGTGTTGTATATCTGGAAATGCAAATAGCTCTGCAAATAGAACCAGATATCAATGGAACCAGACATCTAATTAAATAAACACCTCTTAAAGACCGTTCATTGAAATTGTTACAATAAAAAGTTCTGAATTCACAGACTGACGCCTGAAATTGTTTTAATAGTTTTCAGAGCCGATGTAAGCCAAAATGTATATTTTTTCAAATCCAGGTACATCGAGAAAGGCAGGATTAACTTGCTGGATGTTGTGAGGATAAAGGGAACCCAAAGAAACATTTACATTAAAGGCTATTTGTGTAGCAGGTGTCTGGTTGCTCTAACCACCACAGTAAAAAAAATCCGTGAAAAGTAAATTATTAAAAAATTAAACAGTCAAAAACATGTTTTAAGTGAGTGAAACGAGCTTCAAACTGATTTTAGAACGTACAATCGCCAGTTTCGTGTTCTATGTTTTTGTGTTTTGCTGTCTTTAGCATTAGCATTTCAGTCCCAGAGGGGTAAACAGTGCCTGGTGGACTGAGGGCTTGCGTCTGCCTCTTTAAACACATTTTCATTTTAACCTGAGATTTTTTGGAGAATCTGTCCTCCTCTGAACACCGAGCTCGACTGCCTGAAGCCCTCCAGTGTTGAGCGACAAGGAGTTTTAAACCCACGACCCGCCACCCCTTCACAGCCCTCTCCCACGTTCTGCTCCCTAAAAGCCACTCTCCCGGAGCGAAATTCTCTTACCCATCTTCTCCTCCTCCAGATGAGTCTCACGTCATGTTCAATCCGGAGAAATGTCTAAATCGCGCAGCTGTGATCGAAAAATCTCCACTCTTCCTCCTTTCCTCCTACCTGCAGAATCATGTTTCAGCCCCGCCCTGAAACTACACCTATTCACACCTGCAGGGAGGAGCATGTTCAAGCCCCGCCTAAACACCACCCACCCATTCACCTGCAGGAAACGGATACTGATCACTTACCTTTATTCCCGTCGCAGAACACCGAGAATGTACTGTACAATGAGAACATTTGCAGCTCTGTAGATGCTTCTCTTGTAACTAAGTATAAAATATACAAAATAAATTGTGAGTGGAGACCAGTTTCATGTGTCTAATGTACCCATTGTGCCAAAACAGACCAGTGTACTAGGAGATAAGATAGCTCTTATTATTGTTATACTCACCAAAAAATAAGAACAATAATAAAGAAAATAACAATACAATGAACAATAATAACTAAGAAGATGAGAAATAAATCTAATAAAATCAATACACTACAAAACCAAAGACCTTCATTTAACCCCTTAAAATGATCTTTGGCCTTAATCAGGGTGACGAAATGTCCCCTTTCCCAGGACTTGTCCCCTTTTTGAGACCTGGAAATTGCGTCCGGCCTGGATTTTTAGAATTGTTCGGGATTGATTTTGACCTGCCTAAACATTCCTCACTTCATGGGAAACTCTCATAAAGTAAAAGTTCAGAACAGCTATCTAGTGCGCATAAAACTTATCAACTCCCCTGCCCTCCCCCTGGGACCACGGCTGAACACCCCCCATAATACAATGTTATGTATAAGACAGTGATGGTGGGTCGTTTACAACATTGGTGATGTAAATCTCCAGAGGGGACTTGAGTACCATCAAGCCTGTTGTTTGGATAGCTAGCAGCTTGCTCACACCCTAAAAATAAACCACCCTCTTGGCTTTTAGGCATGTTTGGTTAAAAAACTCATTTTACTTTTACTATAATTAAATGGTTCATATAGACACAAAATGTTACAGAGTAGACTGTATGGGAATGCATTCTAGAGAAACTGGAAAGTGCTGGTGACTGGAACCAGATGTCTGAAGAGCTTAAAGCCTCTGAAAACTCCCATAAAGAAAGTTATAACACAAAATACCTATGAACACAGTTTTTTTGCCTAACATTGCTTTAGGGTGGTTTCGAGAAAGTTCTGAAACATCCTTCTAGATTCATGGAGAATGGAACATGGAGCATTTCATGTACAGCAGAACATCTGACCTTCCAGCCTGGTCTTGAGAACCACTCCTGATCCTGCATATGAAGAGCTTGGTGATAATTTATTCTGCAACTTCGAAAGCCACACGATCATCCTACATAATCATCCTTCAGCGAATCAACTAGCTGTACTTTAATTAACTAAATGAGGAAAAGGTGGGACTGAGCTTGTATTTCTTCACAAAAGTGTAAAGAAACCTTAAACTAGGCCAGCACTGGAGGTAATCAATTTAAAGCCATCTTTTTTGTTAATTGCTATTAACTGGGACTGGCTAAGTGCTGATCACATGACCATGTTGGCTAGCCAATCATGTGACCACAAATCGATTTAAAAAGGCAAACAGCAGCCAGGACACTACTTCAGTGGGGTGGTTTGCTTTGAATTGCATTAGGTTGAGACCAAAAAATGGGGATAACTGGGTTTTGTGTGCATTTTTTGTTTGCGTTAGTGTTGTCGGTCCACTCTTTAAAGAACGATAAAGATGGCCAATCTGCTATTTATCCTAATGCTTGGCCTGATTTTGCTGTTCTTCATGGTGGATTTCCAAGCACTGGCCTGATGGAGCCTGGCCTGAATGCACTTGGGTTTAGCTTTCCAGTGCCTTTTCTAACTGGGAATGCTATAGATGCAAGACTAACCTATGCTATTAAGTTTATGGACTGTAAGTAGTAAAGCTAGTTTGCTAACCTGGCTTTTCTTGGTCTATAACATTTTGTCTTGATCTCTAACCCCATCCTTTGTCTGCCTAGCATCTTGGGCTAGACCCACTGAGACTAACATCTACCGAAGAGGAGAGCCAGTGTACCTGCAAGTAACTTCTTCAGGGGTACCTGGTCAAGAGATTTATGTTGTCTCCTGCTATGCTGCACCTTCTGCAAACCCCATTGACAAATCCAGAAGTGTGCTCATCCACAAGGGGTGAGGAAAGCTCAATCATGTGCATTTATTTGTGCCTGGCCTCTTGGTTGACTGACTTTTGTTTGGCAGATGTGTGTCCTCCAAGCAGCCTGCCATGACTTTTGTCTCCAGAAAGCGTGATTCTATCAACTTGCTCTTGCAAACATCCAGTTTGAAGTTCTCACAGGTGAGTTATGCAGGTTTTGTGCCACCAGCTGGACTAACTGCTTTGCCAAAACCCCCAGGTGCCTCTAAAGCTCTAGTGTCCCAGGTGTAAGTTAATTTTAAATCCTTTTATTAGTCTAAGCTTGGAAATCCACCCCACTGGTTCTAATAGTCAGATGCTGCATGAAGGCCTTTAACTGCAAGCTAATGTTTTGAGCTAAATTCTTCAGGGTAGTCATTTCAAGGACTAGGCTTGAATACCTCTGTGTAGATGGTATGAGAATAAGTGTCAAGCATATGTAGCTTGCATTGGTGGATTTGAGAATGAGGTTAATGAACGCTAAGCTTATAGTAGGAAGAATTAAAATGGTCAGATGCGGAATTACTAGCAAGGCTAGCTAGCCAGATCAGGCTAGTGCTTGCATGTATTTGGTAAAAGCAAGGAATGTGAAGAGGAATTTAATTTCTCTACATTTGATATTTCTCACCTGGTTCTAGATTTGTGGGGTTTTTACCCTGTAGTCTCAAGGTTGCCAAATCTGGAAGCTTGTTTTAATTGACTAAATATACCATAAAAGCTTGTGCTTTTCATAAATGATTTGGCTCTTATTTAACTCAATTTGTCAACCACACATTAACCTGCATGATTTTCTTTGTCCCTGTTAGCTGTATGTGCACTGTAGTGTGGTCGTTTCTGAGAATGGGCTGACTCCAGTGACCAAATTCTGCAACTACAACAAAAATGAATCCAGGTAAGTCAAAGATCTAGGCTGTTTTCATGAATAGCTGAAGATTTTTGCTAACTGAGAAAGCTATGCATTTTGGTGCATAACCTGCAAGTGTTCCTCAGGTGGGTTGAGCTTGGAGGCCAATCTGAGATGTGTGGCTGCTGTCCAACAAAATGCAGAGGACCTCCTCTCTACGAGCCCTTCTTTAATAGTAAGACTCTTACCCTCATAAGTAATGATGACTGTAGCTGGATATGTACCAATTTACAGGATGTTAAACATTCCTACTTTCTATTGGTCTCATTATAATGCTGCCCATGTAGAACAGTTGATTTCTCCCATTAGCATCTGAAGATACAGGGTTTTTGTTCAGATGGCAACAGTTCGGTTTGATGGAATGCTATTACTTTCAGAATACCAAGTGGTGAGCACTGGTCCCCTAATGATCAAAGAACAGGAAGATGAACAGGAAAAAACCCCTCAAATTGAAGCTTCAACCACTTTTGCTGGAAAAGACTGGATCACTGAAGCACCTTCCAGTGAAGGATGGATTGTATCTGGTTCAGTTTCCAGTGTCTCTCTGCTAAACCGCTCCCCCTTGTGGACCCAGCCTGCAATTGCAGATCATGTAATGGTCCTAACTCAAGGCCCAGGAGATGCTTCATCATTCTGGCTTCCAGAGATTGTGCTAGATGTTCAGACAAGCCCGGTCTTGGAGTTTGGCTTTGGTTATCCACGACAGAAAGGTATAGCCAAAATTAGTATGCTCAGCCAAAGCAGTACTTCAACTGAATCCATTTTTGGGAAACCAGAATCGGTCATTAAAGCTACATCACAGAAAAACCCACTAAAGGTGCTTCCAGATCTACAGTCAAGGCATCAGGAACTTGTAAGTAATCTTGATGGGTATGTGGCTGATGCACCAGATGTGATCCAGGGTGTGCACTTGAACATCCCTGATGAAGCTCTGGCGGGCGTTCAGGAAACCACCGATGAGAAACTGCGGGGAGATGTGTTCATGATTGGAGAGCCTCTGCTTGAAAAGGTCCCTGAAATGGAAGGTTCTACCACTCTGTTGCTGAAAAGTGAGGTTCCTGAGAAGTCACAGAATGAGCAAGAGGTTGTAGTTCTCCGGAAGACCAAAATCCTGAAGAAGGTTAAAGGAGATGTGGTGCCAGAATCTGTGAAGAGGTCTCAGCTGACGATCACTCAGGCTTCAGATGGCTCAAGTGTGCTCAGCTTTGAAGAGGAGGAGAGATCACCTAGTGTGGATGAACAGGTGGTCAGGAAAGACAAACTAGAGTTGGAACAGAGGAAGCCTGACCAAGCAGAGAAGCTTGGAGAGATGCCGAAGAAAGCTGGTCCTGAGGAGGAAATGGTCGTCTCCCTGTTGGACCTGTTGAGGTAAGGACGTTCAGTTACTATGCAGCTATGAATAAGCCAGTGTCTTCTAACTTTTGCTCTCTTTTCTGCAGGAAGCTGAAGAGCGTGTGATCTGTCTGAACATGGATTGCAGCACTACTGCATGTATTCAATATGGCAATTTGTGTAAATAAAGAGAACCTGCTGTGAACTGCTGCTTTTCTGTCTGTTCCTGACATCCACTCTTTTCATGCGGGGGGGGGGGGGGGGTTGTTTGCAGTTTTAACTGCACTTGTGATCAAATGCCTACTTTTGATCTGCATTGTAGTGGAAAACTGTCTTTACTGAGATTGATGGAGGATAATGTGGACTATTCTCTACTTTTTAAATGGTTTTGCCTTAGATTAAACCCCATTCAATATTCAGCCAACTATATCCTTAACTGACCACTAATAGACTACAGCCTGACAACTCTAGCATCAGGAACAGGTTACATCTGCAAGGTGAACCTAGATGTTTGGTGGCCAATTGTGTGTGTACTATATGGACCAAAGAATTAAGATGCCTGGCCATTACACCAACAGGGATGTCAACACTTCACTCCAACTTATGGACTTTAATATGCCTTTGGTGTTTCTGTGGGAATTTTTGCCCCTTTGTTCTCTAGAGCATTTATGAGCTCAGACACTAATGTTGCATAAGAAGCCTTAACTTATCTCATCTCTGTCCCAGTTTTATCACAAAGGTCCTGGATGGGGATGAGGTCAGAAAACTGCAGCCAATCAAGTTCTTCCACACAACACCTCTAGCCATGTCTTTATGAGGCTTCTGTGTACTGGGGCACAGTCATGCTGGAACAGAAAAGGTCCTACCATGAGTACTGTTATGCTGTGAACAAATGGCTCATCAGTGTTTATTTTAAATAGGTTGCAGACCAAGATTCTGTAATGGCAAGACCATATGTCAAGAATCCATTTAAAACCATCCATCCATTTGCTACACCTTTATCGCTTGGGGTCGGAGGGGGAATGGAGCCTATCCCAGGTGCTATGGGCAAAGGTGGGGTAGACCCTGGACTGTTGCCAGCACGTTGCAGGGCCACACACATTCACACCTAGGTGTGCTCAATTAACCTATCTCCAATCACTTTTTTTTGGTAGTGGGAGCAAACCCACGCGGTCATGGGGAGAACATGCCAACTCCACACAGAAAGACCCTGCGCCCGACCCGACCCGGGAGTCGAACCCAGGACCTTCTTGCTGTGAGGAAACAGCACTAACCCCGGCGCCACCGTGCCGCATTTAAAACTATTCAGCCAAAAATGTCCTGAAATCAGAACAGTAGAAGACCAAAGCATGACCACAAACTGCGTGGCATGATATACACTTTACATCTGCCAGGGGAACCTAGATGTTGGATGTGTCCAATATAGAGGATATTTAATATAGAAGTTGCTAGTGTTGTAGTACTCGAGACTGGTCTCGAGACCATTTACTGCTTTCTCTGTCTCGTCTCGGACTTGACCCTTCAAAGACTCGGTCTTGACTCGGTCTTGGACAACGGTGGAAGGAGGAGGACTCGTAATTTCAGAGCGAATCCTCGAGACCAATTTATTTTTTATATGTTCATGTTTTTAAAAATTCCAACAATTATCCATCATTACAAATAAATTCTAACAATAATAATTTTTAAAAAGCATGGAATGTTGGCTGGCATTATTTGAAATGACACTGTGCATGTTTGTGTAATGGGTGTACGTCTGTGTTTGGCGTGGGGAGATTGTAGCTGTGATCATTATTTACTCAAGAAGAAATTTTTTTTCGAAGGATTTTGAATATTATGTTCTACTGTATTCTCAATATTATTACATTTTGGAAAAATTGGAAAAATATTGTGAAGTAGCCTACATACCACTAGCAAATTTGAAATTTTTCTACAGGCCCTAACTGTGATTCAAATCATATTAATGATAGTAAAAATTCACATGAAGAGGTTAAGTAGTCCATTGATCAAGAGTGGTTGAATCTTGAGAACGTTATGGGAGTTGAACCCATGACCTTCAGGGGCAACTCCCTAACCACCTGACCACCAGCTGATAAATGGATGAGTGCTGAGATAGAGGCTTATCAGAAAGCTTACATTAAACATGTGTGACCAAGTTTAAGTAATGTGTGAGGTGGTCTGGGGTGGGGGTCAGGTTCGGTCCTGTCTTCACCCAGCCCTGCCTGCCTGCAGGTGGCGCTGTAAGATCCGCAGGAACCGCAGCTGGGATTGCGCAGCGCCCTCTCCCTTTTACAGCACATGGCCCAGCACTTTTCCTTTTTTCCCAATGCCGTGTGTGTG
>JBBMFX010000001.1:32756156-32770588 GCA_037832545.1 Rhabdalestes septentrionalis
TCACTGTGTGTCTTAACCAGCAGAAACATTCCTCTGAAACTGGTCTGGTTCAGGGACTGGACTGGAAATGAGAGTCTTTGAAAGTCCTTCAGGAAGCCTGGAGAAGTGTTCCTCAAGTACACATTAACATACACGAAAGTCTGGATCTTTGGACACAATGTAAGTAGAAATGGGGGTGGATCAAGATATGTTCACAGGACTGTATAACAGTGGAGAACTGTGACTGAGTTAGGATTTCAATATCAAAAACAAAGATGAAAACACCTACAGTAATGTATGTATGACGCAGTGTTAGAGTATATTTCAGTGTAGAGCCCAGGCATAAAGCTGCTGCTTCCATTTCTTACAGCTGACTGAAACCGATTCAAATTCCTGACATATCTAGAAGTTTCTATATTGACTTTTCCTCTCAAGGTTGGTTCCACCAAATTGAAAATCAAAAAGCTTAATTTAGCTGTTCAGTTGCTTTTTATGTTAAATCTACACTTTTAGGACTTCTGTCCAGCTCCTGAAGGCCTACCAGTTAGGAGAGCTCTCTCAGCTGCACCTATCTTTCTCCTTGTTTTCCCATTGGGGGTTTCAACTCTACCTCTTTTGTTTCGAACCAAATACAACAAACCTGACAACTCTATAATACAAAATGAACAAGAAGTGACACACAAACAGAACTGTGAAAACATGCACATTTTTAAAGCCATTTTTCTCAGCATGTGATAAAAGTGAATAAATGTAAACAAACAAGAAAGCAGTAAAAGGTAAAAAGCATGAAGATGTGTTACCTTTGTAAAAGTAGTTGATATGGTGAAAGCTGGTGAGGAGAACACAGGTTCGGTTCCAGATTCCTCCTCGGTTCCTCCAGCCGTTGTTTGAATTGTGAAACTCCATCAGCAGCTCCTGATTTGATTTAATGAAGGACTGATGGAATCAAACCAGGTTTGATGAAACTACAGTAATACTGGACTTCCACTAGGACTCACTGAACATTACATCACTATTTACTGTATAATGTTATTTGTATTTATTCTTAGAATTTTTATTCAGTGTTTTAATCATCGACTTTCATACACTGCTGTATTTAACAGAGATCATCAGGCCTGATCATGGAGGTCCTTAGGAGTCAATGCATTGCGATACAGTATACATAATACCCTGAATGTATATTAAACTGACAATATTTTTACTTTGTATGCATTTCGTGTGGACAGTGACTTAAATGAGCCAACTGGATGGTCAGTTTAGGTCGTGGGCATCTCTGATCTTTGTGTTCTGGACTCAACTGCCAATAGAATTGCCCCCACATAAATGACCAGCATCTAAGCAATGTCCACATTCACACACGCGCGCGCGCACACACACACTGAAACATCCAAATAAATAACACCATACAACAGCGTTCCAATGACTGGCAAACAAAAAAAAGGTTTTATTTTCAGCACTGAGACACGTTTGTTAGACTAGACCAGCAGTTAGGAAGCCTAAACCCTTTCACTTCACCTGCGTCAGCGTCACACCCACAACTCAGCGGTACAAAGAAGCCAGCCAGCCTACAGCAAGCCAAACTAAACCAGGCTATTCACATCCAAACTGTCAATGCAATCAAAACTCCACCTCACATTACCATCCAGTCAAATCAAACCAAACACAAATCCAAGCCTTAGAACTGTAAAACCCCTTTTGTTGGAGGATAAATACATCCATACTTGAAAAAAACAAAACAAAACTTCAGCATTGTAAGTAGCACATAAGGACATATTAGAGGTTTGACATTTGTACTGTGCTTGAGGAAAGTAGACTTTGTGCCTTGGTAATGCATTATGTCAATTCATCTGAATATCCTTTCAGTCTTGAGGAATAAGACACATTTGCCAAGTGATGCTGGTCTGGTCGTCTGAGAGTTAATGCTCACAGTAATTGGGGGACAAAAAGCAAGATTATAAACAAATGTGGATCAATCTGTTACTAAATAACACAAAGTTTGGGAATAACTAACATGAGTCAAGAGTCACTATAAAGCAGATTTCTTCAAATACTGTACCTCTATAATATAGTTTTCTCAGTAACACTTTGCTTGGAACAACAAATCACTGACATAATCATGTCATAATGATGTCAAATCCTGTCATGGTCATTTAATGATATCAAATGTTGTCATGATTGTTTTTCTTAACAATGTTTTGACAGAATTGCTGGTAACTGTCATGACCTTCTATGTTCACTATAAATTCCATGCCACATGAAGACACGTGGTCATTATATGTCAAGGCATTAAACCCAATAGCTTCTGCCATAACAACATCTGGTGTTATCCAATAATACCAGCTAGTTTTAATATGAAAATGCACCGAGGGCCTAATCTGTCCTAACAGCATATAAGTTGTCATGTTTATGCAGTCAGATATTTGACATTTCATCTTATGACAGAATTCTATCATACAGTAAACCTGTCAAATATTATGACATATTATGTCCATTAATGTAACAGTGTCCTGTTAATGGACGTAATCTGTCAGGATTGGGTTTGACATGGTTATGTTATATTCATGTATAGTGTTGAGTTCCATTGAACTGAAAATGGTCAAATGAAAGGCACATCATTTTTTTTGCACTATTGGAAAATGTACCAAAAGGAGGTATCAATGCTTATCAATTCCAATGATGTTTTCTTTTTCAGACAGTTACACCCCTAGAAATTTGCTGAATACACTATAAGACATTGTTCCAGTTTTTTGAAATGTGGGACGAGATTACTTTGCTCATTTATTTCAATGATTGCCACACACACACACAAACACACAAACACACAAACACACCATTCATGTCCCAACAATCCTTTGCATCTTATTGCCTGTTGAGATTGTACAAATCCAGTAATATTGCAAATACTGGACCGTACACGTCCAGTAACAGCCAGTCAAGGGGTGAGGAGTTTGTCCAATCATTCGGTTGTGCCGTCCAGTTGGATGTGATCCCGTTTTAACGGGAAGGTAATTTGGCCTAACCTGGAGTGTAGGGGGAGAAAACCTCCTTTTCACAGTTGTTATTCTTTGTATGAGTCATGTTCTCGTCCTTACAGCGGAATCTCAACTCAGCAAAGCTATGAGAATGTGCCTCAGCCGGAACAAAATATCTGCCGCCCACTCTGCTCTGTCTCAAAGCGGTCCAGACCCACACAATCAGCCTTCCTGTCTTTGGCAATGCTTCAGTTCAGTAATTCTTTTTTTCACAATAAGGGACAAGCCCTCCTAGTTTTTTATTCACATCTGCCCCCAACAGGTAGGGATGGGTATTGGTTCTAAACTGGTGCCAGTTCCTGACTGGTCAGTATTAAAATAACGTTGTTGCTACTGTTGCAGTGTTCATGTTAATATCGCTGGTATATTCAAATGTTTGATACCTGATTGGATCAGTGGGAGGGACTGGATCACTAACACATTTGTTGAGTCGATATTTGTAGCTCAAATAATAGAACTGCTTCATTATATATATTTCAGGACACAGTTTAGTTCCTTATTAGTCCCAAAAAAAAACAAAAAACGGTTGAATCTTTTCATTAACTTAATTAACCAAATTAAAGAGGGTAATATCAATAGGAACTATTTTCCTTCTCCTTCCACACCCATGTGTTCCTCTAGTTCATCCATTTTTACTTGTACTAGTTTTTAAATGTTGTTTTTAACCATCTGATTATATGTAAATGTGTTGATGTAATTTTATTACAGTATCTCCATGTAAAGCGGCTTTGAGTATCTTTAAAAGCGCTCTATAAATTAAATAATAAATTATTATTATTATTATTAAGAATCGATAAGCAATCTCAGTATTGGTATCAGTAGAATCCTAGAAGTACCCATCCCTACCTGACAGCAACTTATATGGTAGAAGACCTTTTTGCAGGGGAATTACTTTGAATGGCTCAATAGTCAGGATGCCGTTTATCCAGCCCTTGTTTGTAGCAGGTAAAATCAATAAGGATGAAATACCTGCATACATTTGACCTTCCCCCAAGAGCGAGGTCTGTATCCTTACAGCATGCAGCCAAAGAAAGAAGACAGTCAAGTGCTTTGTGCTCTTAAACCTTGTACAGACATTGTGCTCTTCTTACGGAGTCTAACTCTGACAGCTTTCCTCCTAACGGTGCCTAGTTCACTGGCTTTGCTTCAAGTTTTTCAAAAGCATTTGCTCACAGGTCTGTTATTTAAATATTTCCAGTCATATATTTCCTATTTTAATCATTAAATTATTTCCTGTAGGACTCAACTTCAATATGTTTAGACTATTCTATTCTTTTACTTGCATAGGATCTGTGGCTAAAGGACTCTTTCATTGTGCTCTTGGTGGTCATCTTTAGGACACTGGGTATATTTGCTGGCAACCATCCAAGTACAAAAAAAAGTGCACAAAACAAATGGGAAGTGGAAAAACGCATCGAGGGTCTACACATGTAACTTCACAATCCCACAATGCTGAAACACAAAGGCTGTCCCATGATTAAGGCGTCCCACGAACATGTCCATCCACCATGCAAAGAGAAACATTCCTATTTTGAGCAGTTTAACTTCACGAGAAATAAAGCTTTACTTATTGTAATGGTTGATCATGCGTCTTCACATTTTCCCCTGTTTTCTGATGAGTCTTAAAAGAGGAAATGTCACAGGTTTCGCTCACCTCTGTTCGGTAAGCTCAGAACAAACGGGAACAGAACCCCTTTGGCCTCCATGGGAGCTTTCAGAGGTTCCTCTGCAAATCGGGCCCCATCCTCCTCAACGATAAACTGGAGAGTCTGGGCCTTGTTGACGCAGTAGATGCAGTTTCCGACGACGGCACATCTGAATGGCAGCGGGCTCCCTTGCTGGTAGGAGGCGCAGTCGTGCCACATCTTGACAATGGTGTTGTACTTGAACACGTTGATGCCTTGCTCGCGGTTGACATCGAACCTGTAGATGAAGCTTTTCAGCGCCACCATGTCAGTGGACTTCTTTCGGCTGTTGTTGTACGGACACTCCTGCCACTCGTCCCTCTTGGGGTCGTACTTAAGGAGGCGATAGAAGAGAGAACCTCCTGAGACATACAGCTCTCCGTTGCATGTGGTTGCCTCATGAGCAACTGCGAATGCCCCTTTGGGCAGAGGAGCAACGGTGGTCCAACGGTCCATGCGAGGGTCGTACTTCGCCACAGTGAAGAGACATTCCCCACCAATGGCGTACAGGTAACCGTCCATGGAAACCAACTTGAGTTGGGACCGTGCTTGGTTCATGGGCCGTACCTCACTCCACCGGTCTGTGATGGGGTTGTAGCAGAAGACCTTGTCCGAAGCCTTCCCTTTCTCCCCATACCCTCGGATCCCACCTGCCACGAACAGGTAGTTGTACATGCAGCAAATGCCACAGCCCTTGGTGTTGATATCTTCTGGCATGATGGTCAGAGTGCGCCAGTCCTTTGTGCTCTCGTTGTAGTAGTAGATCATGTGGTTGTCCTCGAAAGAGGCAGTGGACAGTGGGCTTTGAGGACGGCTGTTGTTCCTGCTTGGGGGTCTGCTGCCCACTCGCTCAAAAACGTCGTTGATCTCTGCAACCATCAAGCAGTTGCGTCCTTCCATGCGTTTCCTGAGGACAAGGTCCCTCTCGGAGCCTGTGAGGCGACCATAAACCGCAGGATCTCGCAAGACCTGCAGAAAGTTGTCACTCATGAAGCGATAAGCCGTCTCCTTCAGTTCATTTAATCGCTGCTTTTTAGCGATGGTCAGGATTTCGTAGCAGTTCTCTGGTGTGAGCTGTGTGGACATCGTGTCAATGGCGGCCTGCACCGCACAGGGGATCTGCAAAATCTTGGCCCCTGTAATGACATCCACAACATTGTCCTTACTTACATTCATTTTGGAGGAATAAATGTAATCTATTAACACCGAAAGCGTCTTGTAGCTCACTCCCTTCACCTTCAAAATGTCCCGAGAAAGACGAGCCTTGAAATAATCGCTTTTTTCAGCTAAAACAGATTTATGTGCTTGAATCTTCTGTCCGCCCACTTCTATGACTAAATCTGGCTCCTCTCGAACTGAGAGGGCTGTTCTCAGCCCGTTACCACTGTGTGTTACAGCCTGTGCTGGTTCAGATTGTCCATATGTTGACCTATAATGTGCAGCATCGGCTCCCTGTGACGTGTTCAACAAGCTACCCAGTGCTTGTTCCAATGACCTTGAGTCGCTTGATGATTTAACCATTTGCTCTCTGGCTTCTGCCCTGAAGCCAAGTGTAGAAGCCAGGCTACTGGACACTTCAGCTCTAGCTCCGTTCGCATCGTCTTTCACTCCATTCTTACCCAAGAACTCGCCCTGCTTAACACCAAGGTCCAGCACATCAGCTCTAGACCCGCCCACTGGCTGAATGTGGTCCTGAAACCCGCTGTCACTGGAGCCACCGTCTTGCAGATAGTCTCCCGCCCCTAAGCTCTGCTGTCCCAAACTGCCAGTTTCTGTTAGACTCCCAGATTCCACCGTGTCCCAGGATGTCTGCTGGCACAGACTCTGACGCTCCTGCACCATCCCCATGTCAGAAACCACATTGTTTCCCAGCCTCGGAATAACATCGTCGTTTCCTTCAGCGATGATGGATTGTTCCGAATCATCATGACCGGCAGCATGAAATATGACATCTGCCTTTACGGTGAACGTGTTTCTGTCTCGCAGGGAGTTCATCTTTCCTCCGTCACCGCCTGTACTTTCAGAGCACAGCTTGTCAAAGAAAAACAAAAAAGGAGGATGAACAATCTAATTTGTCAGAATGTAGCACAGCTCATGATTCGCTGACAGTAGTTCAGCCAAAACTCACGGGGGGCGGGGGGGGGGGGGTTGATGTCCCTTAATTCTTCGAGTCCAGGTGGAAGTAATTCAGAGCCAGCACTGCTTGATGTATCCTAATCCGACTGCCTCAGCACAGCAGTCTGGTTCTCTTGACTGCTCTCCAGACCCTTCAGAGGACTTCATTTCTGGCTTGACCATAAAGTCGTTTCACTGCCACATCCCCATTTTTTCCACCGTCACTTTCCTTTGGCCCTGTGCTCTTCCTCTGGATCTGTATCAAAAAGAAAACGGTTATTTATAATTTACAGCCTTTAGCTTTACATGTCCAAGTTCTGTGGGATGTCCAAATTAAAATGGGGTATACAGTACCAGTCTTAAGTACTTCTGTACCCGGCTGATTGATTTTGTTAATTTTTTTCATCTGAAAATCTTATTTGAATTGTTTGAATCTGAAGCAAATGCATTTATTCCCAAAACATTTTTAAGTGATGACCCTCAGCCATCAACATGCCATCTGTACTTCAAGTTCAAAAGCTTCTCCTAAAGCTGCGCCAAGGCAACGAGGGTGTTTCACATTAGAGATCATTGTCAATCTATAAATAACCGATATATTAATAATCAATAAACATAATACAGACACTTCTATGTGCAGGTGTATCCAAACTTTTGACTGGTGGTCTGACCCCGCCCCCGTCCCTCGACCGTACCGACATAATCAGACAGGGGGCGCTGTTTCTTACGAAAAGTCTCTCAAATAATGTTTTTAATGATTTATAACATTTTGGGTGCTGGAAATCATGACCCTATTTATTCCTAATCTTTGTAGTACTTTAAATGAATGCATGAAATGTTAGTGCTCATAAAGTGTGAATGTGAAAAAGAGGGGAGATGATCTGGAAACGAGGAGAAGGTGTGGAATCCACACAGACGATTTCTCCTCGACATTATTCCAAATGGGAGCACGCAGTGAACGATTCTGGCCCTCCCTTTATAAAGAAGCCCCCCTGAGCCATGACTGCACCCCCGTTAGGGTGAGAGAGTGTCCCTGCATACTGAAACCTTCTGCAGCAGAAACGATATTAAAGCCACTTACGTGTTGAAGTCAGCTGTTGTCTTGTATCAGAGCTCTTATGTAAGACCCCCAGTATTTTCCTCCAGACCCTCCACACTGCAGGTGATCCTGTTTAAATTAAAGTCCAGATCTTCGAGATCATCTGTGATTCCACACGCCAGAGCCCTTCTCCTCTGTCCGTGTGGTCCAGCATCTACCCCAGCCCCCCCCCCCGGAGCACCGCCCCTCTCCTCAAACGCCAGACCAGATCCCAGTGAGCACAAAGGCGACTCAACAGATCGTCCTCCCTTCCTGACCAGTGGAGTGAAGATATCCTCTCCTAATTCCTCAGTGTTACAAAAAAAAAAACGTCGCAGCAGAAGCGGCAGCCTCTCAGTTCTGCTGGGAGCCAGTGGAGCTCTGGATGAAGCCACACCCCCTTTTGTGTTAACCCTACACTACGGCAGATGCTATGGACGAGGCATTCCTTCACATATTCTTGCCTGGATGGCTTTATAAATGGATGTATTTGGGGCAGACCATCCTTTCAGAATGAGGAGAGAAGAATTGACTTGCCTTCCCCATTACACAGATCCAGGATAGAATATACCAAGTCAGGATACAAATCTGTGGTTCCTCATTAAAACACTGAGATGTCTCAGTGCCTCTAGATGCCTCAGGTTGTTTACACACCCTGGTCTAAAGAACTGACCGCCCCCTCCCCTCCCCGCCATGACATTCCCAAAGGTGATGAGATTATGTGTTCCGTTGCTGGACGTTGTGCAGGACAGCTGCTCCCCTCTCCATGATCTCCTGTGTGTTTCCCAGGGCAAGCACTGGGCGAAAGCACGCAAAACGCCAAGGACGAGGCGCTGACAGCTCGGGGACCGCGGGGGGACGGTTAATACAGACACCAGCTGTTCAGACGTCAACATTCAACAAGGGTATTTCTGTGCTAGCTGAAAAAAGGCGAACACAAGAAGAGCGGGCAGGCTGGCAGGGCTGTGTATTGACCTTGGACCGAATTGTCAAGACATCAGTATCGGTGTCGGAGCCCAGGAGACTGGAGAGGGCTCGTGCTGGACCACTGGGAACACAAAGTAAATGAATCCGAGCATTGTGCTCATGACTGAGCTAAAAGGTGTTCCTCAGGGATCTATGCTGCATCCTATTAAAGTTTGGCTGTTTATCCGTAGTACTGCACTGCAGTTGTAGATGGGTGATTGTTTTAAATCTAATGTGTCTTACCAAAGAAATACGCTTGAAATCAGCAGAGGCTTTAAAAAAAAAAAAGAAAGAATATTACATGAAGAATAAAAATGCCTTTAAAGGCACTTTTAAGGTGTCACTCTAACATCTGATTTGTCTAAATCACAAAGACAAGCCAGCCTTGATCAGGCATCGTGATTCTTACTCACATAATGGTTCAAGTCTTGGTTATATTCGCCTATATTCTCCAGATGAGAGAAAAGGGTGGAATGGAGTGTTTCAACATGCTGTAATCATCCAGACAGTTCTTTACTAAAATAACTTCATGAGCTCCAGGCAGCAGCTTGTTCAAACGCATCACGGGACGATTCAACATGTGTCATAATATTCAGAAAAGGAGAACTCCGCTCCAGAGAGTTAGGAAAATAACACCGGGATCTCAGAGTTGATATAAATATGGGCCTCATTTATGTACCGCCAAAAATGGAACACACACAATTGTGAAGTGTATGGAAGTAAAATTCATTCCAAAAAAATTGTGATGGTCCATTTCTTTCCTTTTAAAGGCAGTTCTTTTAACGGCAGGAATGAAAAAAAAAGCACAAATTAGTGTTAGTGACCTCACTTTTTCAGTTTAATAGAGCCTCTCATCCCTCTTTTCATCCAGTTAGGGCCTCAGAGTCATAAAAGGTGTTCAGTTTCCTTTCAGAACAGCTGATTCATGTGCTTGATGCCACATTAACACAAACAAGATTCAAAATAAAAGAAAAATCTAAAAACAAAACATGTTACACATTTTTTGGTAAGAAAAGCATGATTATCACATGACAGATGTACAAGTAAGACTGGACAATATGATTTAGGTATTTGTTAAAAGACACAGTAGACATACACACTTACGGCATCAATATAAAGCTTTTGTAATCCGTTTAAATACCCATTCAGGACTATGTTAATTTAGGAACCTGAAATCTCCCACTAGCATCTAACAGGACCAATATACCTCCACTTTCCGGAGTAAAGGGAACTCTGGCCAGCCAGAAAACCCACAGAAGTCTCTCTTTCACAGAATATCAGCCAGTTTGAGCTTTTCTGGCTTTTTAACATTCTGAGCTGAAGTCTGGGCCTTTGATTGGTTCTGATATTAACGACTCCAACCAATGTCATAGCCTGAAACCCTGGAGAGAAAAGAAGCTGGAAGCCCTCAGCACTGGCACATCCTGGGACATCCTTTGTGATGTGGTGATAAAACTAAACTGTGAGGATTAAATTAAGTCGAGTTACGGATTTACTTTTCACCAAAGGCACGCAAACAGCGAAAGATGCATAGAAATATTTGGCATTAGCGATGTTACTTCGGTTCAGACACTTCAAAAAACACGAACAGTTAGTATTGCAGTATTTTCTCTTCCTCCGTCCAACTTCCGACTGCCATCAGAAAAGACGTTTCAAGTAACCTGAAGGGTTCATATCCATGCGTAAGTGGTTATACAGCCGACATTATGTCTGCAAGCTTTGAGTTTACAGTCCTCCGTTTCTCCGTTTCCCTTTCTTGTCCAACGGTAACCCATTTTTTACACCACGATGAATCTGTCGCTTCCGTGCATGCGCACAGGGGAGGAAAATGCCTCAGAAATGCACAGGCAGGGATCAGCCCTGCACCATGTAATGGCATCCTGGAGAAAGAAGATAAATAATATAAATACATAAAAAATATATGCTGAACTTGACAGTGTATTTATGTACAAGTGTATTAATTTACAGGTTAATGGTGTCGGACTCAATACTGGATAAATACA
Organism: Rhabdalestes septentrionalis; assembly: GCA_037832545.1. Taxonomy (NCBI): domain Eukaryota; kingdom Metazoa; phylum Chordata; class Actinopteri; order Characiformes; family Alestidae; genus Rhabdalestes; species Rhabdalestes septentrionalis. The sequence goes on from JBBMFX010000001.1 coordinate 32,767,012, forward strand.
TCTAGTCTGTGGTTATTATGTCGCTACTGAGGGTCTGGTCTGATAGCATGTAGCTTTTAAAGATGAAATGAAACACATAAAAATGAAATACGATATTTTTCTTACCAAAACGCTCAAAGTGATAGTAAATACTTTATAAAGAACCTGTATAAAATTTCAGATAATCTCACGATGAAAAGCATAACTGGCTTTTAGATCCGTCTGTTCGGAAATGTAACCCTAAACATCTCCTTAAAAGACAAAGCTGCAAAGACAACATTACTTTTCATTATACTCTCATAACACAGTATTTGTTCAGACTAGTACTGTAGATATTTTCGACTGTATTAAACGTCTTGGCCGATTGTTTTGTTTCTCTCGTGTTTTTCTTGCACTCTCACACTGTTTGGTTTTTGCTGTTCTGTTTCGGTTCTTGTTCTGGGCCTGGTACGGTCCTGGAGGAACGTTCTTTCATTTCACTGTGTCCTGTGTGTACATGTTTGAAATGACAATAAACCGACTGGACTAGACTGGACTGGACTTGACTTGACTGGACTGGACTGGACTGTGCATCCTCTCACTCACCCTTCTGTATTATACTGGCCTCCGTTTCCGATTCTCATACACTGAGTATGGGGATCTGCCACACCATGATGGTGGACATGCTCTCCTCGTGCCGCGACTGTTTGGTCTTTCTGTTGACCCGGCGGTGGCCGAGCCCCCCAGAGACCACCAGCAGGGAGCTCACATCTACACGTTGGGCCCGTTTGGCTTTCTGGGACTGGGCGGGGTCGTTCAGCAGGTCGTAGATGGCCCCGTCCTCCGGGCCATGCTCCAGGGAGCTGTGGGATGTTGCCAGCGAGCCGCAGGAGGAGGAGAGGGAGTCCTGGAGGACTGGACCAGGGCCGGGGGCAGGGCAGGGGCCAGGGGAGCTCCTACTCTCTCCCAGCCACACGCCTCTGTCGCTGGAAGTGGCTGGAGCAGAGCCTGGCCTCTCCTCCTCTGGAGAACCACAGAGGCTGGACGAGTGGGCAGCGGCCGGAGCTGCAGTGGCCTGCGGCAGGTTACACACAGGCACGGCTGCGGTCAGGAACTTCACCGGCCCGTGATGAGCGTGGAAGGACACCATGCCGCGTCCTGTGGGGAGAGACACAAATACTGTGTTAACCCTCTGAGGACCAGACTCATTGTGGTCATCCGTTGCACAATTTATACAAACATACATAACATTCAGCATAACTGATTACCACCGGAATTCTATTCAAGTCTTCAATTGTCAGAACAGAACAAAAACTCAGAAAAAATGTATTTATGCAAGTCAAGGTTGCTCACCACTGTTTATTTTATACTGTAATGAAATGCATACAAACCCAAATGTGAATTTGATTTTGATTTCTATCTTGAGACAGTATTTTTTAATTTTTTTTTCTCCTTAAAACAACATTACTCTGTTGGTGGAGAGAGGAACAAGTGCAGTATTAACCCTTACGTTGTTCCGGTCATTTGTTTTACATTCATACATAATCATGAGGTGCAAGATTAGAGGTTTGAAGTAAAATTATTGTCATCAGTAGCTTTGAACACGTACACGGCATGATGAGAGGTTTCTCCTCAGACCACCGTGTCACATAAAGTAACATACACCATTCAACAGACTGCAATTACTACATTACAGTGCAATTACTGAAATATATACATCTACTTTTACTTTTGACTGCACTCTGTTTGAACAGGACAAAAAAGGGAGTAAAATGTCACGATTGTACACGGCCTCCAAATTCATATGGTAATTAAATACCTCCTACATACAAAAACAAATGTGATGTTGACTTTAATTTCTGGTCATTTTTGCTAAGAGATTAAAAACGGCACCACACATGCGTTTATTATTGCTGCTTTTCCTAAGGGTTAAAAGTGAACCTGCTCTGTGCTGAGACAGAGCAAAGCCAAGTAATGCCTTATGCTATAATTACAGAGGCAAGTAGCGCCTTACGCCTTATAATTATACCTGATGTGTGTTCAGCAATGTAAACACACCTCTCTGTTAAAGACGTGAACGCAAGACTACATTTAGGCTGTCAAATAACTGAAAGGTTGATTTATAATTTTTAAGTGACCTCTAGTCAGTTCTATTAACATTTCTCTCTCACACACTCCCTTACACACTAAGATTTCTTGGACCAAACAGTTAAATGCAGCTGTTTGACATGACAGAACTTTGTTTAAACTCTATAAAGCAAGTATATTTGCCTCCTTCACTGTTTACAGCTAATGTTTAGGCTTGGTTTCAAAGAGAATGAGCGTACAGACGCAGTGACAAACTCTCTGCACTCATCTTGGCTCAGACAGTAGTGGTTTATCTAAATCTCGGGTGTGCTCAATTTCCGTCTCTGCCCCGGACGGCAGTATCCGGAGGCCCCCAGGTTCTAATTAGAGTCTGATTCATGTGCTGGGAGTGTGAAATTACCCAGTTTCAGCAGGAATCACCAGGGAGTAGCCATAGGCCTTTAGCCACCAAATGTATCTTGGAGTTTTTAGTGCAATTTAGATACAGTATCTCTACGAGAGAGGAAGCCCGGGTCTTTAAAATAACCCGGCTGCTCTGGCCTGGGCCACACCGAATAATTACAGGATATGCATGAACAAATTAACCCATTCAGCATTTAAGGTTAAACACTCGTTCAGAAGGAACAATGAGGTCATGCTTTTTAGAAATAAATCATCAGACTCTACAACTCCTCCCCCTGTCACACACCCACACAATAATCTGTACAACAACCTGGTGCCACTTTGTTGTGCTTTTGCTTTTTAGGTTTAAATCATCATTATGTGCTATATTTTCTTATTATGTACAATAGTCTACCTTGTGAAATAGGTGCAGTTTTTTTATCGGGAGCTTAAGTATTATTCTTATGTGCATTATTATCTTATGTGCGTCAGTCACACTATCTGAAATATCACTACTTTTGTCACTATTACTAATTTACTCCTTATCGCTGTTTTGTACAATAATCCTAACCACCATTGGTGTTACTAGTAATTCGCTTAACAATAACACAAATCACTTTTCTATGGTATGAATCCCCCAGAAATTGTGTGTAGTGTATTTAATTGTATTGGATTTATTTTAGATTCTATATTGTATTTTGTTCTTGCAACTGTGTGTCTGTGCAGTCGTAACAAAAGCAATTTCCTCTTGGGTTACGGGAGTTTTCTGATTCTGATAATAATGTTGTCACCTTCTTCAAAAGGCTGTATTCCAGATACGGACTGAATTACACAGTCAGCGTGAAGTTAATCTCATAATCCTGTTTAAAGTGAAAGTTTGCTGCAGAGGTTTAAACCCACCGGTGACCTTGGGGATCCCCTGCAGTCTGGGCACAGACAGAGCCACTGTCACGCCAAGATTTGTCCCCACTAGCAGCAAACCATGGCACACCAGCAGACCGCTCACAGAGACCCTCTGGTGACCTGGAGAGGGAGAGGGAGAGGGAGAGGGAGAGAGGGAGAGAGAGAGAGATAGAGAGAGAGAGAGAGAGAGAGAGAGAGAGAGGGAGAGGGAGAGAGGGAGAGAGAGAGAGAGAGAGAGAGAGAGAGA
>JBBMFX010000001.1:32819646-32829714 GCA_037832545.1 Rhabdalestes septentrionalis
TTCATCCATTAGAAACTGAATCAGGAGTGAAGCTGCTGGAATACAGACCATAGAAAAGCTGCTCTACACACACTACTACACTTACAACACATATGGATGACTTTTTTATTTTTACACACACACAGACTTCAATAGTTTAGAAAAGAAGAGACATCCTTGTATTTTACACACTCGTACACACATACACATGCACACAGCCGCAAACTGTACAAACAGTGGACAGAAAAAAGGGAAAAGTGGCCTCTAATTTCTCTGAATACTCTGATATTGGCCCGTATCTGCCTGTTTCTCACTGCATTAAAGATTAATATTGTGTGTATTTGTGTGTGCAAGTTTGTGTGCATGTGTGACCAACCTGTATCCCTATCGAGGACCTGGGCGTTTTCAGGTACTCCTCGGCTTTGGACACCAGAATGGCTTTGTCGCAGGTCATGACGGAGCTGTGGCTGTCGGTGGACGGGTGTCTCTTTCCCGCCATGGCCATGGCCGCCGCCTCCATGGCGATGGTGACGGCTTTGGCGCTGTCCAGGCTGTCGGTGGAGTTGTAGAGGGCTCGGCCCAAACCCAGGCCCAGACCCTCCGAACCCCATAGACCTGGGCGGAAAGACAACAGGAGATAAGGAGGTCTGAAAACAGAACGCGGGAATGTGATGCCATAAAAGGACAAAATATGGTGATGTCATGGTAGAACAATAGAAAGAAAGGTCACAACGCCTCAGAGTAAAAAGGAAGGCAGCAATGTGGAAGAATAAAAATCAACGATGTCATAACAGAGGAACAGAATCTTAAAAGAGATTTGAATATAAAGGAACACAGTTATGTAATAACAGAAGAGGAAAAATGCAGTGATGTCACACTAAAACTGAACAGGGGGTCGTAAAAGCTCATAACAAGAGAACAGATTGTAAAGGAAACCAGTGATGTCCACAGTATTGCAAAAGAGGAAGTCAGTGATGTCACAACAGAACAGCAAATCAAATATATGTCATAACAGAGAGAAAGGTCATGAAGCCTAATAACACATAAAATCGTAATGGAAGAACAAAACACAGCAATGTCAAAACAGAAATTATAGAGGTCATAACAGCTCGTAAAAGGGTAATAAAATGAAAAGGATATGCATTGAAATGTAAATGCATGAAGTTATAGAAAAATGATGAAATCATAATTACAGGACTGATGAATAAGGGGAGATGAGAATGCAGGAAAAGCAGTGAGGGAAGAAAACAGCAGTTACATGAATATGCACAATGCATAATGTACCAATTTCTACTCCATTAACTTATAATAGAAGATAATGTAAATTCGTGTTTCAGGCAGTTTTGTGTTTGGAGCATTTGGGATTTTGCAAAATATAGTAAAAATGTGCATATAGCCTATTTAACTGTTAGAAGCCACTAGAGGCTGCTTTTTTTTATTATTTGGGTTTGCTTTTATTTTGACATGTCTGAGCACCCCAGTTTGTGTATATTATGTGTTTCAGCTGACCGGTGTGTTCAGTCTAAGCAATATTTAGTTTCTATCGCTTTGTCCACCCTTGATTTGTAAGTGCTCCAGTCTCCTAAGTTTATAAATGCTCTATGTTTAGGCCCTCGTGCCTGTTTTGGTTTATAAATTAAAGAACCATAGAGCATGGAAATCTGTGTATGCGCCTCGTATCTCGAGAGGGAGAGTTCTGACAATATATAAAGTACTGTGCAAAAGTCTGGAGCCTCCACTCATTGCTATTGTTTCAGTGTATTTTGCTTTAAACAACTTTGTTGGTGCAAAAATACTATTTTATTTCTCATCACTGGCATAATGAGTAGATGAAAAGGGAACAAATGTTTTACTGTGACAGGCTGCAAAGTGCCTAAAGATACTAGGAGCTTTTATAAAGGAGTTCCAAGCACTCAGCATTCAGCACCACCAGTATACTGATCACTGCCTTATCGTCTGGAATCGTCTGCTCCTGTTTTTTCACTGGTTCAGGACTTCAGTTAGATGGTCTTTGTTCTGTTTGAATGATTCATACGTAGGTCACCGTGTGTCTTAGCAAACAAAAACATTCCTCTGAAACTGGCCAGGTTCAGGGACTGACTGGAAATAAGAGTATTTGAGAGTCCTTCAGGACTTTTAAATTCTCTATATATGTATAAATATACAGAATATACATAGTTGTACTGCATTGTTGATCATTGGGCAGACTGGAGTGTAAATAAATCTGGTTGGTCAGGGTGCGGACCTCCTCTGGCCAGGCGGCCCTCGTGGTAGGCGTCCTGCGTGGACTCGGTGCTGCTCTGCGCCGTGATGGAGATGAGGGGTTTGGAAGTGCTGCGGGGGGGCACGGGAGGGGGCGTCCGCTTATAGGTGGGAGTGCTGGGAGTGTAGGTGACCGCTGGATGTGGAGGCAGAGAGAAACACATTCAAACAAACAAGTCAGAACTATACATTAACCAACCATTAACAAAATCCACTTTGTTACAACACCCACCTTGTATTTCTCCTCACTGAGTTCTTCGCGAGCACCACCTACATTATAAGTTCAGTTACAGTCACTGAAGCCATTCTCTTTATCAGTGCTCAGTTTCTGGCCACAGGCCTGCTGTTGACCACATGATATTTAGGTAGTGGAGCAGGTCTGTGTGAGAGACTACCCATTAATTAACCATGCATCTGTCTGTTTTCTTTAATTATACACCAGCAAAGTGGATCTTCAAGGTGTAAAACCAACAAAGGTCAATGTATAAGAAACACAGTATGGACAGTAAAGTCGATGGTTAGTAAACACTCATTACATACAAACACATACATGCCTGCAGTGATGAAATTCTTTTCCAACCTGACCGGGACCACATAATCTGGTTTTCAGAATCTAAAATCTTTATTGATCCTGGAGGAAATTGTCATTTTTGAAGGCTAAAACTGACCCAAGTCCAACAAAATATGATGTGAAACTGACCTGGGCCATGCCAACATCAGCCACAGTACTAACTAAACCTGACAGAATGTTACCGCACTTGGGCAATAACAGACACCCTGAGATCCCAAACCAAAAAAACTGCAATCTGCTGATTATATAATATTGTATATACATTGTATTAAAATGATATTAAAACGAATTATCCTGACACTCAATAAATATTCCCTATAGAGGTCTTACAAATCAAATAAAAAATAGGTGTCTTTCTGGGTATGCTAAACTGTATTTTGCTGAACTGATTCACTGTTTATCACTTGTGTTTCTCAGGATGGTGGACTTTGTGTAGTCTAAGTGTACAGAGCTGGTTCTTTCAGTGCCCTAAGGCTCTCAGTTTATCATCATCTGTATTAGAGTCGTGCAGATCGGCTTTTTTTAAAACCCGCCCCAAACTGACCCGTCAGGAGACCCATACCGGCCCATCCTACACGCTAAAACAACACGTAGATATTGACCCAAAACCCAACCCGACCCGAGGAAAAAAAAAAGTTTACAATAATGAAATGCGTTTTGTAACATTACAATTTATTTGCCTGGGACTATTTTCATTTATGATAAAATTGTTAGTTGTGCGCTCAGTCAATTTCCTGCACTGGAACTGGACAGTACATTTTGTGGAAACCATATGAAAATGTGGACATAGGGGAGGGCTATAAGACACAATACGGACTTCAGCTCGGACCTTCTACTTGGACGAAATGTAATACCTGGACCTCAGTGACTTTTAATTGAATGCCCCTGTGCTAGACTGAGGCAAGTTAAGAGACAATGAGAGTGGAGAAGAAGAATGAAGTTAGGAAATAACCCAATGCAGGGGAAGGGAAGGGTCAAAGTGGGCTGTGGGAACTCCAGTGTACTGATGTCTGTCCAGTCAGGTCCCATCAGATTCCAACAAATAAAACTTTACTATGTGCTACAAAACAGCACTTTAAATCAGTTGGGACACATGAGTCTCACACTGCATTAAAGAAGATGCTGAGAAAGTAATGTTAAACTGTGACATTCAAAAAACAACATCCCGCTTCTGGTGTGTGACTGTACAAATGTGTGTGTGTGTGTGTGTGTGTGTGTGTGCGATGAAGACTGCTGACAGTTATCTCCACTCGTCCTGCTCCGGTGATGAGTGAGGGATTAGCCTCTTTCTTTCAAGTGCAAATGAAAGCGGTCCTCTAATCCAGCCAGATGGACCACTAAATGGCTTTTTTGGGCTTGATCGGCCTGCTCTCGGCTTTTTAAACAGAATTCTTTGTCAAACGAATGGGATGGAGGGTGTTAGCAGGGGAAATTCCTCCTTCTTGTGCTCAGCAGAGAGGGAGGCAGGCAGTGGAGGTCAAAGAGACTCCATGCGCTGACCTTCATGGAATTCCTTCATTAGAGTAAAACCCTCCTCAGTTTTGACACTGCAGTTGTAATAAACTTGTGCTTGAAACTGCTGCAGTGAAGACGATGCAGTTTCATAGGAGGAAGTCAGTGATAAAGACCCAAACCTCAATTAACCACAATTAAACTTAGCTATCCAAAATAATCAGCATTTTGTTAAGAGAATGAAGAGATATTGTACAACTTAAGCAATCATTTGGTGGGGCTAAGTTGTCTATAGGAGATTGATAAGCTTACTGTATTTACATTTATGACATTTTATCTTTGCACAAAATCACTCTCACATAAAGAGATTTCACCAGTTTAATTCTTGACAGTTTCGGTCTCTTTCAAAATGAGCCGTTTCAGGGCGCTGTCCCTTTTATGCAAATAAGCTGTTGCTGGCCACACCCAACCTTTCCCTTGCTTAAACTGCATTTAACTTCTGAATTTTACATAAGAATCCATGTCCATCACACCAGTGAATGTGCTTCTTCTTTCTTTCTTTCCTTCTAGAGCTTAGATTGGGCCCAAAAAATGAAACCCGACTTTGTGTCCGAGCCCAGCCCGGCCCGACAAATTACTTGTAATAATAGGCCAAAGCCCGAGGCTCTATCGAGCCCTATATGTTCAATCCCAAGTCGGATCCAGAGCAAGATGAACGCAACACTTTATGTGTGATTTGCCTTTGCCTGTAGACATTGCTCTCAGCTTATCCGTCTTTGTAAAAATAGCAGACAAAATGGCGGATCCTCAACTAATGTAATGTTGGGGCGCAGCATAGCGCGCTGTATACCTCCGCAGGAACAAAATATGCATTTTATGCCATTATTTTCACACAAATTTCTTTGCTATAACTAATAGCAGAGGTTGTTTTATTGTGTTTTGAGCGAGAAACAAGAATTTTGTCTTTTGAATTATATGGCTCAGTGGATTGTGCTAATAAGACCAAGGACATAAACTAACAAAGGTGAAGAAAAAGGTCCATTTTGATTTAAGCCAACAATTACCTAAAGTGTACAGCAGGGATTGCTGGAGGTTCTGCTGCTAAATGGAATGAGTGGTCTTGGCATCAGTTAGATGCTGGCATTCCCCCGAACACCTCCATCAGAGCTATTTATCAGTATTTCTTTCACCATTTCAAATGGCTTTGGTGTGCTGAATCCCTGCATTACTGAAAGAGCTAACAGAAGAAGTCTTTCCGCATGTCCTTGTTTTTCCCTCTGTCTCTCATTCTTCTGTGCCCTCTGCCTCTCTTTCTCCTTTTCACTTTGCCTCTCTCTTTGTAACAATGCAAGTGTTAACAGATGAATGGCGGATGGAGTGCGATTCGGTGGGGACTGGCTGGACTTATGGCTCCCTACTGAACAATTCTTTTGGCAGTAACATCTATTTCCCCTCTTTTCGCCTCCTTCTTTTTTCCCTGAACACAAATTCCATATTTCTGTAAACAGTAGCCGAGATTGGGCCTGCTGAGCCAGGGCCTGTGGAGTCAAGGCTACTGATCTGAGACCTTCTTCCTCTTATTTTCACTGCCTTCCTTTTTCCCTGAAAATAAATGTCATATTTCTATAAACGGTAGCCCAAATTTGGCCTGCTGGGCCCGCTGGGCTTAGGCCTGCATAGTCAAGACTACAGATCTAAGACCTGTTTAAAACAGGCTTGCTTGATGCCAGAGGTTCACTTCTTAAATCTTCTTAGGACTTGCTGATTTAATGCTCGGGCTTCTCTTCTTGTGAATTGACCTAGGGCTTGTTTAAAGTCAGTTCAGTGAGTAGCTTTCTTGTAATCTGTTTAAAGTAATTTGGTTCAATGTCTGGTGTGATTTTGGAACAGTGAACTGATCCCACATCTGCTTAAAGTTACGTGGATTCATGCCAGGGATTGTACACTAAAGTAGCTTTTAGAGTTTGTGTTTCTTGAGATATTGAAATGTGTCAGTTGCAGCGCCCCCATGGATGAAATTACACTAAATTTGGTGAGCTTCCACAGAATTTGATAGTGATGCAGAGGGTCAAATTTTGTGAAGTTGGAAATTTTCCGTCCAAAGATATTGGCAAGAGAAGGGCTAGATTTCTGCATCGGCGTTATTCACTAGGGGGCACTACTCCACAAATGAGCTGTGCACCTTCTACTAACTTGCAAATCATATTTTGTAACCTTGGCCAAAATGGATACTCCAATTCAGCGGGCGCTACTGTAAATGGACCCCACCCCCCCAAAGCAGATCTTGTAGTCCATACTGACCATGTTGGGATAGAAGCACACCTAAATTGGTGATGTCTAAGTAAATAAAACCCTCGACCACAAAAAGAAAAAAACAACATAACGGTAATAACGATACTGCAACAAGGTTTTTGATCCGTAATAGCACACAAATGTCAACGGAATGGGAAAAGATAAAATACGAGAAAAGCATAGTATCAGGGCTCCTTAATGGCTGTTTTCCAGTTTTCCAGAGGGACATTCATTTATACACTGAACATCACAAAGGGTGACCCTAACGAGAACAAACTGATGTGTTCCTACATCTGCTGTGGGGCGATAACGTCATTTTCCCAGCGCTACTTGCTGTCCGACACATCGAGTTATGCTGCGAGGGAGGCCATCCGGGATCTGCTTTAAATCTGTCACACCCTAACGAATACTAGATCCTAGATTAGCCACTTTAACTCTAAGGGGCTTTAAACCCACGGACTCTGATGTGTAAAAAAGCTCTCCGGCTCCGAGATGCTTTATGAACATGGCCCTGGAGATGCCCCTCTGATAGTGTGCTTGGAACATTAGGGATTATGGGGGAGCGGATGCAGGTTTAAGAGTTTGAGGCGGTTCTACTCCGCTGAGCTCTGTTGCGCTACAGCAAAGCTTGATAAACTACTTCAGCCATAATGAAAGGGATCGGAGCACTTTATCCCAACACGGCAATCTCCATTCATCAGCAAACACGAGCGGATGCTCAGGCTCATAAGAGACACAAAGAAAAAGAGAGCTTGTTTGTATATGTGCCCTATGAATGTGTGCGAGTGTGCATGGGTGTGTGTGTATGTGTGTGGGTGGGTGGATTGTAATGGTGTGTATAGTGAGGGCATTTGCTGCAGATCGAATTTATGGCCCCTTAGAAAACAGCGGCTGCTTTCGTGGGCTTTTAATGCTATGCAAATGCGGCTGGGCCAGAATTAATAGAGACGCTCCATTATAGTCAATGTCACTCTGCAGGTGAGGCCGCACGGCAACCGAGAGGGCCATGCATCATCGTTCTCGCGGACACGGATACTCACTTCTAAACACCTCTCTATAAACACCACAGCATGGGAAGTGTGCGGAATGCCTCAGACAGGAATAGATTTTATAGGATTTCCATGTCGATCCATGCACCCCCCCAACCCCACCCCCAAGCTCTCTAGACGAGAGACGAGTCTATAAAATGTTGTGCTTCCCGAATGGGGCAAAACTGTAATAACGTAAAAACGCAATAAAACAAACATTTGGCCCTGAGCTGGAAGAGCCAGGCTCCACCTCGTAGCTTGAAATTCACTTCTTTGTTCAGAATATCTGCAGAATTGGATGGTTCAGATGATGCAAAATGCTCTGGAGTCTCACACCAAGCCAAAATTGCTCACAGTGCAAGGAACCAGATCCCTGATGCTGTTAAAGTCATAACATGCAATGGTTATGAATACACTGCCTGATGACGGTTTTATGATGGCTTTTACATTCGTGTCTGAAATATTTATTGGAAATCCATTTAGGGTGGAGGGAAGAAATCAGGGAATAAAAGTTGTTTTCAGATCTAGAATCATCATCAACGTGACATTACAACTCAAAAGAAACATGTATGTGCACTGGCAGGTATGGGTAGTGAATATAGTGTCTAATATTTGTGTTTTTTCTATTCACCTACACAGTACAAAAAATCTGCTCGAGAAAATAAACAATGAATGTTAAAATTTGGGTTCAAGATTAGTGCAATTCTTATCTAGCCTGTGTAATCGGTGTTATTTAGCTCCATTATTTAATGCAATGGCATACATTTGTGATTTCTTACATATAAATGGTCTAATGGGGCAGGTTTTTTGATTGATTAGGGAGTTCGCCCTGCAATCTGAAGGTTGTGGGTTCAAATCCCTGATGGTGTAATCACCGAGCCACACTTGAGTAAGGACCTGTCCCCACACAATGCTCCCCGGTGTCCCTCACTGGTGGCTGTCCCCTGCTTTACTTGGTGTTAGGGTTAAATGGGTTAAATGCAGAGAAAGAATTTCACACTGTTCATGCTGTGTGCTGAGCTTTGGTGTGTTCTTGCATGACTACAAGGGACCATTTGATTGCAAGAACTACCAGAACATTGTAGCTCTGCTTTCTCCATTAGTGCAATACTGCAGGGTCTAGACTGATGGATTTTGGTATCTTCACAAGACTGGTACCAACCAGTCCTAATGGTATTCCAGAGTGCTCGCCTTTTTACCAATAAATTTAAAGTCACATTACTTGATAAACAATAATAATTATGAGAGTATGTGTTGATCGTTAATTTCAGAATTGTTATGCAAACAAATCTCTGAAGGATAGTATTCCCGAGGCTCTAAATCTTTTAATGGATAACCCGCAGAGGGAGGGGTTCTGGAGAGCTGCCCGAGCGGCGGCTTGCTGAGAGAAAGAGCAGCAAACGGAGAGCATGCAGGAGAACAAACACCGGTTCTAGACTGTTTGACACCGTTTATATTTACTGAAATCAGAGTTTACTGATACACTCCGAGTTCTAGGGGTTAATAAATGTAGGTCTATGTCTGTGACAAAAGACTTCATGTAGCATATTGAGAGGTACCATAGAAGGAGAGTTTTGCTGATGCTTTTCTATTCAACGTAGAAAATGATCTTTGATTTTTCATGTGACCCTGTGTTGCTGGACCTGAGCAGATGGAAATGCGTGATGTGGGTAACTAACCTCAGCACAGTGGGAGGGAGAGAGAGAGAGAGTCAGCAAGAGAAAGAGAGATAGAACGAAAGAGAGAGTCAGCGAGGCAGTGAGAGAGCAAGAGAGAATGAGAGAGAGAGAGTGAGAGTGAGAAAGAGAAAGCGAGAGAGACAGAGAGAGAGACAGAGAGAGACAGAGAGAGAGAAAGAGAGAGAGACAGAGAGAAAGAAAGAGAGAGAGACAGAGAGAAAGAGAGAGAGAGAGAGGCAGCGAGAGAGACAGAGAGAGAGAAAGAGAAAGAAGAGAGAGAAACAGAGAGAAAGAGAGAGAGAGAGGCAGCGAGAGAGGCAGTGAAAGAGAGAGAGAGAGAGATGGAGCAGGTAAACGGGGCTGATGGGGCAGAGGCCTGATAACAGCTAGCCTCAGCTGTCACCTCTGCTGCTCTGGCTGCTGTGTACGGACAGCTATAGAGCAGGGGAGGGCATTTTTTATGGAGCTGTAGCTCATATAATGAAGGCGAGCAGAGAGCCGGTGCCAGCGTTGGCTCAGCGTTGGCCCGGCGCTGGCTGGACGCTGGCCGCGGTGACCATGCCCGCTGCCACTGTGAGTGATAGCTAAAGTGCTGTGGTTCTAAGACAAAAAGTGCCTGACAGTGTGCCGCAGCTTCCCGGGGATGGATGGCCGGACTCCTCGAGCTAAATATAGCATCACAGCAGGGAAAAGACGCAGGCGTTACAAAGGTGAGAGAGACAGAGAGGGGGGAGAGAGACAGAGAGAGAGAGAGAGAGAGAGAGAGAGAGAGAGAGAGAGAGAGAGAGAGAGAGAGAGAGAGAGA
>JBBMFX010000001.1:32832256-32850713 GCA_037832545.1 Rhabdalestes septentrionalis
GGTGGGGGTGGGGTGGGGGGGCAATTCACATTCCACTGCAGTTCTCCAGGCTCACTGCGATAAACCCCTAACTGCCCTATGAATCAATAAAAGCCCGATCCCCCGTCACGACTCTGAGCTGGGTGAGGAGACCCCTCTCCTCTAGTTAATAACACGAACCCGCCAGGCCCCCGTCCCCAGGATTATTCATTAGAACTGAGGTGAAGCTGTTTTTATCATAAATCAGAGGGGTTTATAGAGGACACTGCTGTGGTGATCATGCTTTTGTTGTGACAAAGTAGGACCTTCGGGGCAAGAATTCCTCAAGGACATTTTATATCAGGCATTATATCATCTAATGGAGCATCAATGTGCATAACAGCTTGGAATACAATTGCCTTGTTAATATTGTTATTGCTACTTATGTTGTAACTTAAGTAAAAGAAGTTAAAAATGGTTATAAGAGAAGATGCTGGTGCTCATAAAATGCAGTAATTATTGAAAAACGACAGATGTGTTGTTGGGGTTTGCAGGAGTGTATTTGCTGGTTTAATTTACAGACACCTTTATGTTAAAAGAGGAGGAATATTTTTTCTATTCTGTGGTGCCATCTCTATCTCTCTGTATAGAGGTTTTATTTTCTCTGCACCATTTTCTATCTTACTTGCAGTCATTATTGGGTGATCCACTACAGGCTTTAGATTGAAACTGACTGCTGAAAAGTTTTAGAAAACCCCAATTTTTCTTTTTTTTAAAAATTGATATTCAAGAAGTTCAATGTCTCATTGTTCATTCTGCCGAAAGTTCTTTCCAACTATGTTCAGAATGTCCTATAAATGTGCAGCACTTAGCTTAGCTTTCATTTTTCTGTCCCGTTCATCTTAAAGCAGCTCAGAGGGGTTTAAATCTGGAGACTTCTTGCCACTCCATGTTTTCCAGCTCTCTATCTTTTTGTATTGTCTGAGGTAGCTCTGGCAGAACTTGGACTAATGTTTTGGGACACATCTTGCTGTAGGATGAACCCGACCAACTCGGCACAAACCAGAGGTCCTGCATGGAGCTCCAGGATTATTTCCCACTTCTGGGTGACCTCAACATTTTCAAACCTCTCGCAATTCAGCACTGTCGTTTGTACCATTTCATGCTATTCGTTGGACTCTAACTGTTTGAATTTCAATTAAAAAACACTGGGGTGTTCTAAAACTTTTCACCAGCAGTGTATTTTCTTTCGAAGCTGGAAGCTACCAAACCTGCTGGAAAGACCAAAGCACTGGAGCGAGCTGAACGAAGGCGTGGGGTAATTCATGCAGCTACAACGAGACTGACTCTCATTGAGGAGGAAGTCGGTAAGGACCAACCAGACTGTGATAAGCTGCGAGAAATACTGTTGGTGCTGATGGTGAAGGAGGAGAGTTTGATTGACTTGAACAAGGCCATTGATGATGGAACTCCAATGCCGGATTTAGAGGCAGAGATGGAGGGCGCGCTGGAGTGTCAACACTGTATTATTGTCTTGAAAAACATTTATTATTGTCTTTGTTATTGACATTTTCAGACTACCGTGCCACTGAAAGTGTGCAGATGAGCAACGCAAGTGCGATTTCAAACAAAACATGCATTTAGAGTTAGAGATAGCGAAGTTTAATGGAGAAATCAGCCATTGGCAGGAATTCTGGAGTCAGTATGACACAGTCGTTCATAGTAATGAATCAGTGTGTAAAGGGAAGAATTTCTTGTATCTAACTGGTCCAGCAGCAAATGCTGTAACTGGATCTGGTGTAATATGACTGATGGCAACTATGATGCGTTAAAGCTACTACATGAGCGGTTTAGAAGAAAGGACATTGTTGTTACTGCTCACATGTCCAAATTATTAAACTCGGGTGAAAAGATCATAAGATGTTACAGCTCTCAGGCAACTTTATGACAATTATGAGATACAGAATCCCAGTCTAGCGTCTTCAGGTGTGTCCACTGACACATCTGCCCAGTACTGTTACAACTAATTCCAGATGACCTTGCGTTAGCTTACATGCACAAGTCAGGCTATAATAGGGAATGGACTGTGCTCAGCCTGTTCGATTCCTGCTAAATGAAGCTCAGAGCACGGAAAGAGTACTCCAATTGACAAGACCTGGCAATGTACAAAGAGATAATGCACAAAGTAATAGAATGCTCACCCGGGCAGCATCCTTTAATGGGCATGAATCCAAAACATGGAGTACACCATCAGCAGCTGTGTTACATACAGCCAGTGATGCTCCTCAGACCTGTGCTTTCTGTGACAGCCCTGACCATAAGCCAGAGCACTGCCCAGACTAATTTTTACCTGCTCGCAAGGAGAAGTTGAGAAAATTTGGAGGATGCTCTGTGTGCCTATGCTCAAACCACATAGCAAAGTTCTGCAGATTTAAGTAAACACAGGCATCACCAGTCAGTCTGAGATCAAGCCCAACTGCAGCCTGACACTAGCGATGGCGGTCCTGATGCTGTGGTCTCTTCGGTGTCCAGCATTATAAAGTTGAAGCCTGATGGTCGCAAATCCATACTGCTTCTGACGGTCAAAGCATGGACAGAATGCCCAACATGAGGGAGAGTCACACACTGTATGCTTGACGGGAGAGAGAGCCAGAGAGGGTTTATTCACAAGAATGTTGTGAAGACACTTAAACTGCCAGTAGTAAGGCAAGGGACATTACACTTCAATATCACTGGTCTACTGCTGTGGTGACAATGAAACTCTATGGTGGTAGGGTGCTGCTAGAAAGTATGTGGAATACAAACCCAAGGATTCAGATCGAAGCTGTTGAAATCCTTCAAGTGTGCGGCTTTTATAAGAGGACCTGGTGAACACACTCAAGAAGAGTGCAAAAGCAAGGGCCTGCAACAGTGCTGTTTTCCTGTCAGAGGATTATAATAGTCCAGATTTTTTCCTTACTAATAGGAGCAGACTTTTCTAGCATCTGGTAAGGTCGAGAGGATGTTGCCATTGAAAGCACCTTAGGATGGACTGTGCAGGGGCCAGTTTCCTCATCCTGTGTGGCCGAGGCAGCTTGGAGGAAGATGTGCAACTCTCAAAACAGCCGCATGCTTTTTGGAAGATGGAATCACTGTGCATTGTCCAAGAAAAAAGGCCATGGCACAGATAAAGTTGCAAGAAGTCAGTACCATTTAAGGATGGGTGTTATCATGTGCCCATAGAGACCTGGCAAACCAGACAGATCTTCCAGACAACTTCAGTCTAAGAAAAGATTTGAAAGCTAAAAAGAGAGTTAAGGCTAAAACACTGCAGCATTGCTTGCATGATATAATGATGTCATCAAGTTTTACAGCAGCACGACATGTGCGAGGATATCCCAGAGAACATTCCTGCTGTGAAACATTATCTCCCACATCATGCTGTACTCCGGGAGGGTAAAACAACAACCAAATGAAGAGTTTGATGCATCGTCACATGTAGAGGGTTGACCATCCCTTAATGACTGTCTGCTAACAGTGTGGCCAGTCTAAATCCTAATCAAATTCAGAATGCACCAGGTAGCTTTTACCGCAGACATTACCAAGACGTTTCTGCAGATATCTAAAGATGAGGAAGAGCAGAAACATTTACATTTATGGCATTTAGCAGAGGCCTTTATCCAAAGCGACTTCCACTCCCTACATACAGGGGGCAGTCTCCCTGGAGCAACATGGGGTTAAGGGTCATGCTCAGGGACCCAGTGGTGGTGCTGGAGGTAGGAATCGAACCCAGGAATCGAACCCCAGGTAGTATCCTACCCACTGAGCTACCGCCACCCTTACAAATCATGAGGATGAGTAGAGTGATATTTGGGGTTTCCTCGAGTCCGTTCCTATTAGCTACAACAACACGAAAGCCCATCAGGCAGCAGGAAACTGGCAGTATAAGACTGTAGAGACACTCTGTATGTTGATGTTTTCATGTAATTTTAAAGAGGGAAATGTATTACTACCACTACACAGGCGATTCTGTCACAGCATGAACGCCTGCAGATGGAAAACAGATTCACCTGTGCTGAAATCCCACTGGGCAGAAAGTGAAATGGAATGTACAGCAGACATAGACTTTCATAAAGGTGCACTCAAGGTGTTAGCATCGGTCTGGAGAGCAGAAAAAAATGAACTGGTATTTGATCTAAAGACCGGGTTAGGTGACTCGCTAGGTAAAGGAAACACCAGAGAAGTGTATTGAAGTCACCGGCTCGCATCTTTGTCCCCACTGCGTTTCTTACTACATACACCAGTAGAGTGAAGTGCCTATTTCAAGAACTGTGGGTGAGAGGAATCAATTGGCATGAGCAATTACCCTCAGACTTGAACAAAATATGGAACCACTAGTGCACGGAGCTGCCAAGACTCCACCTGCTGGCCATTTCAAGGTGGTACCAAGTTGAGATTCAGCAAAACTCTCAGACTAAATTGCATATTTTCTGTGATGCTAGTGAAAGGGCATGTAGTGCAGTCGCTTTTTTGCAGAGAAAGAATAAAGATGTAGAGATTGTGACAAGTTCTGTAGCATCCAAACCAATGGTGGCCCCACTAAAAAGAATGATTTTGCCAAGACTGGAGTTTATGTGGGCTTTAATTGGCGCAAGGCTTGGGAATAATCTTCTCAAACCATTGAGCATTGAAAGACATCAGCTGTGGACAGATTCCATGACTGTTCTTCATTAGCTATGTAGTGCAGCACACGAGTGGAAGCCCTTTGTAGAATACCCACTAGAGTTCTAAGTATAGAGAACCTCATACAGAGTCAGCTGTGGTGGAATGGACCTACTTCCGCTTATAACACACAAGAGATGGATCAGAATGTGGACAGAAAAGAACTTAGAGCGAAGCAAGGGGCTGCAGTATGTCTTGCCAACACGAGCCAGGAGCAGCCGAAGTCTCCTGGATAACACAAGAACATCAGCTGTGTTCAGGACAGGACATAAAGAGAGATTCAAAATGTAAAGACTTGAAGCCATTTTTAGATAAAAACAGCCTTATCAGTGTAGGAGGAAGGTTACAGCAATCTAGACTGTCATGAGAGAACAATGCATGCTAGTGTTAGAGACACTTTAGTACAAGTGAGGGATAGGGATTAGATTTTGAGGGGTAGATGATTGGTAAGTGGTTTGTGAGCCATTGCTACAGCTGTAAAAGACTAAAGATAAAGCCAGTGCAGCAATTGTCTAGGTCCAGACAACTGAGAAATTCCTAAAGAAGCTTATTTCAGATTTAGATTTAGATTTAGATGTTATTTGTCACATACAATGTCATACATGGTACAACATGCAGTGAACTGCTTTTTGCAATGCCCGACCTTTAAAAAACAGTAAAGAAAACAGTAGAAACAGTAAAAACGTAAGATGGTAAGGATGGTGAAGATAAAGTAAGGTAAAGGTAAAGTGCGGATGCATTACCAGAGATATAATATACATATACATATAAAAACTGTGTGGAGGTGGTTTATTAATGTAAATATAATATATATATACATATAAATATAAATATATATATATAAGAACTGTATGGGAGGGTGGAGTACTAATACACATAGTGTTTGGGGTGGAGTATTAATAGACATTTTATCCATAACATACATATAAGAACTCTATGGGGTGGAGAATGACTATGATATATAAACATTTTACGAGTAAAGGTTACAAAAGTGCGGGTGCAACGGAGAAAGATGTGAATAAGGGTATGAATACAATAAGAATAGTAGTCACAGTTTTAGATGTTAAGGACTCTGTAAAGTTATTTATTCTGACAATGCAAAGACATTTAAGAGAGCGATCCAGGATCTGAAGGAAATATGGAAATCATTCAATGTGTCAGGGGCCACAAAACTTTTCACTGAATAAGGCATCACCTGGGGGTTTATTTTAGGTTTTGGTGGGGAGGCTTCTGGGAGAGACTTGTTAGGTCAGTGAAGGAATGTTTAAAAGGAGTCCTAGGGAAAGCCTTGTTGGGGTTTGAGGAATTGGCTCCACAGAGGTGGAGGCTGCACTCAATGCAAGATGATGCAAGTGAGTCCGTGCCCCTGACGCCCTCTCATTTTCTCACTGAGAAAAGATTGACATCGCTGCCGTCAAAAAACGCATTCCTTATGTCTCAGGCAACTGGCCTGAATCAAAAGGACATGGGTCAGAGATGGAGGTACAGACAGAGACTTTTAAATCAGTTTTGGACTCTGTTTGAGGGATTTGATGTCAGCTCACAAATGCAAGACACTAACGCCCCCTATGCTTAAGGTGGGAGATGGTTGTGTTGATTGGAGAGGCCAATATGCCAACCTGGAGAATGGGCAGGATGACTGAATTGTTTCCAGACAGGGATGGACTGATTCTTTCCTGCTTAGTTTGTATTTCTTCCAGAAATCTTGAGAAGGCAAGCACAGTTATTACACAGAAATGGTTTAAGTGTTTGGCAATTGTATGGAAGTAATTAATTCGTGTAATGTGTGGCGTACTGTATAATGATGGGTGGGGAGGTTGTTGTAGCTTAAGTAAAACAAGTTCATGACTAAAACTTCGTTGTAAGAGAAGATGGAAAACTAAGATATTAAGCATTTGCTGATGTTCATAAACTGCAGTGATTATTGAAAAATGACAGATGTGTTGTTGCGTCTTTATGTTGAAATAGGAATAAGTGTTTTTTTCTATTCTGTGTTGCCTTCTCTATCTCTCTGTATAGGGTTTTATTCTCTCTGCACCATTTTATTGTTAAACATGCAATCAGCAAATAAATGTTTTCTGACCAAATCACACGCATGGTCCTTATTGGAAGCTTCCACTACTTACTACTGCTATAATAATATCAATAACAACAACAACAACAACAACAACAACAACAACAATAATAATAATAATAATAATAGTAATAATAATAATAATAATAATAATAATAATAATAATAATAATAATAATAATAATAATAATAATAATAATAATAATAATCACTGACAGGGAGTCTTTTCTTTTGAGATAAGGATATGATGTTATAAAGTTCCTCATTTCAATATTTTTTTTATTTATATAATAAAAATAATGAAAAATATAATACTGCTATTACTACTACTACAACAAATTATACTACTACTAATAACAAATGACAACAATATAATTACTACTACTACTAATTGTCAGGGCCTTGCAGAGATGTTCGAAAGGGCGGGTGCTCAAAGTTTAAAAAGGGGCACATAGAACCAGGCTGAATAACAACAACCCACATTCATCAAGAATATAGTATGGAATCACATAATACTGTATCATACTATATACTATAATATCCAATATCTGAACTTAATATCAGCATTTTGTCATATTTGAAATGTAAATTTAATCTACCTGGTTGTTAATATATATTTTTTTAAATACAGTGTTTTCTTATACCATAATAATCCTTAAGTATGTGGATATGCATATTCAATCTTTTTTTTATGAAATACAAGCAAGCCAGAAAGGGGTAAAGCTGCCCAGACATCAGAGTTCTCATGGCAATATATAAATGTTCATACCTTTAAGTGCCAAATTATCAAGAAAAACAATTTGCTAATCTTGTAAAATAAATACTAACATAAATTCCATAAAAAATTAATATAAACTTTGGAGAGAAATCCAAATAAAGACTGTCTTTGGAAATATCACTGTACTCAGAGGTGGGTGGTATGAAAGTAGCCAATCCGAGCACGCGATTTATTTCTTCTTGTTGCTGATTGGCTGCTACCCTTTGACGCATCCCCCACTATACTCAGGGATGGGATGTTTTAAAGCAGCCAATCCGAGCACGTTATGTATTTCTCCTTGCTGGTGATTGGCTGCTGCTAAGAAATTCCCAAGCCTCTCGCATGTTCTCATGTTGTTCGTATTAGTGTATTTAGCTGCTTATGCCAATGAAAATGACAGCGCATACCAAGAATAACGCACATGCATGAATTACCGTATAGGCTATAAAGCCATAATACTGTCGTATTTACATTCTAGCACTGCAGGAGTTCAGTGTAAACTGTATAGTACTAATACAGGTTTATCTTTCCAATTTCTTTAAGGCTAATGAGTTTTAAATGAAATTAAAGTGTTTTGGAAGCATATTTGAGGGCATATTTGGGGTTTACACAATAGAAATAGGCCTTTTTACCACAACACAATGCATATTTTCACTATACACAGGTGCTTTTGGAATGTAACCACCATGAAATCGGGGGATTACTATACTCCTGTGTGCTATAGACTACTCACTGGTTTTTGTTGCATCAGTCTGCAATTATTTTCCCCTGCAGCTCCACACCACCCAGCCAGCAGAAATGCCGGCATTGGTTAATTGTCGTCATGTGATTGATACAAGCCAGAATCTTTTATTTAGCACAATTGTGATTAATATTTAAATGTTATTGTTGAGGGGCACAGGCGGAACTCCACACGCACACACACCTTAAAAAATGCCTCAAGAAAAGGTTATTTAGGGTACCCTGCCAATAATGATAATAATAATTATAGTAATAACACCCCTCTACCACCTGTTAACACTAACCCGTCAGGCCCCGGTCTCCCTGATTATTCATTAGAACAGAGGTGAAGCTGTTTCTATCATAAATCAGGTGGGTTTACAGAGGACACTGCCAGGCATCTCATTAATCACAAATTCTGTCCCACACCTTCGGAATCTGTAATTGAGGTGATGCTGGGGGAATTAGCAAGTCTATCCACCTTCTGTGCTGTGATGGAGCCCGACTGTGTGATCACAAAGTGAAACGATGCAAGGCAGCTGCATAAGACATGATGCTTCTTATGATTCAGTGAGTGAATAAGAAAAAAGGTCTACATATTACTGAATGTATTACATTACATTCCATATAAGAGGTCCGGTGAGATTTCCCACCTCAAACACTCCTGGTTCAGCCCACAAGTTAACCACCAGGTTTAGTGAGTGTGTTGGATGAGAGGAACTACCACCAGGACCAGAGTTGGAGGTGTCAGATATGGGTCATACCCTTGTAATACAGGTAATACAGTTATAAGCTATATGGTTATTGCGTTTGAACACCCATATATATATATATGTGTGTGTGTGTGAGAGAGAGAGAAAGAGAGAGGGAGAGGGGGGGGCTGAGAGTGTGTGAGAGAGAGAGAGCCTATATACTGCTCAGCTGTTTGGGTTGGAATGTGAGTGATGGGTGTGTTTTTACCTGGGGGCTGCTGGGAGGGTCTGTCCACACTGCCTGAGGACGGGAGACGGAACTGGATTCCTGCAAGCAAACCACATGCGTCACGCTAACACACACCGCCCTCAGCTCTACATTCCAGAACTGTTTACAAAGCATGCTGGCATCCATACATTAAAGACTATGTTCTAACTGGAAAACTATGAATAGTTGTTCAAAGATAATAATGGTGAAAATTGAAACATCCCAAAAAATTCCACTGTGTGTATTGCTGTGTGTACACTTTCCTGCGCATATTGTGGATATTGTCAGTCCTTACACTTATTATTTTTATAATGTTCTGCATAACGTTTGTAATTCTTTTCAATTGGATTCTTTTTGGAGCAGTGGAACAGTAGCTATGAATGGAACCAGGTGTCAGAAGGTCCACAGCACAAAAACAGCCATTTTACTATGGCTTACTATGCCTAAGGCTCATTTGTAGCATTGCTCTTAAAACTGTACAAATTAACCCACAGAATGTATTAGTAAAATAAGTTTACAGTCTGTGTTTGCTGCTCAACTCAGCCACTCTCCGGACCCCCACCCTCTGTGGGTTCTCCCCACTGACTATAACGAAAGCAATACATTTTTGTTCTTTATGGTTAATTTGTTTGTGATTTTTTTAAAAACCCCAGTAGCATTTATCCTTATTATCTCCCAGCTTTTTAAATTACAGTACCTTGACACAGTGATATGTGACACAAAAACACCAAATAAAGCTCAGCATGATGCCTGACACCTCAAGCACCAACACAAACCGGGGTGACTCCCTTATAAGGAGTTGTATAACGACGATTTGTTGCAGTACCGGATCTGTGCTCTAAGGGTTAAAACAGGTCCTTAAAAAGTGTAATTTTATATCTTTCCAAGATTTGGCTTTGATTTCCACTGATGACCCGACTCCATGCTAGTGCTTCTGTTTGCGTTGTTATGATATTCCGCTCCCATCATGTATATAATTAGAATCTCACCGCGAGGCCGTCGGAGCGCTCAGCTTTTGCATTGCCTGCAATTAGCCTGAACTATAAAGTCGATCTCCCCATGGGGCGCTGCAGAAGATCAATTAAAGCCGTGGTGGTAATGGCAGCTCGGCGCAGTGTGAAACTTCACTTACCACTTCAACCCTGTCGCACCGATCCCACCTTAGAGCCTGCGGGGGGCAGCTCAAAGCGCCTGGAAATATGGAACACCCTGCAACCAAAGACGCAAAGCATCGCTCATGCTATTTAGCACAAAAGGCTGAAAGAACGCATGCCAATGCTCCCGCATAGTCACGGTTGTGTATTGGAAAAGTGCCGATTTTTATTATGTGTTTCAATGCGCAACATTCAGCGATAACAGAGATCATTCAGAGTACATTTAGAAGGTCGGCAGAGGAACCGCCGGTGTAGATACGAAAGAAGAAGAGAGCTCGACCCGTTCACCATCCTTGTGTTTTTGTTCGTATTGTTTACATCTTCTGAAAGGCTCTTACCGAAGAAGGCAGATTATCACAAAAAAATAAGAATAGATATATTTAAGGTTATTGATTCATCAACAGAAGAAAAAAGAAACTGAGGTGCTGATGCTGAAATCATTCCAAAGCTCACAGTGATTGAACAATATTGAGGCAGAATGTTATTTTTTTTAAAAAGAAAAGAAAAATAAAAGGGAAGAAAGAGAAAGAAGCACACGTTCACATTCACAAGTCAAATAAAAGGCACACCATGTAGAAGCAGCCAGAGAAATGGAGCGAGCTTATCCGATGGGCGATCCGGGTGGGCGATCCTCCAGAAAATATAATATACACCTCCTGTTATGGCTCAGTTCCACTCATGTCTGGCCCTCTGGAGCAGGTCATGAGTCACTATGGTGGCGGTATGAATGGGAACAATGAGCAGGTAACAATATCTGTTTCGTAATTTTTTCTTTTTCCTTTTTTTTGTATGCTACTGTACAGTGTTTCCCTGTACTTGAAAGCACCAGTGGGTTCGGTCTGAATGTGCATGTGTAACCCACTTTTATTACTTGCCGGAAAACTCCCTAGCACAGCAAAGGGGAGACGTTAAACAGTTCAGTATCAAATGCCGTCGCATA
Organism: Rhabdalestes septentrionalis; assembly: GCA_037832545.1. NCBI lineage: Eukaryota > Metazoa > Chordata > Actinopteri > Characiformes > Alestidae > Rhabdalestes > Rhabdalestes septentrionalis. Next base: position 32,843,520 of record JBBMFX010000001.1, read on the forward strand.
AGGCATGAGGGCAGACAGCGCTGGGCTTGGGGTCGGTTCCACTGCAGGGCTCTCGGTCCCTCAGAACAGACTTTTCCACTCATTCCTGGTTTTCAATGTGCTCTTGAACTGTCCGCGACCCCACACAACCGGCCCCAAACCTTGGACATCATGTGTAAAGAAGGAAGGCCAATTCTTTACGGGTCACCTTGCTTACTTTACTCATGCAGGAGGAAGAAAACAGTCTGTTGAGTGGGGGCTTCATCTAAACAGGCAAAACTGAGGCTGAGGCAAGGTAACAATCCTCAAATTCTTGCAGTCTATTCAGTTTAGAAGGTGATGAGTCACCCAGCATTCACATACAAATAAACTAATAGGGAAGCCTGCTTTAGATAATTTTGCATTTACAGTTAAATTCACTAACTTTAAATTTGCTTGAACCCTAACCCTAACCTTTCAGCCCTAAACCTAAAACTAACCATTTAACCCAAGCTCTAAATCTAACCCTAATACTTTAACCCTAACCCTATGAGCCTGGCCCTAAACATAAAACAATTACTTTAACCTTATCCCTCAAACTTAGCCTAACATTAACCCTTTATCTCAAGTAGTAAACCTCACCCTAACCCTTAACCTTAGTCTGAAACCTAACCCTAACCATTGAAACTTGAACTTAAATCTAACCCTAAACGTTTAACCCTGACCGTAAACCTAACACTTACCCTTGAATTCTGAATTTAAACCTAATCCTAAACCTTTAAACATAGGCCTAAACCTTAAACTAACCCTTTAATAAATCTAACCTTGCACTGAAATCAAAGCCTACCCTTAACCTTATACCTAACCTTATACCTAAACCCAACGCTTCACCCTTCGCAACCCTAAGCATTACCTTAACACTGTTGTGCTTGGGTGCGATGTGCAATAGTTTCACTTTGGAAATGGTAATTTATTATTATGATATTCTATTAGCTATTGTTATATAGGAGTCAAACTGCCATGACTGGACTATTTGTTTTGTTATTTCCAGAAGTAGGCATCAACAACTTTTTAGTCTTCCGCTCTAAAGCTTAGATATCCCATATTTAAACCCTTTTGCACGCTTACATGTAACACAGAAACTTTTCTTTGTTGAGTTTTAATGTTCTCCCAACATAAAGCCAACAAATATCTGCAAAAAAAACCTTCAGTCATAAACTTCACACCATCACTTTACCACCTTTCTATAATTACTTTGCTTGCTACAGTCTATCCAAGAACATCCAGCGCAACACATCATTTAAATTTTTGTGGTAATATTCCGAACAAAAACATTTTGGTCCTGCTGCCCCATTATGTTCCAGCATGAGTAAAGCAAATTGGTGGCTCTCATTTTGATACAGGTAAAACTTAACCTTTCCTCTTTGCACCACATATTGACAGTCATATATTACTTACGTCATTGCAGAAAAAACACAAGATACGTTAGGCTGTATATCCACAATCAATTAGGTAATATCGATATAAAATGATTTTCTCTGGAACAATATCCAACAAGGGTATTTTTTTCAGTCTTCTTTATCCCAGGTATGTACAACACGTACGATTGTATATATGTGTGTGTTTTGCATGTACACATGTCCAGTTAAAGTAAGGGTAGTGTTCAGAACATCCCAAGAAACTGTGCAAACTGCAGTCGATCACACACCCCCACCCCCGCCATGTGTCTCCACAAATTTCACGATACTGATTCCACTTGCTTGCAAGGCTTTGGCTTTGAAGACCTGTAATTGAATAAATGACAACATCGTCTTCCCACCTGTCTTGCGAACAAGCTCGATTCCTAAGAAGAACGCTCGGCCCACATCAAAAGGATGATCAAAACCAACAAAAGTGTATCAAAGAGATCTGTATCACGCTTGAGCAGTCTTTGGTCAATGTTCAGTTCACATCCCATCACAAACTTTGAGGATGAGAGTTTTTTTTTACATTCTGATTCTGCAGTATGAGTCAGTTCAACAGCAATGAATAAACAAACAAATAAATAAAACAGTCTTAGGTAACCAAAGACAAAATCTCTTGAAGACCCGCACTGAGAGTTTCTTGTCCGGAAGTTCTTGTTCGTCACTGGCCACGATCACAGTATGTACCAAAACAAAAAAAAATTGGCCGGACAGGCTAAACAGGCTGCAAAAGAAATAAAGAGAAGCAGTTTCTGGGAAAATGGAACTTTGGTTCATGGGTGAGTCATTACACACTGTGTTAAAGAAGTGCTGAGTGTCACAGGGACACTAATGTGGTGTGGGCGACGGCGTCGAGCTGCTTTTAGCTACGGCCTCTCTCAGAGGCTCATCAGGTCTGAAAAAGGGTTCGCTAAGTGACTGAAACCTCCCTGACTGGTTCTTAAGTCCTTCTCTCTTCCTTTCTCTCTCTCTCTCTCTCACTCTCTCTCACTCATTCACACACACATTCGTTCACTCACACTCACACAGACACACCTGTAAACATTTTGCTACATTACCACATGCTCTTTTGCTTGGTCTTGTGATGTCAGACATCCTATTACATGTCCTGTGTGGTCTCTTGTGCTCTTTGGTCCTCAAAGAGACAAGGACATGTAAGACATCTCTGAGTTATTGGAGTACTTTTTGTGGTAGATCTCCATACTGGCACTCCTAGACATTGGCATTCGCCCTCTCGCCCGCCGCTGCCACCTGACCCACAGGAAATCTCTGCCAGATGGAGACGAGCTGCTGGAGGCCATGGTTCCCCTGGGTGAGCCATTGTCGGTGGTCTCTCGCTTAGATACGTCTATAGCAGCCTGAAGTTCCAGGAGGGACAAGTTAAAAGGGTGCACAGTTGCTGGGTCAATAGTTGCCGGGAAGCTGCTATCTGGATCCTGGATTTCTAGTTCCTCGTCCATAGCTGGAGTCTCAAACTCAAAAACATCCGGCTCAACCGAGCACAGAATGGCTGAGAAGAGTGTCTCTGACTCCAGAAGGTCAATTGTAGCAGAGTCCAGAGAGTCCGGCTTGAGTGGGTATGCTGTAACTTGATCAGGAGCAGTTGTCTGTTCAAAGCATGGATCAGATAGTTCGTGAGGACTAGGCTCAGGAAATTTCATGGCACCGCTCTCTAGAGGGGACAATTCAGGGGAGTATGTGAAACTGGGGTCCATGAAAACTGGTTCTAGTGGGCTGAGAATTTCAGGAGTTTCAGGATCCATTTCTGGCCAGCTCAAAGTTGTTACATCCACAGGTCTCTCAGTAAGGGAGATGGTCTGTGTGAGATCCATTGTTTCTCTCTTTGACCACAAAACAACAGGATGAGCCTCAGGCTCAGATGTTGTTAGACTTGGAAGTGCAGGAGACAAAGGTTCAGGAGTCGGTGGGTTTGAAATATCTGAATCGATTTGCTCTGGAGTTGCTGGCTGTAGGAAAATTGTGTCCAGCAATTCGGGGAAAGGTGGATCTTCTATTGTGTGGGCATCAGGCTCATCAAAGTCATCCGTTTCTGGGGTCGGTGGGTCTGGGAGATCGGCAGACTCTGGGCTTGGCAACCCCGGGTCTAACGATTCTAAACTTGGCCACTTCAAATCATTAAGATCCATTGATTCGGGGGTTAGCGGGCTCAAGACGATAGAATCAATTGGTTCTAAAACGGTATAGTCTCCCATGCTTGGATCCATGCTTTCATCCCCTGGTTCTACCAGCACAATTGGACTTATAGATCTTAGAGCTGGATGCTGGTGGTCAGCAGACACACAAAGGCCAGGAGATGGTGGGCCCTGATGAGCTTCTTCTAAAGCCTCCTGAACAGATGTGTGGAGAACAGTTGGGTCTAGAGACTCTTGAGGAGATGATGGATCTGGTGGGCTTATATTCTCTGGATCAAGTTTTGGCCAGTGTAAGTTGGCCAGGTTCACTGGTTCTAGGTTTGTAAAATCTAATACAATCGAATCGACTCTTTCCGGTGTTGGTGTTTTTGAAAAATGGCCAAGTTCTAAAGGAAGTTCGGGCTCTGGAGGATCAGGAGGGCTCATTGGGTCTGGATCCAAATCAGGCCAGCACAAGGATGCCAGGTCCACTGGTTCTGGAGGAGTCAGGTTAGCAAAAGTTGGATCATCAAGCTCCGATAACTGCGAGTGTGGATCTGTTTGGAACAAAGGTCCGGGAGATGAGACGTGGAGAACATTTGGATTCAACGGCTCTGGGGGATGCATGGATAGGACATTTGGGTCCACAGGTGAAGGGCAGTTTACAGCGGCGTCGGCTGTGTTTTGTCTCACTAAAGTCTTGCTCCCGGCCTGAGTGCTGACAGATACCTGGGCTGCAGGATGCTGGGTCTCCTTTGCCCAACTGGGGGACCAGGTGTTGTAGCGTTGTGTAAAGTTGGAAAAGTTGCTATTAAAGGCTCTGAGCTCTGTGCACAGATCCCGTCTGAGATCAGCAAGCTCCTTCCGCATGGCTGAAACGTCCTCCCTCCATTGCTGGCTGATCGCAAGAGCCAGGTCGGCCGTTTCTTGGACGCTCGACTGAACAGGCCGTGGCCTGACAGGAATGCTGGGTTTGTAGGGCGGTAGTGAGGGAGCTGTGGAAGAAGAGCGATTGCTGTACAAGTTCCGCAATTCGTCTTCCCTCCCAGATCGGCTTGCATCCCTCCGGGCCATGGAGGTTATGTCTGCCTCCTTGTTGGGTAAATTGTCCTCATTAAGCAAACCTGTGCCCTCCAGCAATTCATTTCCCTCTGGAAGACAAATATAAACAAGCGGGAGAGCATATAACGCGCTTACAGGTAGGGGACAGCTGGAGATAGACTGTGATGCTCCTGCGTGCCATGTCTGAAACAAACATGTGAGCCAAATTAAGTGCTTAGACAGCTACTTGATAGCTAAGTTCGGAGACTACCTTAGTGTGGGCTTGAGTGTCTTTCAATTGCAAACAGTTTCAATTGCCAGTGGCATGTTGGATAGGTTATATGTTTCACAGCACTGTCTTATCATACAAATTCAGTCAATTGTTATGTGTAGCTTCTTGCCGTGAGGACAGATGCTAGTTTTGACAAATCACATGGGCAAACAGGCTTATTTTGACTCACATTACATTGGGTTTGTTTCATGTTTTACTCTGCCTTCTCACTCAAACACGTATTTGCATGTACTTTTCCCCTCTCTAAGAGCACAAAACACAGAGTCCTACCTGAAGAGGATAATAGCAACCATATCTCCAGGGGCATAATCCAAGTCCTCCGACTAGCAGAGGCCCTGTGCTTTGTGCACTGAAAAGAGGCAAATGCGAGCAAAGCATTCAGCCTAGTCTCTCTGTGTGTCTCAGCAGAGCAGGTATGAACCCTATTGAACATGAAAGGCCACACAGACCCATCTGCAAGAAAAAAAAAACTGACCAGAGCTAATCAGGTGGAACCACGTAGGGTCCACAGTTACTCCCTCGACGTACAGTCCAGTTCATGGGAGAGCCAATGTGGTTATCAAGCAAACTGATTCAGTGAGAAGGCAGTGTAAATAGACTGGCGCACATCTGCAACAAAACAGGCTGTCCCTAGCCCTGTCTTCTGGACCCCTAAACGGTCTAAAATAGAACCTGCTTGAGTCTGAGTGCCTTGCAACGGTGCTCTTAATTGCCCTCAATATCTCTGGTGTCTTGTTACACCGTTCGGCCTTAACAGTCTCTGAAAACGCAAACGATTCGAGAGCGGTGCCAGCCACAAGCCCTGTGGGAGAGAGAACTCAACACTGAAATGGTTTTGAAAACAGCTGCACAACACAGAAAGGAGAATGAGAGGATGAGGGAGGGAGAGAGAGAAAGAGAGAGAGGTTGAAGAGAGAGAGAGAGAGGGAAAAAGAGATAGAGGAAGAGAGAAAGAGAGAGAGGGATAGAGAAGAGAGAACAAACCAAAAAAAGAAGGAAAAAGAAAAAATACAAAATCCGGGAAAAAGGAGAGACACGGGCCCCACCGAGTGAGAAGCATTGAACCAGGGAAGCATTGCGCGATCGCATTATAGCCCAGCTCATTTCTCCACCAGCACCTCTCAACCCCTCCCTGCCTGCTCCATGAGTGAGCCCGGAGACAACTGGGGTAGAAAATTGGACAAAGTGGAGTTCCAAATTGGAAATCTTAAGAGGAATGCACAAAGTGGAAGAATGCAAAAGGTACTTTCCTTGATCGGAAAAAGAAAATAAATATGGGGAGGAAAAAAAACGTTTGTTTCAATCTTCACCATTTCTCACTTGTTTGTGGTATTCTTTTCCCCCTGAGAGTCTGAATTCAATAGGGTTCATAGCCTAACTCTCTAAGGCACAACAGAAACTTACCTGCTGGGTCACGGGGCAGGCAAACACAATGGTCGTTTTGCTCATGAAGCAGTTTGCATGCATACATGCCATGCCAAATACAGCACAAGGGCATCCACACATCACTCAGTAGACCAGTGTGTTACGTCCTCAGTGGTTAATTAACACCTGCAGTGTTCATTCATGTTCAGAAAAGGGATTAAACATAATTCTGCTTTACTTTTTACTTAGAACTCTAACTCTGGGGAGTTCTGTCTCAAGGCAGATGATCCTCCTCACTCCAAAACACACCATATATTACGAAACTAGGTTCTTCTTGGTGGTGCAGAACAGTGAAGGTGGCCACTGAGTTCCCTTTCTATATCATGTTGCTGAACATGCAGTACATCCTGATCCCCCCAGGTAAAGCCTTGGTTTAATAAGGAGGGTAAGGGTATAGATTTCTATTGCTATTTTACTATAATAGGACATGAGAACTACTGTTCCATAGCAAGACACAGTCCTGAGGAACCGAACATCGAAGTCAGTGAACCGGGCAACTCACCAGCCGTGGACCTGATGGTGGAGGTGACGGTGGACGAGGTCATGGAGGGCACGCAGTCATCGTCCTGCGAGTAGCCGGCCTGGATGGCCCGCAGGTAGCTGTGGCTGCGTGTGCGGAAGCAGCCGGGCAGGTCCAGCGCCTCCATGGCCTGCGACTCCACCTCACTGAACACAGACTCGCACACCGACTCAAACTGGCCGTTTATCTCCGTCTCACTCACCTGGACCAAGGAGAGAGATAAGATATCAGCCTGTCTGTCCCCTTTACCCACTCAATTCAATTCAATTCAATTTTATTTCTATAACACTTTTTACAACCAGGTTGTCACAAAGCAGCTTTACAGAGTCCAGGTCCGAGCCCCTAGTGAGTAAGCCGAAGGCG
>JBBMFX010000001.1:32876529-32894396 GCA_037832545.1 Rhabdalestes septentrionalis
ATCAGAGTTTACTGATACACTCTGAGTTCTGAGGGTAAACACCGGTTCTAGACTGTTTTACACTGGTTATATTTACTTAAAATCAAAGTTTACTGATACATTCTGAGTTCTGAGGGTAAATATAACTTCACCACATCTTGTCATTTTTTACTGTCTTGCTACAACACACTGTTTTAAGCCACATGGTTCATGATTATGATGAAGGGTTATTACTCTAAACAGACTCTTCTCGTAAACATTGATTATGTAATACAAAATTGTGTGCCCCCTGTGATCAGAACAGGAAAATGAGAAGCAGCACAGGCGATTGGCTGTTGTATATGAGCTGATTTGCATATTTGTTGCATAGTAATATGGTTGCAGTCTGGCACACTGTGAACAACCCAGTCTAAACACATGTGGCCACAATCTGATCAGGAAGCCTAAAAATGGACAAAGTGTATAAAGAGTCATTACAAGAGTTTTACTTTGTACATACTGTACTGTGCAAAAGTCCTGGAAAATACTTAAAATCTGTTCACTATGGGGCATTTTAACATCTCAGCTGACCGGTCACTTAACTTAGTAGTTCAGAGTGCTGGGAAAGGCCTTCCAGCATGTCTACAAATCGAAAGTTTGTGTGACCACACATTTAGAATACTTACTCCATATTCATTGATCTTGTCATGTCTCATCTGTATTTACTCATGTCTAGTATCAAGAAATGCAGACAAACTATTTGGTCACAACACTTATAATTATATCATACACAAATAAACTTAATACAGTAATTAGCAGTTTTTATGAATCTCACAATGTTTGCTGAACAATTAACAGACCAGAATGACTTGCAGCTCCATCAAATAACTTGTTCGGCTCTTTTTACTTCATTAGATTAAATCAGGTGTGTTGATTATGGAATTTTGTAAATATAGCTACACATTGTCTCTGGAAATCTGGAACCAATTCTGTGTTCTTCTAACCAGCTCACAAAATATCAACTTCTTTTTAGAAAAGAAATCTTGCTATTTGTTACCACTGTCTTGTGTCGTTACATTTATTCTATGTTCACCGGAGGTTTTGCTGGCAGAAATGAACCCACTGTGGTTATAAACTATTTGCACAGGTTCATTTTGCATGGTATTGTATGAAGCTGAATAAGATACTCATATGGTGGTCATGATGCACTTTGCATGAAATAGGGCTCATAACAGCTCTTGCAATGTCTGTCTTTCAAAAAAGCATTAAAATATACATCTTGCCAAAACAAGAAACAGGTCTTTTCAGAGTTGACGAAACGTTATTTTAGTTCTTTTTACAGCTACACTAAAAAAACGCATTTGCTTTGGTTTGTTTAGTGCGTCATTGCGCACTTAGAGCATAAGACAAAGTGGGCCTTTTACAGGACTGTACTTTATTGTGAGCAAGGCATGCATGCCATCAAGGTTTCTTTCCCACCGCATTCAGTCCTTTTTCGCCTGATCACGACTTTGCTTAGACATCACAGTGCTTGAGGAATCCTGCAGTAACCTTGTGCTCAGAGTGCTGATGAGGTGTAACTATTCTTAATGCGTCTGATTTGACTTTTTGTGTTTCTTTAAAGGTCAGAGAACCTGAATAGCCACAGCTGGCATCCCTCCATAACCAACAACACGGTGCGGTACTTTCTGGTACCTTTTGGTACTTTTGGTGATGCCACATATCCGACGCCTCCTGTAGCCAGAAAGAGCAACTGAACAAGATCCAGGGGAACGCCTGTGGACTCTTTTAGTCCAGTGTGATTATGAGGGATAATGATACTAATTACCCTTCTCCACTGGCACAAGGAACCATGTCTGACTGCATCACTGCTTTCTGATTGGTCAAAAAATGTGGTCATGACAACAGATAGACTTCAATTCATTCAGTTGTCCATACAAAACAACAACAATGGAGATACAAGCTGAAAACGGGGAAGTCGATGAAGTACAAGCTCGACTGTCAATTTGAGCTGAAGATAAATTTCAGTGGGAGTTTTCAACGACACTAACAAATGTAGCTTTAACTCTGTATGAAACATCACTAATAGTTCTGTGGGTTCGATTTTCATCAAATGGATAAAGAAAAAAACAGAGAAAAATATTAACTCAACAAGACTATGAATCATGAAAGACCACAAAAAAGGGTTTCCACTAGTTTTCCAAATTACCAGCCTAAGGTGCTTATAAATACTTATACAGATTGTTGTTCAGATTGCACGATTATTGATATTTAGTAATGATATAAATGTACTAAGTACTAGTGGTAATAATGGTTCTTAGAACTTTCTGGCCCATTGTTGGAGTTCACTTTTAAGTGTTTTATTTGTTACGACTCATAGTACCTTAAAAATGGAAGCATTTCTATATAAACATTTATATATAGTTTTGGACATACTTATATGTGTTTGGAAAAATATTAATAATGGTCCTTATAATAATTGTATACACACCCACACACACACACACACACACACACACACACACACACACAACCACACACACACACGTGGAGCCTGTTTTCTACAATTTCTTTATTTTAGATGTATATAATATGTACAAAAGTAAAGAACTTCCTTGCTTGTCCCGTAAAGTGTATATTAATCTGAGAGTGATCACTGTGAGCCAATCCAGTATTTAAAAACAGTAAACAAAAAGAACAAACAAACCGACAAACAAACAAGAGATTCAAGTCAATATTTGGATTCAGTTTGATCAGGTTCAAAGCAAAGTTGAGACACCGATAAGATCGAGGGAGAAAAGGACTGAAAGAGGTGGAGTGGAAGAAAGAGGGGAAGATTGATCATCCCCGGGGATAGAACAGGTGGAACTCATGAGTATCTTCTATCTATGTCACCCCGCCTCAGTAGCACTGTAACAAGCTGCTGAGCAGTCTGCGGAGTGGAGAGGCGTAAAAACTAATCTAATGCCGTGGTAGTGATGGAACCATCTCGCCGGTGGATCTGGTGTGAATTTAAGCGCTGGCTCCTCGTCTGGCATTAAATACATGAATCACGAGGCTGTTTTTTTCCCTCCGGTTTCTTGTGCTGCCTGTGGTAACGGTCTCGTTATTCTGAGCAGTTTCAAACGTCCAACCTTAAACGTCCAATAGGGAATGCCTCCCACTCTCCAGGTGGCCTTGCCATCATTTGCATATCATTTAGCTTCAATTTAACATTTACAAAAACCAGCATCCCCCGGCATTCGCTCAATTAAAGCCAGGAACGTCAGGGGGGGCCGTAGGAGAGCTGCCGCAGCGCTGTCAGCTACGACTCCAATCAACATTCCAATCACAAATTAAACGTACACAACAAACGCAGTCAATCATCCACAACATGTCGGCATCTAAGAGGCTAATGTATGCATTACCATCATCAGCACTGTGAAAATTGCACCACACTCCTTTCAAAGCATGCCCGATGCTCTTCAGTAATCTGTAACAGATTTGTTTATGTGGTTTCTGATGCCGTTATCTATAAACATGTACTGACAGTCTTCAAATAGCTCCATTGATCATTAAGTATTTATATTTATATCCATGTTTTGATTTTTTATACATTTATATCCAGTTTATATCCATAGCTGTAGCTCATAGAGTGTCAGAAGCCACATAAGCAAGTCTATCAGATAATAAAGGAGACGTTTTTATTCAGGTGACACATCATTCCGAAACATTTGGTGTAGGAAATTCCCAGCTCCGATCCCTATATAATGAAGATGAATGGAATTAAGAGTTATAAATTGTACAAAAACAATACAGCAGTTTTACGCGCATGCCAAACCCAACGGTGACACTACAGGTCTTCTGAGTGTTTGTATGCTAATGAAGATAAAATGTAAAAACTATTTTTTAACCTCAAATATCACTACACTATGAATGAAAATGGAACAGTACATTTTAGGCACAAACTTTACAAAACACTTTCAAAAGGCTTTAGGCAGTGTATTCATAACTATTTTCTGTAAAACTATTAAATAACTTATAGAGGTACCTGGTTCAATAAATAAACGAACAGCATTTGAAATGGTGTTATTATGGGAAGTGGAAAAATGGCAGAAATAACCACATTTTTGTGTTGGACAAAGAAATCTGAATGAATGTTTCTGAACATCATAACCCTCAGAATGTATCAGTAAACTCTGATTTCAGTAATTATAAAAAATGTAATACAGTCTAAAATCAGTGTTTACCCTCAGATCTCAGAGTGTATGAGTAAACTCAGATTTCAGTAAATATAAATGGTGTAAACAGTCTAGAACCGGTGTTTGTTCTCCTACACGCTCGTTGTTTGCTGCTCTTTCTCTCTGTGTGCCACCACTCGGCCGCCCTCTTGAGCCCCTCCCTCTGCTCGTTTTCGACACCCCCTTGTGGGTGGAAACTATCCTGAAATATTTCCCAGGTTCAAGAAGGTCTGTTCCTGAAACCTAAAATACATGAAATTTGTATGACAGGGAAAGTTTACCGCTAGTTGCGCTTCCAGCATGGATCTGTGCTGTAGGCGTTCTAATGATTAATGATTCATTCATGAGCCTCTGAGCCTCTTGTCCTTAATCAAGGTTGATGGGGGGAGTTGGAGGGTTAAAGAGCACAGGGAAACCCCTTGAAGAGGTTACTTGTCCAGTGTCCAGTCAGACCTAGGGGCATCTTCAGTTCACATGGATTTGGACTGTGGGAGGAAACCGGAGATCCCAACCAAGCAGAAAAACTGAGAGGACATGCAGCATCCTTAACCATCCTGGGTGGGAATAGAACCCAGGACCATCTCCTTGTGAGTTGAGAGTGATCACCACTGTTCCACTGCATGCAGTTTGGGGAAAATGTGTGCTGATTAAGGAAGTTATGCAGTTTATATAGTGATAAAGGCTAAACAGATTTCAGACTCCAAACATGTCTTGGCTGACTGACTGCATTTGCGGTCAGAAAGAAATCTGTTCACCTTTGGCTTTAGTCCAGACTATTGCTATAATGCAGCTGACCCACTAAACCAATTCAGTCACATTGAAGGATCACAAATCACAGCAGGGAGAGTCATATCACAAGCATATCAAAACCAATCACACTCTTTTTGTAGGACGGAGATGGGATGCGGTTGGAGGGGGGTGTCATTAAGTTAATGGTGGCTTTAAATCACTCAAGCTTTGCCGACTATGGTTTTCCAAATCAGGTCATAATCAATAAATCATTATTTCTGGCTGGTGTCTCGTCTTCTTGAAAGAAGTAGAAGGAAATTCAGATGTTCTTAATGAGCACACACTATTAGCAAATGCACATCCAAAACAGCCCGAGCTGATTCATCTCAATGAGAGTGATTTCACAGTTTTTATTTGAATGTAATTCATGTCAGTCAGCAGTCATATTTAATGAAATTGGGCTCTAAGAGCACAGCTGATCCACATTGCGAGATATATGAGATTAGGTTTTGAATGCTTACCCCTCCAAGTACACCGATGGCCTTGAAATACCTTGCCTTATATTTCACTTAATCAAACCCTCCTCATAGATCATTAACTAGTGGAGAAATTGTGTGGAAAACGCAGATTCTATCCTTCCCTCCAAACCACCTTTATATGTTTTCATATAGAATAAGACACTTTTTTATGGTTTAAAAGGGCCATATTATGCCTCTTTTTAAATAGGTCTATGGGCTGTAAAACATGTACATCGAGTTCTTTTCACAAAAGTACTCTCAACTATAGAGCTCTCACCAGCTCAATTCTTTACAGTTTCAGTCCCTTTCAAAATGAGCTTTTTAAGGGCTCTGCAAATAAGCTGTTGCTGGCCATGCCCCACCATCCCATGCTTACACTGCATGTTAACTACACGTGAAAATGGCAGAAAACAGAAGTGCTATCCAGCCCTACATGTTGGTCCTGGAGTCGGACCCAGAGCAAGATGAACACACACTTCATGGTGACTTGCCTTTGCCTGTAGCCGTAGTGCTCTACATCTTATGCGTGCTTGTAAAACCAGCAGACAAAAATCAACTAATTCTAATCTGATGGGTGGGGGCTTGACAGGTGGTTCAATGCAAATTTCCTCATTCTGACATCAGGATAAGGGAGCTGTCCAAAAAGGGCATAGAAGAACATGATTCCTGACACCAAAATCTTTCAGTTGACTCCCAGAAAAACAGATGTATTTTTTTCCCGTTTGGAGTGTTTATAGGAGCTGTAGAGACCCAAAAGGAAAAACAAAAGGATGCAAAAAGTGAGTTTTGCATAAAATATCCCTTTAAATTTGATGAAAGGTTTCTGCCTTGTATTTCTTGGAATTTTTCTAATTTTTTCCAATTGTTTAGTCCTGTTCCCTTCCACACACTAGCAATGCCTCATCCAATCATATGATACCAGAAACACTGGGAGGGTAAAGGCTAACATGAGCTACCACTTCATATGAAGTGGCATCTATTTGAGTTTACACTAGTGCAGCACCAACGGCCTCAACATGCTTGGAGGAGAACACTAACATATGCCTATGCTGGCTAGCAGTGATGGTGGGGAGAAGGGGAGGCATCCTATCCACCCAGAGACAATAAACCAGTTTGTCCCCTCCTGAACTCCCATCCAAACATCCAGACTCAAACCTGTTGATCCTGAAGGTACATAGAAGGGTTTTATCATTGTTTGTGTAATCATAATTCAATATAAATTACACATTTATGATAATAACTACACCTTGAAAGCTTATTTCTGCCTATATTTATGTTATGCAACCTCTTCTTTTTCTGAAGGGGAGAGCTTTTAGGGGAAGACATCTGGTCGCCATTACCACTGCTGTGAACATTTTTAGCATGGTGTGTTTCTCTGGAACAGGCCGCTGTATGTATGCCACATCCAATCTGAATCACTTTGTTTACATGTTCACCAATTAACTATTAGTGTATTGATTCTAACAATATTATACATTGGTGTAATTTAAGTGACTCTATGTTTGGACAAACTTGGGTCCTGGTTTGATATCAAAAACACATGACTCTTGACTGTGCGCTGAGATAAACCCACTCCAGGGCTGCGTCAAAGTGCCAGACTGCAGCAAACACTTGACATCTTGAGTGCTAGTTGCTAACACAGTGCAGTGACAATACAGAGCATCTCTGCCTGGACAGGCCAACCACAAACAGGGACACTTCACTCTCACAGTAATTTTCACTGGAGCTGCACTAGCATCTGTTTTAACTGAGGGAATCATACAGGGTATGTCAGCCATACCTGTACATTGTTATACAGTCTTGCTCCTAAGTTTACATACCCTGGCAAGATGTGTGATTTCTGAACCATTGTTCAGAGAACATGAATGATAACACATAACTTTACCTTTTACTTATGGCTAGTGGTTGGCTGAAGCCAGGTGAAGATGGTTACCTTGGATAGCCATTCAAACACATTTGTGTCAAGTTGTGTTCATTTAATAAGGCTAAATCACCAGGGTATGTAAACTTTTGATCAGGATTATTTGGGTGGTTTGTGAATATGATTTTAAATGTGTAAACACAGCTGTTTGACAATAAATGGCTTCAGTCAACCATTAACCATGAGTGATATCTTTCATATTCTCTGAAATGTATGAATAAGGCCCAAATCATAGTTGACGAGAACAGATTCAGTGTGTTTTGTCCATTAACCCTGCCATGCAAGTAATGAATCTGTCACATAAGAGTGAGAGGATGAATGTAAATCAAGCCGTAGTTAAACAACCCTCATGTCCTAAATGGAGTGTTTAGTTTTAATTGCACATTGAGGTAAAACTGAAAACAAGGTTTTTTTGTGTTCATGGTTTTTTACCAAAAATCATTACTATTTGTATGGGCGACTGATATGTACAATGCTAATAAGCGTTTATGACTTGTTAGCTACAATTGTCTCATAGCACTAGAGCAAACAAATACAAATTCGCATTTGGGGTTAAAAGGGACAAACTGTGTTCATTTCATTTTGTGCCAAGCTATCACTTTTGCAGACTTTCACACAGTTTTTCACAATTCTGAGACTGGAGGGAGAGCTGGCTCAGAGAGGCCACCTGCAAATCCACTGTGGCTTTAAGAAGAACCCGGCAACGAGAGACAGGAAGAGTTCCTCAAACTGAAAGTATGTGAAGTAGCCAAAGGTCTGTGTCAAGAGCATCACATTACACAGCAGTTCTACTCTGCACAGGGATTTGGCTCAGGACCCACGGCTCAGGACCTTAAGCAGAGTAGGGGGTGAAGTGTGTGTTCCTCATTGGAGGGGACTGCGGGTGGGAAGTGTGTCACATAATGTCAGTGTCCTCCTCTGCCCATTCCCTCAGAGACCAGAGACCCAATGCCAGCCAGCAGCCGTGGAGTGTTATACTGTCCTCCGCTACATGACACAGCCGGGTCTCACACACAGACACACACACACACACACACACACACACACAAAGCCTGGCTCAGAAAAAATGGAAAAAATATGAAGAATTGTGTTGATGTTATCAAAAAACGGGTGACTGGCCCAACAGAAATGGTCCAAAATGACCTAAAATAAAACATCTGTTTTTAATAATTGTTATGATGAAAAATCTCACAATCAACCTTGTTCCCATCTGGACAAAAAGCTTTTATTATTAATTGATATTTTCTGTTAACAGCCTGTAATCTATTCAGTTTGCATTTGGAATATTTGGACTCATCTGCATGGAGTGTTTGCCAGCTGTTCACAGACATAATCACTGGATGGAGAATTGTTCATTTTCACAGGATCTGGTAACATCTCCTTCTCTGATTGTAACTCAACTTCTCCATAGGAACTGGCCTAACAGCTTGCTGCTTTATTTAGCACTGGTAGCTTTGGGTGAATCTATTACAATCAGTAGTCAAATTCAGTAGTGATTTCTTTAACAATTCCTTGTATTAAGAGGAAAGGGTATTAGATAATTATACAGAGTAAAGTCAATGTGAGTTTAATTAGATATCCTGACTGAAATGGCTACAATAGTTTCAGTGATGGAGACTCCAGTTAACAATGCAGAATGAGTCACATGTTGATTGAATCATGACTCGACGCAAACTTGTCCTTGTATGTTTCACTAATTCAGCCATACACAACTTGAATCTTGACTTGCAATCTCACTATAATCGCTTACAACTCATGTTGTTTGTCATTAAATAATAATGTAATTCAAACTTGTTCTTTAATGACCCGAATCAGACACGCCTCAAATCAAACACGCCTGAAGTGATTTGTGACCTGACATGGACTTCCCAATAAATGACTCACAATTCGATTCAGTCCTGGAATTGGATTCACGACTAGATTTGGGTTTTGTGTTTCAACATTTCTGCGTGTAGCTCTTCGTTCAGTAAGACTGAAGGAATAATGAAAGGCCATAATGAAAGGCTCTAAAATGGCCCAAAAAAATCTACAAACAAACCTACACCCACCCATCTGGCTTCAAATGACTCAGAGGCTTCCATAAGGTTGCGAAAAGCCTAACGAGGCCAGCTTCTGCACAGAGCATCTTATTCCATTATGCTGCTGAATAACTGTGAGTGAATATATGTGTGTGTTTACAGGCGCTCACTGGAGTGCTGCAAGCTGCCGTTTTTTGTTTTTTTGTCTTTTTTGTGCAGCCCCCAGATCCGCCCATCCTAACGAAGCGGGCCATGTGGTGCTCACTGTGCTCCTGCTACCCCGCTCTGCTAACCACTCTGCCTCTTATTTCCCAGCATGCATCTGGCACCTGTCACAAACCATCGCAGAGAGGAGGCCCAGAGACGGCGAATGCCGGGATTGCAGCCAAGGAGCAAAATAAAAAAAGAGAAAACTCTGGAGGGTCTTTGAAAAAAAGGCTGCATTTAAAAATCACTTATGCACACGCTCCTGTTGTCGAGAGTGTTATATTTGAACCCACTTACAACTGAACTTATTAAGATTTATGGGGAAATTAGTCTGAAAAATATGATGGAAAGTTTGGACCTTTTTATTGACCAGGATCTTTATATTTTCAAATAATTTGTTCATTTCATTGATTTAAAATAATATATGGAAAACAGCTATCAAACACAGCCGGTTGACATCACACACAGCTACCTAACATCACGCTTGACTAGCTAATATTGCACATGGCTAATTTATATTACACACGGCTAGTTTACATCACACATCTAGTTTAACTCACACACAGCTAGCAAACATCACACATGGCTAGTTTACATCACATTCGGCTAGTTTACATCACATTCGGCTATTTTACATCACATTCGGCTAGTTTACATCACATTCGGCTAGTTTACATCATGCGCGGCTAGTTTACCTCACGCGCGGCTACCTAACATCACACAGAGCCAGCTACATTACACACATTTATGACCAAATCAGTCGTTTTTACACTGGAAAAACACAGCAGTTATGTGACGTGCTTGTAGCTAAAGTATCACTATTCAGAATTAAATTACTTGCACAGGCACAAACAAAACAGATCATTTTCTGTGACGACATTCTACTCTAGCTTCATACAAAAGGTATGTTCAAAATTATCAAATCAATAGTCTGTTATAACTGCACAGACACAAAGACAAGAACACTATAAAATATATTCTTAAAATGTCCAATAAAATAAATCTGCATAAAACTTAAAACAGAATACATTACGTTATATACACAAATGCTCGATATAAATACTCTAGAATACTAACTTACTGGTATACGATTTACCAATAAAATAAACAGTGGTTAGGAGTCTGATATTGCTGTAATAGATATCAGTAATTTTGACATAAGTAGTCATATTAACATGGTAAAACTATTTTACAAAATAATAAAAAGATAAAAAGCACTTAATGAAACAATATTAACATGGTAAAACTATTTTACAAAATAATAAAAAGATAAAAAGCACTTAATGAAACAATTTAGCACCCAATAATGTTTTTTTTTTACACTGACTGAAACCAGCTCAGTTCGCTTCAGTTCTGTTCTACACTGTTCAGTTTGGTTTCAGACATACAGTTTTCCACTACAATTAAAGGTTTGCATTCATGTAACTGGTTGCTATAGCGACCAAACATAACATTCTAGCAGGAGCGGAGTGCTGCTGAGGTAAATACCCATTCAGCTCCGCTTCGACCAATCACAACATTCCGTTCTGCTGAGGTAAACACCCATCCAGCTCCGCTTCGACCAATCATAGCCCTCCATTCTGCTGGGTTCAGTCATAAACACTTATATAACAATCAATAGCGACCACCAATCAGTACCTCGGCCTGGAACTTCGGCCACGGTGGTACCAAGGACCAGATTATAGTTATAGAAAAGCAAAAAAGGCGAGTAGAGTTGAACGTACTGCACATAAAATTGGTAATACTACTGTAGATAATAAGATATTGCATATAATGGTAATGTTTTATCACCCGAGAAGAACATTGCAAAATATTGCAATGCACATGGTATATTATTGCAAATAGTACAATATAAACACAATAGTAAGATATGGTTTCATGCACAGTTCTGGCAGGGTGACCATTAAGCACAGGGCTGGAGGGTCCTGCTAATTACTTACAATCACAACATGAATCATTAAACCAAAGCAGCAGAAATCCCTTAACAGCTTCCATTCGCACAAACTCTGTCACCAGGCGGCCTTGCGCCTCCAACAGGGGCTTTTCAGCAAAAGTGAGGGTGTTGTGGGGGGCCCTTAAAGCGAAATGGATCACATGCCCTCTGTATCCCATATCAGGTGTCTGACGTTTGTGTAACTTTCACAGATATAAATCCAAACGCTGAGTACAAGGATTTGATGTTTAATGAATCCCAAAGTTGGGAAAGGAAAGAAGCATAATCCAAAACGTAGCAAAGAGCCCAAAATCCAGAAAATGCAATCACAAGGCAAAAGAGAAATACAAAATCATAGAAAACACAGCAGAGAACCGCAGGAAATTAGAATAAGAAATGCTCTGTAACTAGGAAAGCCCAGCATATGTTGTATAGATGTATTGTCTTTTAGGTCTATATATACTCCTGGGCCTAAAGCTCAGGTGATCCTGATCTTCTAATTAGGGGCTTATGCAAAACTCTGAAGTGGATCACCGGAGAGGTATTTTTTCCCTGACTCTAACTATGATCCTGGGCCAAGTCTTACAGTTTATTCCGTTTCCTCACAAGTGATGGAGATCTTCTCCACTAGTGGGCGCAACTTGCTTGGATCCTCACACCCTCGCTTCACTGTGATTCCTTGTTAAGGAACCTCAAACGGACTTGCATATGCGATTCTGATAGAAACACGCAAACATTATCTAGGCAGATCTTGTTTGTCTTGTCTGAACACCTACATTTGTTCGATCCCGTTTTTGATAGTGTGCAATGATTTTTAAATATTGAATTGTGAGTTTAATACCCTAAAGGTGTTTTGTACTTCAGAACATCAAAATCAATATTTTGAAAGACAGTATAAAAGTGACATATAATCCAGCACCTCATCATAAGTCTATATTCTTATGAATAAAAATAGAAAGCCATGAACAAATACGAATAAAACTATTGCTGTAATAGTGGATTATCCAAATATTACAGGGGAGAAACGATCGCCGAATGTCTGAATAAAAGCACACTGGGAATTTGGGGCTCTAAAAAGATGTGGCACAAAAAAAGAATGGAATAAAAAACAATGATAACAATAAAACAATAATGTGACAGCTTCTGCAATCACACTAGTTAATATACATAATATATAATTCATTTTAAACGCTGCTTAATACCATTAAAAATATACATGTAAACCATACAGTAAAGTTAACGCTGAACTCCTGCAGTGCTAGAATGTAAGTACTGTTTGTATGAAAAATGGCATTCGATAATTGTATAAGTAGTATAAATTGCATAAATTGTTCTTTACACTTTTGGACAAACCTGCACATCTTAAACCAGCGCCTCAATGCACGCATCACAAACCTCTGCCTCACAGTTGTGGGTTTATTTATTTATTTTTTGCATGAATACCTCCTACATTTTTTTAACCTCTTTCAATGAAATGGGCCATTCGTGTAACTGCACTTTTAACATATAAGAAAACGAGCTCTGTTCTGATTGGATGCCCCATATTGTGCCTAGTTTAAAAGGTAGTCTGGGCAGAAACTCTCCTTAAACATTCAGCATGATGGTGGGAAATGCAACATTGCTCTGTGTTGAAGAGGTGCATATATTAACATGTTTGTTTTTGTGACATCACAAAAACAGAGAATTCTAAACCTGTAAACCTGCGTGAGTTTGTGGGCCCACATATGGATTTAAGAGGTCAGATATCTGAGACCCAGGGGGTCTGGGGTTGGCTGAATGGGAGAGATCTTTTTATCAGGGTACACACACACAGACACAGACACACACACACACACACACACACACACACACCTGATAGAACAGCAACCCTCAATGCTCCTCAGAGTGCCTGGACAAAATCACAGTGGAGGTCATGGCCATCTGTCACACAGTTTCTCTCTCTCTCTGTGATATGAGTGTTTTTCTTTCTCTTCTGCTTTCTTCTCGTCTCTCCTCTTCATTCACCCGTCTCCACACTTCCCACCCTCTGGAATTTCTCACTTTATAAAGCTTTCATCCATTTAAAACGATCCTCCCAACCTAGTTTTCCAATATTCCCCACACTCGCTTGCTCTCTCCCTCTCTCTCTTTCTTTCTTTATCTCTTATTCTCTCTCTCTCAATCTCTCTTTCTCTCTAATTCTCATTTTTCTCTCTCTTTCATTCTCAGTCTCTCTGGTTCTCTCTCTCACTCTCTTGCTATTTTCTCTCCTGTTTTCTTTCTCTTGTGCTCTCTCACACACTCTCACTCACTTTCTCTTTTTTTTCTATTATTTTCTTTCTTCATTCCCTCACACATTTTTTCTCTCTCCTTTAGTCTTCATAATCCCTCTCTTGTTCTCTCCCTCCGTTTCTCTTTCTCTCTCTCTCTCTCTCGCTCAATCCTTGGAGGCGGTGTCTCAGAGAAGCAATCCACCATCCTGAAGTCTGACCTGGGAGTGTATGCGTGTGTGTGTGTGTGTGTGTGAGGGTGAGTGAGGTGGATCATATGTTGTGAATCTGCCTGCCCCACATGCTTTTCTCCTCACTGTGCTGTTTTCTCTTCCTCGTCACAGTGTGTTCATCATCACTGCCCACAGCGACGGAGTCCTTTTCAAACTCATTACTGTCCGATTACAGCGATTACAGCAACACAACACCATTCAAAATGTGGGCACCAGTTTGTCATTGGGCCATACAAGGATTTAGCCAGCTTGTCTGGCCTAGCAACAGTAACTATGGGAAATGAATTTGTGGGCAGGGCCTAAATAAGTAAAGTTCAAGGTGTAGTCATGCCTCATGCAGTCCATGTTGCATAACACATTCTGTAATATATTTATTCTGTACAGTAATGTGAGGCAGTAATTGCACAGTTTGTGTGTGTGTGCGTGTGTGTGTGTGATATGCCAGAATGTGAGATTTTTTTTTGGCTTCATTAGGCTCTCTATAGGACAAAGATCATGCTGAGAAAAACAAGCTCCAACATTGGAGCCTGTCTCTACATACTCCCACTCACACACACACACACACACACACACACACACACACACACACACACACACACACACACACACGTACCTATCTCTCTCTGTCTATGTGCGAAAGGAAGTGTGATGCTAACTATTCTCCCACCTGCACCTTTTCTGTCTCTATCTCCCTCACTCACTCTCTCCCTATGTCTCTATCTCGCCCTCCTCTATTTCCATCCCTCTCTCCCTCACTTTCTGTCTCTCTCTATGTTGTTCTCCCTCCATCTTCGTCTATCTCTTTTTGCATTGCTTGAAAGGAAGTGACTCCAACTATTCTTCCACCCACACACACTCTCTCTCTCTCTCACTCACACTCTCTCTCTCTCTCCCACCTGCATCTTACTCTGTGCTTATCTCTCTTGTCCTTGTTAAGACATACAGTTAATGTTGAAACACATGCACACAGTCCTCCATCCACCCACCCACCCACACACAGATGTACACACACAGACACACACACACACACACGCACACACACACACACACGTTCTGCTCCTAAGAAGCTCCATCGTTGCTCGGCACGTATGCAGAGCGGTGCAAGAATCATCGCAGCCTCCGCTGCCTAGCTACATCTCCATAGCAACAAGCGCAGCACATCCCCGCGCAGCACTGTCAAAGTGAGGGGGAATTTAAACATCAGCAGAGTGAAGAGGAAGATTAAACAAAAAAAAACAGAGAGAGAGAGCGAGAGAGAGAGAGAGAGAGAGAGAGAGAGAGAGAGAGAGAGAGAGCGAGAGAGAGACATGGCTTTTTATGTACACGAGCTGCGCAGAATTCATTACCTGGCAACCTTGATCTCTCCAAAAAATTCACGCCGCCTTTCACTGAAAGACTTTGCTCATCTCATCTCTCTCTCTGTGTGTGTGTGTGTGTGTGTGTCTATCTCTCTCCCTCCCTCTCTTCAGCTCATTCTGTAGCTAGGGCTGAACCTACAGACCAGAAAAGCCTAGAAAGTTGCCAACCCCCTGTAGAAGAAATAAAAACCAACCAAACTAGGCCAACCAGCAGACTAAGGTCAAACAGGGTCATTTTTCAAAATGTTTGAATTTATTTTTTCCATTTGTGTCATTTTTCATTAGTTTAGCAGAAAAAAAACTACACAGCTCCTAACCCGCTGCACTTTAAATTCATTTGCATTTACTGCATTTATAACCTCGCCTGCATATCATCACATCACATCATTTGGCTTTACCTTAGAATAAAATTAGTTTCGTTTTTTAGATCATGACCACGTTTGTCGGTTTTGTGTACAGGATAGGATTACTATCCTGGTGGGGGCCCTTAACTAGGATGCTTCTAAGAGCCTCCAAATGGGCCCTGGTCACCCCAGCATGGGTATATCTATACACAAGTAATGGTTCTGTCGAAACATGTTGTTTGTGTGTGGTTTGCTACTTTACTTATGTACTGGTGTTATTAGGCTCATGTAGCAAAGTACATTAACGAAACCAAATTTACCCCTTAAAATTACCTTATGTCGAACTTATATTCCCATAGAGCAGGGCTCTCAACCTCCAGTCCTGGAGGTTCGTGCTCCAGCACGCTTTGGTGATTTCCCTGCTCAGAAAGTCCTGGTTCACCTCACCAGTTAGATTCCAGTTTTAGTGAATTGCACAGATTTAGCCTGATTATGGGGAAAAATGACTGAATTTTACCCGTACTTTTTCAATTTTGCCCTTATATAGAATAATACATGTAAGGTTTTAATGTAAATGTAAGGGGTCAGTTTCATGTATTAATGGCCACTTAGTTGAAATGAAGAGGTTTGGTGTGCTTTCAGGGGTAAATTAAGAAAGATTAAGCACAGTTATAGCCCACCAATGATCATACTGCAAACAGCTTGCCTAAACTGTATCAGGTTGTGGGAACAGATGAAAGTGAAAAAGTGAAAGTGAAAGTGACCATTCTGTTGTAAGTGAACACACCACACATTCCTCTCTATATTTCACCCATTCACTAAGTTAAACAGGAACACAGTGTCCAGTGAGCAGTGTGTGAGGATACTACCTTGCTCCAAAGTACCACAGTGTGCTTAGCAGTCTTGGAAATCAAACCCATGACTTCCAGATCGCAGGGCGAAAAGTACGGACAAAGTTTAGTCGGCTAGTTCTCCTAGCTAGCCCTGCTAGCTATAACTTTAATATAAGAAATTTGGTCAAGTAAGAGTCAAGTGTGTGAATCTCCAATGTTAACTGCCGTTAAAAGCATCCTATAGTTACATTAGCCTTATAGCTACATAGCAAACAACTAGCTAATCAGCTACTTTTGGGTGAGCTGGAAATTAGCTTCGCACAGTTCCTATCAGAAAACACAGAATCAGAAAATTTGATTGATCCCGGAGGAAACTGCTTCAGAAAATATGGTATAAAAAAATAGTCAAAATAAAACTCTCCAGAAAACAAAATGCTGTGGTCATTCAGAAAAGTGGATATTAAATAAATAATTAATTTAAATTACTGCTGAAACAGTTTACTGTTTAACACAAATAGTGACTTATTATACTGAGTTGTTTCCTATACCATGTCTGTTATTGCACCTAATAGAGACATAAGTAGCGATACTGCACATTATAATACTATTGCATAAGTAGTGACATCAGTAGTGACATAAGTGGCATGAGCACTGATTGTGGAACATTGTAGCACATATTAATAAAGATATTGCAGACAGTGATTATGATTTAGGACACCATCCCGAGCTGCAGTCCATCTAACATCCAGGGATTTGGTTGATGGCTGAAGGAAGCTCTGATCAAGTCGATGGTAACGCTTGAGGATCGTGACGAATGCTACCACCATAAGTGAGGGGTCATATCGTGGTCAGCGATCTTCATGACATGTTTTGAGGACTCCAGACAGAACAGAGCCTGGACGAGAGTTGCAAAATGCTGACTCATGACAGGTCAGTGCACAGTGAGGCCTCTGGCCACAAGCATGATGCATCTGACATGTTCAAAATCTATGGGTTAAACTGGTACACGTGCTCGCAGCAGTGACACACACACATCTGAGTAACCTTTCAGCATGTCTTACTCACTCTATATATAAGTCATCTCCTGCTCTAAGGTAAATGAACATTGTCAGAATGATGTGGCATTCCATGTTCTGCAGAAAAATGCTAGAGCTCAATGGATTTCTTATTGAAAGTTTCATAATACATCACACAGTGTTCCTGCATTGTGCTCCGTTAATTAGTGTTTGGTAATAATAATAATAATAATAATAATAGTAATAATCATAGTAATAATAATAATAATAATAATAATAATAATAATAATAATAATAATAATAATAATAATAATAATAATAATACTAATA
>JBBMFX010000001.1:32896008-32913263 GCA_037832545.1 Rhabdalestes septentrionalis
CTGAAAATGTCCCAGTTCTTGCATGGCCAGCATACTCACCGGACATGTCACCCGTTGAGCATGTTTGGGATGTGCTTGACCAGCGTATACGACAGCGTGTACCAGTTCCCACTAAAATCCAACAACTTCGCACAGCCATTGAAGAGGAGTGGACCAACATTCCACAGGCCACAATTGACAATCTCTATGTGAAGAAGATGTGTTGCACTGCATGAGGCAAATGGTGGTCACACCAGATACTGAGCAGTTCTGAGTCCCCAGATCCCCAATAAAGCACAGGATTTACTGATACACTCTGAGCAATGTTGTGCATGAACACGTTCAATGAACGGCATTGAACAATTTCCTATTAATCATGAACGCTGAACTGACCTCGTCAGTTTAGAAATTATGAACGGAACCGTGAGTGAAATTTACTTTCGCAAGACTGAACGCCGTTCTCTTTTCCCAGAGAGCAGGCCCTTTTGGCACTGGTCTCAGAGAAGAGTCAGTTCTTTCAGCTCCCAATTGGCTCTTGGATTTTTATCATTTTCAGCCTCATGTTTTAGCCGAACTTAGCAAATATGAATGTGCTGATAAAAAAGTGGAGAGCGTCTCTCACACTTGGGAGTCTGCTCTTTTGATTTACTACAAAGATCCAACTCTTAGTAGCAGAAAAGACCAGGGGTGTGGCTGGTGCTTCAAGTTTGGATGCCTTTAGAGCTATAGAGTTTTAGAGCTATATATTTTCACTAGTTTAATAAGGTTTAAAAATAAAAGACAAAGGCTGTGAGGTTATTTATAGTTTTTGTTATTTTCTGAGCACTTCAGTGGTATGTCTTTTTTTTTTATGTTTCCTGAAAAAAAATTCCATATACAGCATACCTGCACCTAATTTTTTCCAATTTCACCATAACGATGCGTTTTAAGATCTTTTCTCAACCTCAAAATTGATTTTCAATGTAAATAATGTCTGTGATTGTTCAGTCGTATGACAGATAAGGGGAAGTCTGAAGGAGGTTCAGGTAGAAGGACGTTGTATTGAAAAAAAGACAAACAAAAAAATGTGAAATATTTCATTTTTGAACTGTGAAATTCATTCAAAAATAAAAAACTTAAGGAACTATGAATTATGAATTGTGAGCTGTGGACGCGAACTAGTTCCTTTTTATTTTTCTGTGTGAACTTGCACAACACTGACTATGAGTTCTGATCTATCTATGATGATTATTATTTGAAACGAGTGTGGTATGTCGGATAGCGTAGCTTTAAATTTGTCATTGCACTTAGATCGAGAAAGAATCCAAGGTTCTATATGGAAGCAGAAAGATTAGGTCTATTGATGACCCAATAAACCAAGCAACAAGTGATTTGATCTCAAGACCAACTGTTGACCCCTCCCCTCTTTGGACTGTTCAGTATTGGTATCCTAATCCCCCTATTGGCTGCACCATCCTGTGTATGGATACCATTTATCTACCCACCGTTATTTAAGTCCAGACACATTTCTCCAGCCTTGGCCACTTTCTTTACACCCATTATTTATTCATTTTTATCACTTCTGGCCAAGATCTAGTCGTGATCTCATTCTGCGAGGACTTTCCCATTTTTCTTTCCCATTTCTCGGGCTCATTATTTCTGATTTAATTAATATCTCTGGCCTTCAGTTGCCCTTAGAATCTTGGTTTGAATTACTTTAGCACCTTTAATTTAAAGACAAATACATGGGATTTCCCTTTCCCATTTGTTTTTAAATCAACATATAATGTGTTTCTCGCTGATTTTTGTGTAAATAACAGAGAACAAACTTCATACTTAAAAAATGAGAAAATATGCATTCAGATGAAGAGTAAACTAATTACACTACCAAATACATCAAATAAACAAACATTGCTCACTACTTCCCCATGAAGGTGTTACAGCTTCAGTTAGACACAATTTCCCACACTGATGTAATTTCTGTGTGTAATTTTATAATTTTTTGGTTTTGTTTCTTCTTTTATTTCCATGTCTTTATCTCAGTCAGTCTATGGAAAATAATTGTGAAAAGCCAATATAAGGCCTTATAAAACGTTGAGTCAAGGCCGAAATGTTGATTTTAGTCCCATCAGCCATTTTTCTATTATATTTTGCACCTATAAAATGTCTCTTCCATCTATACAATTTCTGAACAGACGTGTGTATGTCAGTTTGCCTCCATTCATATTTAAATATGTTTTCCAAAGCTGGCCTCTTCTGATGAGGTTTAGCTCTGCCTACACTCGCCACAATCATAGTACCAAAAAGCTTGATTTGGTACAACATCATTGGATCATCCAAACAGGTCTATGTCCTCTGTATTGATGCCCACATTCACTGAGCTGATTCTCCACAATCTCACTTTGTGGTGCATCTCTCTGCTTTTTCTCCACATTTAGAGACAAAAATCTATGTATCATGACATTTTACCGGGTAATTCCTTGTTCTGAATGTTTTTACAGAATGATTTCATCATATATGTTGCTCGGAGCTAGGTGTTGGATGAATTTTGAATTAATAATGACCAAAACCTTTCACAAAATTCATAATAGTGCAGTGGTTGAACAATAAAATGAGGAGATTTGTGTAAAACCCTTTTAACTACAAATGTATGCATGCCTAAGTTGATAACATCTATTTTGCATATCTGAATGCCATCCTTTACAAGTCAGGTCAAGTAGGTTTACTTTCATTTCAGACATACACACAGGACACAGTGAAATGGAACAATATTCCTCCAGGACCAGCACAAAGAATAAAAACAGACACACAGAGAACAAAAGCAGAACACCACAAAACTACAGAAATACAAGCAGGACAGGAATACACAGAGTGCAAAGTGAGCAAGACAGACACGAGAGCAACAAAACAACAGGGTAACACTTCATTTAGTGCAGATGCAGTTTAGATGAATACAAAGTTTGACAGATATTCTAGCAGTGGAATGGTTTGGTGTGCAGAATAGAGGTAAATCACTAATAAATAATAATTGTGCAAATAATAGCAATAGCAGCACAGATAATGTATAGTATATTATCAATAGAGGTGGCAGTTACAGTGTTCAGGCACTGAAAATACATATTACAAAGCTGTGTTTGTGTGTTGCTGTGTTTAAAAGTGTGTTAATGGACTGGTCAGCATTATTAATGTATTTATATTGGGTCTATTTTAAACGGTCTTACGATTGTCTGTTGGAAGTGTGGAAGGAACCACAAGATAAGAATTAGCCCAGAATGCATTAATGCAGCCCTGTTTGTGTTGCTCATCCGGGGCTCTTGGCTCAGGACGGCATTGAGAGCTTGTCTCTTTGCTGCCAGTAATGCAGTGTACCACGCAGTAAGTGACGGCGCCCAGAAGCAGCTCCAGCTGCGTGTCTGGATCATGTGGCTTCATTAAAACTTTCTCAGTCCATGTGCTCGTGTAAGAAGGAAACAGCAGGTTCTGCATCATGATTGTGGTCCTGGTAGCAGGACCGACAGATATATGTGTTAGAATCATATCACTATGATTATGCATCAGATGTGCCTCAGAAATTGGATATAAGCCCATAATTCCCATATCAGTGCATGGACTGGTTGGAGAGGGAGGCAGAGAAATAACATGTACACACACTCACCCAGTTTTATTTTTTATTTTTTCAAACAGTTAAAGTCCAGTTCATGAAATGGTACAACAGTCAGTGAATCTTTATTTATGTAGGAGGAAATTGTGCTGAACTGAGAGAGGGTTAAAAATGGGAAAATCACCCAGAAGTGGGAAATAATTCTGTAGCTCCATGCAGGACCTCTGGTAAGTGCCGAGTTGGTCGGGTTCGTCCTACTGTAAGATAGTGTCCCAAAACATAAGTCCAAGCTCTGCCAGCACTACCACAGAAAACAGAACAAGATTGTAAGCTTGAAAACATGGACTCCCATCTATCTGCTTTAGGATGAACTGGACAGAAGAGTAAAGGCTAAGCAACCTATAAGGGCCGCTCACTTATGGGAACTTCTGCAACAGAGTTGGAAAGAACTTTCTGCCGAATAAATAGTGACACACTGAACTGCTGGAATTTCAACACAAAAAAAAACTGAACAAATTGTGGTGTTCTACAACTTTTGACCTGTAGTGTACATATATGATATATATGATACATAGGATAAAAGATCCAGACTTTCTTGTATTCTAATGTGGTCTTGAGGAACAGTTCTCCAGGCTTCCTGAAGGACATTCAGATAGTCATTTTCAGTCCAGCCCCTGAACCGGACCAGTTTCAGAGGAATGTTTCTTTAAAGACACACAGTGACCTACGTCTGAATAATTCGAGCAGAATAAAGCACATCTAACAGAAGTCCTGAACCAGTGAAGAAACAGGAGCTGATGATTCCAGATGATCAGGCGGTGATCAGTATACTGGTGGTGCTGAATGCTGAGTGAATGGAACTCCTTTATCTAGACTCCTTGTATCTTCAGGCTCTTTGCAGCCTCTCACAGTAAAATATTTGTTCATATTCTTTCATTTAAAACAAAAAGCAAAACAAAGGAAAGTGGCGAGGCTTATGCATATTTGTTCCTTTTTTGGTAGCTGCGCTTGCCCCTTACATCATCCATCTCAATTAGACCAACAGAAATCTTTTTATATTTCAAATAAATGAAAGACGTTTTTGCACCCCTGTTTCAGAGATACAAGGTTTAAGATGGTAACAAAATGCAGAAGGCGTTTATTATGGGCTGTTATAAGGCCCATAGACCACGAGTGTACCCCCACTGCATAGGTAAATTGAAAAAAGCTCCTCCAGCAGACCTGGAGATGCAAAAAGGCATAATGTGCCTGGCTTGATCTGGAGAAAGAGGCTCCTGGGACGTGAGGGGAATGCTTTCTGCTTCTTAAACTAGCTGCAGCACAGCAGCTATCCTGTAGGACAGGGACACTCATTGCAAGGACAAGGACGCATTTCCTGCCATGCAAACATACGTTACCCTGCAACATGTCCCACAACTATAAATATACCCTCTTCCCTGCCTCACACTCTTTTCTGATTTAAGCCATGTTTATATTAAGTCTATTATTTTAATGAAGGAATGGAGAACAAGTAGTTTCCACCTTTCCACCTCTAAAGGCTAATAAAACCCAAATATAAATCATTTTGACACTTAAGAACAGGCTTTACCAATGTTGTTTTGGTCCAACTCTGTCTTTTTCATATATTTCATGATTGCCTTGTGGTGTTTTGGCAGTACTGTGCTGCCCCGTCAGCCATCCAACCTTCTATACGCTTGCATGAAGGAATTTCGCACTCAGCATTTTCGGCTAAGAGCATTCTAAACATTCTCCTCATTTCTGGCCCTTATCGTCGCTGGCCTATGGCAGGGCCCAGATGGGAGCATATTAAAACCCAGAGACAGAAACCCCCTGAGCTTGGATGTATTAATATCCAGAGGTCCGGCCCCAGAGCAGAGACGATTAGCATGCAGAAGCAAACTCAGGCTCGGGCGTTATGAAGGCAAGGGCGGGGACCCCGGCCCTAAGATATTAAAACCTATTGCCATAGCCGTCGTCCCGTGGATATTAAACCTTAAGGAAGTCGCTGAGTGTGCAGCATACAAAAGCAAACATCTGCAGATATAAAAGGCTGTTATCTCAGGACCCTGTTTGGGCGTGGCTTTAGACCTGAGGTTCTGGAACAGAGCAGTTGTGTTGATGGTTAGTTGTGCGCTTGAGATACAAAGCACCTTTCCTCACCTGGGTGACTGCATACACGCCCCTCTGAGAACAGCTTGCTAAGCTTCCGGTGCCTGATTTGGGGAAGTTCACCTCTAACGGCACTTTTGCACTGGAACAAGGAACCGTGCCGCACCATGAACAAATGTTTTTTAATTATAATTGAAAAAAACTTCGGTACTATCACAGTACAGTTTAGATCCAGAACATGTCATGTAGACTTTTGTCCTGTGGCACAATTAGCCATGAAGCAGCATTAGCTTGAATTAAACTGGTCGGCGTCTGTCCTATCTGTCTCCATGCGCAAACATTGACATCAGATCCCAGAATAATCTAAAACGACCTCCTCCTGCTGCTTCCACACCTCATCTGTGGCACCTTACACAGTATTCCCCAATGTGCCCTACCTCATTCATTACCTCAGCTACTGTCGTCATGACTCCCAAGTCCAAGTCCATGGACTTTTCTTCCCATAATCCTATTGAGACACACAGGGTTTACGTAACAAGGGAAGTCCATATAAGCCGTCGGCTCAGATAGGAATTTGCAGTCGCACGCACCGGCCAGAGTTGGAGAGAGACAGAGGGGTAAGGAAAGACAGAAGACTGTGAGGTGTGGTCTAAAACAAACTCCTTCACTTTCACAGTACTGCTTCAAGCCTACAGACGGGCAGACGATTAACCACCCGTCCTAAAGGCTGCATCTGAAACGCCACAGAGATGCTTTTCCAGCTGCCCCGCTTGACCTCTGGGTACATTCGCTACCTGCAGGTGAGTGGTGTAGCTTGCATATGTGTTTCTTAGTCAAATGTAGATATACAGCCCATTATCATGCAAACATGTAATTCAATGTGCTTTGCAGGAATATAATAAAATATCAATGAATCAGGAAACATAAAAATCATAGCTTGTACATCATAGTTGATAGTAGCATGCACAGCATAAAGGATAAATATAATTTCACCAGGTTTGGTTTCAGTTTCTTGACTAGCTGAGCAGCTCCTGCAGTCCTAAAAGACCCACCAGAGTTATAATGATATCAGAGATGGACTTAGGACCCAAACTGAGTGACTTGTACACAATGAGTAATGCTTTGAACTCAACTCTGGACTGAACTGGGAGCCAGTAGAAAGACCTGAGAACTGGAGTGATGTTGTCCCTTTATTTTATTTAGAACTCTGTCAACAGCATTTTGAATGAGGTGGAGCAGTTGAATGGTCTGAGCAGCATTTATACTGGGATTGTCTTCAGTAGTGGGGACCAGTCCTGCTTCTTCTGGTAAATTTTCTTTTAATTGACAGGTTTACCACAAGGAAATTGACTCTTGAACTAGGTTCATCAATGATTCCAACAAACTTTAGGATAGGCCTCATGAAGTAGTGGAACCTAAGTATTGCACATACAATTTGGTGGACACTGCGCCATTTCTGGAATTACCACAAGAGAATCGCATTTGGACATATGTCATTTTACAGGCTATGAACATCTAACCTACCAATATGTTCTCTGATTTCAATGGGACAAGCTGCTATTTGCTGATGATTAACCAGAGGTATCTGGTATTAATCTGGTATTAGCTCATGAGAAGCATCCATGCCATTAGTTCCAGTACCAATCAACTACACCTGCTATTTAGGCTGCGATGGAGGTTTGGTGATCACTACAATATTCTAGGCCAAATATATCAACAATAGCTATGACTATTGGCGACCGAAACAAAAACCTGTCTTAAAATCTCGGGGAACTTCTCAGAGAACTTCTCAGGTACCCCAGCTTTCAAAAGTTTGAACTCACTTGTCTCATTAATGAAGTATGTTTAATTCAGTAAAGACCTTTTGGCATAACTGAAATACCATTAGCTGGACATCAGAAGGCATTTGGAGATTTGACCACATTTCTAAAGCGAGACTCTCTGAATGAACTTCTCTGCGTCTGCCCTTGTGGCATCATCTCCAGACACTGAAATAATTGGAAGAGCTTCCAGCAAACCAATTGTGAAGTTGTAGAGCAATTCATTGATTATAAACAATTTTTTGTAAACTCCAAAGTGGCTTTTGACCAGTTAACCCATCTTATCCATAATTGAAATTAGGTTTATTCAGGTTTATTTAGTAGATTGCAAATTTCTTTGGAAACTGCTTGAAATGAAAGTGCTCTGCCTGCTCTGGGACTCCAAACGCAAAAGAGCTGTAGAGCTCAATCAGGGGCCTTAAGTAATTTCCGTACGAATGAACTTCATAAATAAAGAAGTCGTCCTTCACTGAAAGAGGTACATTCATACTCCTTCATCCATTTTTATTTTGCCTTTATGGCGGTTCCCTTTTGTTTGTTTTTCAGTTGCTTTTATTATTATTACTCATGAAGAAAGGCACAGGAGGCCTTGTTTACTGCTTGCCTGCTCTGTGAGTGGATTTAAATCACTGCCTGGGATTGAGAGCGGAGCTGCTTAACTGTCTGATTCATAATGTCACCAGGGACACCTATTCCTCTTCCCCCTTCACTCATGATGGCTCCCAGAAGTGCTATAAGCTGGTCCTACCTCTTCCACACTGACGGAGGCTTTGTTTTTCACGGACGTTGAGTTTAATGTCTCTGTTAGAGCTCGTAGTCTCTGTGTGAGTGATGGTGGACACACTGTGGACCCTCAGAGCTTGTTGAGTTTCAAGGGAAAAGCACATTGACTTAGTCCATGAGTGAATGGTTCAACTCTTTATGAATATTCATGACCAGTCTGCCCTGTATAAGATCTCTGTTTAAAGGAGAATCCTTGAAAATTCAGAAAGTTGGAAAATGACCATTGTCACCAAATTAGCATGGTGCAAATACCAGCTTGGTCTTTAAATCCGAATCAGAATCCTAAACTTTGTTGATCCTGAAAGAAACTGCATATGCATGGACTGCACAGACACACACAGACACAAAGTGGCTAGGAGTACTTGACTGTTCGGACACAACACTGTGGAGGAGGTGATCAACACTGTATTTGATGGACTGAAGTCTAGACAGTCTTTCAGCCACAGTTTCCAAGTTGTCGAGTTCCTCACACAGCGCTGAGCTGCTCTCCTGATCAGTTTGTTAACTCTCTTGGTTTCCACCACTTACATGATACCACACCAGCGCAACACTTAGACAATGGTACTGGCACAAGCCAATGGCTAGTGATACGACATCTGGTGTGCCCAGGAAACATGGAACTTGTCCCAAGTTAACTGCTTTAATTTATGACTTTGCCAGCCTCGACAGCCCAACGTTTTTGTGGTCATTGCAGGCAACCAGCGTTTATGAAACTGACCTTCTGAACGTGCCGTAAATCACAGAGAAGCGTTCTCTTGTCCTTCCAATTAAAGTGCTCATAGGGGTACAGCATCATAATGTTTAGGGAGTGTCATTCTACTCATCCAGAGAGATCAAGGCCAATTATGCCACAGCCTTATCAGCCTGAACTACAGGGGATTTCCTGTAGAGTCACAGGTATCATGGCATCATACCGGTCAATGGCCATTGGTTTTTCATAGTTTGTTGCTGGGTTGAATGAGGAGGGGGATACATTATTAAAATGGTCACTCAGAGCAAGGTTGTTATGGTCCTCCAGCTTTGAGTGTGAGTTATTTTTAAATTAATTTTACCGTGTAAAAGGTAAAACCCTCGGTCTGGAACGGAGAGCCCAGAGATCCTCTGGGAGTAATTACACGACTCCACCAAACATGTAAAACTTGTCCCATCGACTCAGCAGGAAGTCTGTGCTGGTCCCATCCAGGAAAAATGGATCATGTCTAATTTCCAACACACTGTAAAATCATCTTAGTGAGCTCTCATTACAATCAGCTAAATTCTTTAACAGGGACATCTACTCACACACTTCCTCCCACACAGATGACGGTGAAAGTGGTCTCATCAAACGGTCTTCCTTCGGTTTCGTTCACACACCTCTGCATGTTGCTAAATCTGCGTCCAAATGCATCATTGTCTTCTCGAGAACAAATAGTCCTGCCACTGATTGAGGATTAGCTTGATTTATCTCGGCACAGAAAGAATGTCTGCATTCTGCGGAGTCATTGACATGACTGTGTATGTTTGATTTGACCTATATTGCAGTGAGAGGAATACTTTTGGCTTTGATGCAGATGTAACTATTGCATAAAAAGTTTATATTTGTCATATAAACACATTATAAAGCCCTGGTCAAGAGTTGCCACCCTCTAGAGCAGTGTTCACCAATCCTGGTTCCAGAGATCTCCCTGGGTTCCAACACCTGCTCTTCAGAAGTTCTGGGAGTGTTAAGTGATGAGGAGCATGTTAGATGCAGACTGGAACTAAACAATTCTGGAAGGTAGAGCATGGGTTCCCAACATAGGCCCTGGAACTTTCCTAGCTCTTCACATGTATTGGTTTCCTGCTCATCTATTTCAGCCAGAAAAACCTTTTTATTGACAGCTCAGGTGTGTTGGGAGAAAGCACAAAAATGTTTAAACCAGGACTCCTGAGTAGGATGTAGGCCCCTCAGACCCATCCCTCCCCTGTGCCACCCTGATTGCTGATGTGTGCATTTTATTCTCTAGACAAGGGGTCACCAAACTTTCTGAAACTGAGAGCTACACCATGGGTACAGAGCCATACAAAGGGCTACCAGTTTCATCCGCTAGTGCAGAGTTTGCCTTAACTTCGTGTATAATGTTTAAAATGCTTTTTTTAGATATTGTCATTTCCTAATCGATATAATTGCAAATGTGATTAAAGAAGAATAGCAACAGGATAAAATTGCGTGTTAAACGATGCTCACTGGTGAGTTATGCTATATTTTGGACCGTTCCGCCGGCTACTCATGTGGTCCCTGGGGGCACCACGTTGGTGACACCTGCTCTAGACATTCAGGAAGAAGAAGTCTAGCCATTCACTTGTTCATGCAATGAGAAACTTATCAGAGTTAGCTAGCTATAGCCATTTTCCTAGTTATAATGGAGAGTGAAATAAAGCAGTTGGGGCTGTGAAGACAATTATGAATATAGTCTGGAAATTCATCTATGATAGGTAATTGCGTCAGTTTCACATATGGTAGTATATAATGCAAAATGAAATAGTCTTGGAATAGGGGTTTATAATGAAGCCTTATTTTGCTCCTCCAGACCCAGGCTGTGCAGACGATCACCAACACGGCAGGTGATGTGATGATGCCGCGCCTGGCGGTGCTCCTCGGGGCTCTGGGTATTGGGATGTCAGGTTACAGCTCTCGTCAGCTTGCCCTGCACCACCACCCCTCCGCCCGTGTCCTCAAGTGGATGGAGAGAACAGTGCCCTCATCTAGCCAAGCAGCTACTACCCCACCCCTCAACGCTTGAACCTCAGCCAGCACAGGTCCACGCCAGTGCCTTAGGTAGAGGGTTTGACCAGCAGATGGAGCCAAACATGCCTGTTTGTTTGTTTTTCAAGTTCTGTGGGGTGGAGCACAAAGGCCATCTCTTGGCTAGTGATTGCACATGATGTGACACCATTCTACTCACAAGTACCCAATTTTCAGTGCTAGTTAGAGCTAGAATTCACCTGAAAAATGTACAATTGGGTCAATTTGAATAGTACGTACTTAGCCTGTAACAATTAGTCAGAATTGTAGGAGTTATGGAGGAATGATGTTTATTTTAAAATGTGTTCTACAATGTTCCAATTACGCAAGCAGCCATTCCAACAAATTCCACTGCAATACAGAAAGTAAAGGGGTGGTTTCTGTCCTTGTCACAACACCATAAATGAGAAAAACAGTTTGCAATGATGATGAGGACAAAGAGAGAGGAAGGGATGGAGGGTGTTATGGTTCACATAATGGGCTTATCAAGAAAACTTCACAGTGGTGGTGAATGGAACCAGACATTTTAAGAATGTATGCCTTTAAGATCTCTCTCATGGGAAGTTTTAAAATGGTCATGAATTTGCTGCTTGATGTCAAAGACAATACTTCTAGTTTTGAGATGCCTCAACAAATGATGGACAGGTATATGTCGGATGTTGTGAGGCTAAATAGTATGCAAAGAAAACATTCTTTTTCAGATTTTCTACTATTATATGACTATAAACATTTCATATAAACACTCAGAAGACACACTTAGGTCCACCTGTGGATTATATAGGGGACAAAAAGGAAAATGGCTATGTCTGTGTTCTATTTTGACCTGTGGTTCCATTCAAAGGCATAGGGAATTTAGGTCAGTTTTTCTGAATAATAAGCCATTCGCCAGTTTAGTGTGTCTGGCATTGATGCTAGTTTATTTTTTTACCTTGGAAATATAAAAAAATGTATATGAAATACATATGAAAATGGCATGTAATGATAAATCACTGCTCAGGTTAGAAAGTCACATCGGATATGACCTTCCAATACTGTGTCATAACAAGTCCTGGGAAGTGCCTTGGTCAGCCCTGAGGCTACATGACAGACAGCTGCACAATAATGGCCAAGAACCATTTTAGTCATATACAACACGTGAAGGTTATTTGCAACATGATATGTCATTGTCATGTTTTACACTGTACATTTGAAGGACCTTCAGATTTAGACCTTCACAAACATGGTGAATATGCATACTAGCATGGATGACTAGCACTAGTGTTGTAGGGCTGTATTTGGCCAACATGTTGGAGAGTGTAAGGCCGAGTTAGGCCCTTTTCAGCTTGTAACAGCACATACTCTGGATTTACAGTAGCGCTCCAACCAATCCACCACCCAGACATGGTTCTAAATGAAGCTCATTGAAAACCAACTCGTTAATTTGAGCCCCAACAGACGCTGAGATATAAACAGGCTTTTGCGTCGCAGCCGCATTGCAGATTCTTTATTTAGTCTGTAAGGCTGAGCCGGAGCCATGATAAGGAATATGAGCGCTAAGCTAATTTACCCACCATGGATTAGACCCAGGTGCGCCCTCTCGCACACATAATCCCACATTAAGACCCGCCCAAAACGAGGTAGACCAAACATGCTGGATCACTCAGAAGACAGCAGAAGTCTCAGTGACACTTAGGTTACTGTATGCTAAATTGTTTCATGTCTAAGTGTATGTAATGCTAAACAGCATTTAGGTATTTGTGCAATGTACATTTCAACCAAGGAATGTGAGATTCCTTTTCATGGGAAATCATCTGTCATATCAATGACTGTCCTAAGTTACAGGCCATCGCTAAGCTATATTGCGGATGTTGCACTGACCTGAAGTTATTGAATGTTGACAGTATGTTCTAGTTCAGTTGAGGCCCTGTTATGTCTTAAGAGCATCTGATGGCTATTGGTGAGAAGATGGCCTCCATTATGGACCTTTCTAAAGTGTCAAAATGAGGGGCAACAAATCAGCTGTGGATCTGTATGGGAGTGTGTATATTTGTGTTTCTATATATATGTGTGTGTGTGTGTGTGTGTGTGTGTGTGTGTGTGTGTGTGTGTGTGTGTGTGTGCCAAGTCAGAGTTTCGAGATTAGACTTGAGACACGGAAGAAAACCAGTCTGCCCTGGAGGCTGGAGGCGCTAATTGGAGTCAGGTCAAGAGCGGGCCTGAGGAGACGCTGACCCAGAAATCAGAGCAGCACTAACGGAAAAATTGCCATGATATAGAATCTCTTATAGCAACTGTCCCATTGCTTCTGTACATATGTACATACAATATTTGTGCTTTTTACATTTTTCTTTAAATGTATTTCCATGTTTTGTAGAACAATAAAATTGATTAAAAAAAACATTGTCTCCTTACTATATAAGTAGAGTGAAGCTCTACTTTTACTGTAAAATGTATTGATAACAAGCTGGGGTTTTCTGCAGCATGCTGTGCCACTGATGTCGAACTCCTCTAATTCAACTCCAGTACAATTATGCCATCTGTTGGCAGCAGAATGAAGACCTGTCCGCTGCAGAAATTCAGACCCTCATATGCAAGTGAAGAGTTAGTGAAATCAGTTCAAGGCAGATCCATTACCTCAGTCTGTAAGTCTTGATCCACTGTTAAGGGTTTTACGGACTCTCAGAGGACAGGAAACAGCAGCTCGTTTGTGGTTTCATTAGTTCCGCAGGTGTATTTCCAACTCTGTCCTTATTATCTTCTCCTGATGAGGGCGCCACTGCCAAAGAACACAATTTAAATCCACATCAGCCCAGTGAAAGGACTAAAGAACTGATTCAGGCCCACCTCTTGCACTAGGACTAGGTAGAGGTTTGTACATCTTTTATAGCACTGATTATAATGTCAAAAGTGTAGAAATCAATCACTAGTGTCCCTCCTTCTGCAGTGGGACTGGCTATTGGTTCAATAGGAAAGGCTATTACTGTCCCTCCACCTGGACTATGACTGGAGACATACATACAATCGTAAACGAAAATATACTTGGACTTAGTTATTTTTATTGAACCAGCAATTTTCTTCGAGAATATAATAAGACGAGGTACGATCATTGTGTAAAAGAGAATTCTCAGCCTTTATTTACATTTGAACAATACTGGCATGTTCAACATTAGTCTTACCTTTTGCAAACGGTCACAGTCTGTGGAGAGATACCAGTGGAGACATGCAAAAAGCTTGTCAGCAAATATAGGAAGCATTTGATTGCTCTAATAGCCAAAAAAAGTCTGTTCTATTGCTTATTGAGAAGGGTATGAATGTTATTGGACATGCCACTCTTTGTTCAGGGAGTCTAATGTGTCATTTCCAAATAAGAAGAAACTTTCTTGTAACTAAGTCAAAATTACTTTAAAATGTGTTACATTTTGCCAGGGGGTTGCCAATTAAGTTAAAATTTGCCAGGGGTATGAATAAGAGCCATGAACACAGTGCCCAGGGAGCAGTGTGCATAATTATATTATATATATGTCTGTTATGTTCCAATTATTTATACTATGCCGTTATAAAAAGATGGGTTCTCTCAAATAATGTAATTACTGATAAAGATATTTGCTTTATTATTTGGTTCGTGAAAATAAACATGAACTTGAAACCGCATCATTCTCCTGCACTAGGATTGGTCAGTATTGTCTCCTGAAATGGGATTGGCTAGTAGCCTCCAGTTTGACGCACTAGGCCAGACCTGTGATACCCCTCTTTCTGCAGAAGTTTGTAGAGCTTACCTGCTGGTTAATTTTGGTCCTGCTCTAGAATTGTCTGATAGAACTCAGTCCTACACAACGATTAACTGATAGATTCTGGTCCTCTAGGATTGGCTCGTAGAACTTGGTCCTGCACTAGGACTGGCTAAAGGGTGGGCTAGTGTCGATTAATGTTTTTAAACTTGTAGCCAATCCGTGCCGGTAAAAAGCTCTGCTAGCCAATCACACCGAATTGGGCGGGGCTTGTCTGAATGTGTGTGGGTGGGGGCGGTGAACAGCAATGCAGCGCGCGAGACGCTCTCGTCTCGAGTTTCGCCTGCACGAGGAGGAAATCATGGATCAGATTTAAAACGGAGCCAGTTCAGAGAAAAGGTCTGTTAAAGGCTTATCTTCAGATTATGTGTTATGTGTTAATTCTGTTTATTACGGAGTGGAGCTGTTGTAAATTTGCGTTTTCTCCTGCTTGCAATAGGTGAGAGTGTATTTTACCTCATATTTACACCTTTACAGCTAATATTATGTTCTTTGCTCAATATTATGAGACGAAACAGCTCTTTAACTGATTACATGTCTTTAATGAGTTAATTAACATCATGTTTCTGGGTGGGCTTTAGGCCAATTCCATATAGTGCTTTACTAACTTCCAGAGATGACTAGAGAAAGTGTCCGGGAGTCCCATGTCCTCAGGTGCTTTCCCTCAAAGTATATTGGAGTATTTTTTTACTTGATGTACTTCCAGCACAAGACAGTGAGAGCTAAGGGTGAATGCAAATACAGAAAGTAAAGAAGCACTTCAGAATACTCAGGCACTTGTCTTCTGAGTATTCTGATGTACGGTTTGGTTTTTTTTACTTTCTGTACCTCCATTCACACCGAGCCCTCACTCTCTTGTTTTGGTTCATTCCAAGACTGCTATAACTCTCTTGAGACTTGGCATTTAATTTTAAGACCCCAAAAAGAGAAAAACAGCTTCTAACAAACTTCACTCCCAATCCTGACAGATGTTGGACTCACTAATATGTTCCAAGGCAGTTTCAGGTTTTTTTTCACTCATTATTTACCAGAGAGACTCAGTTCTAAGTGATGGTTGTGGACCATTCCACTCACCCCAACAAGAACCCCTTAAGAAACCATATAAGGTGATCTGAAGGCTTACTGGTCACTAAGCACTTGTACTTGGAGGCCCATCAACTTTTTTTTACACCCCACATTTTTTAGAGGTGTGCAGCTGTCATGCAGATCCTGTCAGATGAACATATTTAGTCTGAATCTCAATCAGGGCCCTGTTTAATGTGAGCGAGGAGTCTGCAGGACTTGCCTGACAGGTACTTTCATGTTTTGAGCCGCATCCACATTGACATGCTCTTCATTAAAGCCCTGCCACTCCTCTGGTGACATTCTGCAAATGCAATTTAACTGACATGATTTCATTTTCTCGTGGCGAGCTGTCACATTTAGCGTTGAAAACAATTTAGCACATAAGTGAGTGCCTTGTTTGCATCATCTTTTAATGAATGTCTTGTTATTCTCTCCTTCGTTCCCTATTTGCCCTGATCAGCCAGTTTTATGTTACTGAGGCCTCAAATGTGTTTAACATGAATGTTTTACTCCGATTAAAGATTTTTGAGAGCCAGTGTGTATGTATGTATAGGTAGATAGATAGATAGATGGATAGATGGATAGATGGATAGATAGATAGATAGATGGATAGAGAGGAAGAGAGGAAGAGAGAGAGAGAGGCAGGCAAAAGTTTAGGCACCTGTGGAAAAAGTGATAAACAAGAAAACAGTAAATAAAAATTGTTTTGTTTGTGCAAAAGTAGTAGATATTGTGTGAGGTGGTCAGGAGAACACAGGTTCGGTTCCAGATTCCTCCTCGTTTCCCCCAGCTGTTGTTTGGATTGTGAAACTCTATCAGCAGCTCCTGATTTAATTAGATGAAAAACTGATTGAGTCAAACCAGGTTTCTGATGAAACTACAGTAATACTGGACTTCCACAAGAACACACTGGTATACTGAACATAACATCACCATTTATTATAGAAGGGTATTTGTATTTATTCTTAGTAGTTTGGTTTAGTATATTTTGTAATATTAATGTGAAAAAATCACATTTTTGAAGGTGCCTAAGACTTTGGCACAGTACTGTATATTGTGAAACCCTACAGGACCCTACAGGAGTTTGCTCTTGCTGTCTTTCGGTTTGTCTCTATTTACCATTCAGCTCTGAGCTTTCCAAGCATGACCACAGGCCTTTGCATTTCCCTGCAAGCTCATTCAAATCCCTCTGTCTGTGGGCAGCTGCGCATTTTCTTTTTGTGCCTAATCTGTTTCTTAACGCAGGTAAAGGACGGTGTTTGTTGATGCAATATCTGATACTGAAACGCTTCACTGGTTGTATCAGACGTGCTGATACATGGTTAAATGAGAGGGATGGGATCATTACCTTTTCTAGTTCTGCACCAGGAAGCTCTTTTAGACTCCAG
>JBBMFX010000001.1:32913273-32923385 GCA_037832545.1 Rhabdalestes septentrionalis
TCCCAAAAACAATTTCTCCATTAGCTGAGTAAGTTAAGCCATGATTCACAAGAGCTGCACAACATGGATAAAACATTTTATTACTGCCACAAAATGTGATTTCGGTCTTTTCATGATATTAAAGGGCCCTATATCATCACTCGAATTAAAAAGGTCTAAAGTAATTAAATATTGTTTCAAATGATACATCTAGTCCCATCCATTCATACTATAAATGGAAAATAATCTACAAAACAGGTTTTGTGATGTCACAGACTTGTGTATTGTAATATATCTCCTTATTCTGGCTATAGCAGTTTAGCTCTGCCCAATCATGCATCAATTAAACAGTTACTTTAAGGGTTAACAGTAAGACTTGTTGGATTACAGGAAGACCTCAATTCATCAGAAAAGCCAGTGACTCAACTGCAGTGGTGATTGGTCGCCCTGTCAGAAACACTGTGATTGGTTAGAGGCTTGTTTGCTGATATCAGTATTGCAGTTAAATGGCAAAAGAGCTTCATTTTGTGAGACGACTGAAAGAGAAAAAAAAACAACTATTCAAATGATGTAAAATGCAACGAATGATGATTAACTGGAAGATTATTTAATGCATTGGGTGGCGCCATGGCTTCATATGTGTCTATAATGTTTTGGAATTGACAGGATTGGTTGGAAGGTTAGATGATTGAAAAGTAAGAGAAAAATGTAGTCTCACTCTTCCAGTGCATGTGACTTCCTAGCTGATTTCTATAGTTTTGTCTGATCTGTGGCCTCAATAAACATACAGATGGAGCTGACTAGCAAATGGACCAGAACAAAGCAGGACTTACTTGAGCTTTAAAACTTAATCTTTTTACTTTTTTCACTCACAAGGAAAAGAGCCAGCGTTTTGAAGAATGGGGAACTATTCTGGCAAAGAGCGACATGGATCTCCAGGTAATGATGCCATCATTCTCTATTACAATATAAATATATAAACAAACAAAATGATGAAGGAACACATGGAATTATGCAGTAAACAAAAAAGGTAGTGATGGACTGTTGCTTCTTTTTACTTAGTTCTCTCGATTCACGTTATTTGTGCCTTTCCCAATACCGTATACTATGACAGACTGCATAGGGCCTAATGGTACAAGGAGTTTACTGGTCACCACCTGATCTGCTGGAATCATCTGCTCCTGTTTCTTCACTGGTTCAAATAGATGGTCTTTGTTCTGCTTGAATGATTCATACGTAGGTCATTGTGTGTCTTAACAAACAAAAACATTCTTCTGAATCTGGTGAGATTCAGGGACTGGACTGGAAATAAGAGACTTTGAAAGTCCTTCAGGAAGCCTGGAGAACTGTTCCTCAATAACACATTAAATTGCAAGAAAGCTTGACTTAATACTTTTGCCAGGTACTGTGTATATTT
The DNA here is from genome assembly GCA_037832545.1 of Rhabdalestes septentrionalis. Taxonomy (NCBI): domain Eukaryota; kingdom Metazoa; phylum Chordata; class Actinopteri; order Characiformes; family Alestidae; genus Rhabdalestes; species Rhabdalestes septentrionalis. The sequence goes on from JBBMFX010000001.1 coordinate 32,914,670, forward strand.
AGGGCATATTATTATTACGTATAGATTTATATACATGTATCTATAAATTATAATAATATTCCTCATAGGTGTCTCTCTTTTAAGAATATGCACACACACACACACACACACACACACACACACACACACACACACACACACACACACCAGTCTCCTGAAGTTTCCTAGTTTAACCCACAGTCGGTATTCAGCACCCACTGACCACTTCATTCTGTGAGTTGGATGAGAAGTATGGCTCTCACCCCATATCAAATCTAATTTTCAAAACACACACACACACACACACACACACACACACTGACACACTGAGAAATGCATTCCTTTGCCCAACATTCAATTTGCTCTTATAAAATGAGGTCATGAAGTCCCTCTCCAGCACACTTTCTCACACGCTAACACACAGTTCACACCCTCTCTCTCTCTCTCTCTATCTCTCTCTCTATCTCTCTCTCTCTCTCTCTCTCTCTCTCTCTCTCTCTCTCTTCCTCCCTCTCTCTCTCTCTCTCTCTCTCTCTCTCTCTAATAAATAAAAATAAAAAGAGGCTAAAAGTAGTTTAGACCTCTTTGGGGCAGTGGACAGTTAAACAGAAGGAGAAAAAGACAGCGAGGGAGTTTGAAAGAGGGAGAGGAGATAGACTGGATGGGTGAAGCCCACAGAACGAGAGAGGGAGAAGGTGAATGAGAGCTGGCAGGACTTATTGTGAATTCTCCGCACACCCCACTGCGATTGATCAGGGCCGCTGCCCTCAGCCCCGCTGAGTCAGCGCAATACTACCATCACACACTATAGCAGAGGACACACACACTTAGAAACACTGATATGTAGACCTTTGCACATAAACACCTAATTTCAGTAGAAACACTTAAAAGATTAGCATATCTGTTGTTGACTATATGCACACATTTTGATCTTTGAACACACTGTAAATTCACATAGTAGGGTACAAGTAGCTCAGTGGGTAGGGTACTTACCTTTGGACCATGAGGTCATGGGCTTGAATCCTGCCTTCAGCACCACCATTGGGTCCCTGACCAAGACCATTAACCCCAAAATTGCTCCAGGGAGAGTAGTTAGGGAATGGAAGTCGATTTGGATATAGGCGTCTGCTAAATGCTGATAATGTAAATGTAATGTTCCCAATTGAATGTACCATAAATCCACACATTTACATATTCACTCAGATTTGATGCACACATACAGTAGAGCTGTATTTTTTGTTAACTCATCGACTGCCATTGACAACTATAGACGTCAATTTAAGTACAAACGTTCACTGCCACTGACGTCTATAGACGTCAATTATGTTTTTCAACGGGGTGGGCTGGGGGAGGTTCTGGGGAAGGTTGTCAGTAAATATCGGGCTTGCACACATATAATACACCTACAAAACTGACCCTGTAGGGAGCAGTAGTGCAAATTTGGATGGAAGATGTGCAGAGAAGACTGCAGGAGAATAATGGCATTGATACATGGGTTGGCAATGTCGCCGAACAGACGTAAATCTAAGAAATTTAAGCAGCTCACACTCTAACAGAGTATGTGTCGCAGTCGCAATAGTTTAAGTAGCGTCCTGATCATGGGAAATGAAGTCGGATAGTTCATGGCGAGTTTCACCAAAACCCAGTAGTTTAGCAGATCAGACCCGGATTCATCAGTGAATAAATTTTTTTTTTATCAAAAGCCCTTTCTCAGTGTTGTTTTTGCTGTTTTATAGAGGGAAACAATTTTTTGAGGGGTCACCAAAGGAAAAAAATATTGGTGTCAAAGACACTGTTCTGCTTGAAATGTCTCTTTCACAAAAAGCTTGTTTTCGCCCTTTTTTGGTCAAAACAGGTGTTTTTGGTGAAACTAACCTATCGTCTACAGCTGATTGTCAAAGAATGGAAAATGGTAGATACATTATTTTTGATGAAAGGAGAGAGTCTACTCTTTCTTTTGGTAGGTTTGGGGTTTATATAGTCATATAGTTCATATAAAACACAATATTCTTAAAAAAATTTGTCAAAATGCTCAAAAACTGGTAGTGAGGGGTTCTCTGATTTGAAAGTGGTTGGCAGTGATTGAGTTAATAGATATTACAGTGCGATACTGATGTCGCAATAGACTGCAGCATGCAAACGAGCCTCTAAACAATCGCATTGTTTCTGACAATCACAGCTCAAGAGTGTTCTGAATTGAGATCTTTATGTAATGTTAGGGGCGTTAACCTGCTAAAATAAGGGGATACACCTAAATGGGTTGGTTTTGTGGCATCACAAGAATTATGATTTGAAAACGGGCTGGTTTTTGTCACTTATTTCCCATGTATGGACTGTATATATGGGGGAGTGAAAGTATCATTTGAAACCAGTTTTTACAGATCTGAGGCTATTTAAACTACAGTAAAGTGACTAACACACACACACACAGGCACATTATTTTAAATCCAGTATTCAACAGCTCAACACTAAAACCAGTGCTTGTGACTTTTTCGCTGCTGTCCTCCTGTTTTCCTTCAGGTCCTCTTACTGTGTTCTCTCACCGCAGGTACTCCCGTCGAACCATTCCAGACTCCTCCCACCTCTCCCTTCACGCTCACTTTACCCGCAAAAACACATCCGCTCTCGAGCCCCACCCGCCCTGACACCACTACCACGCCTGACGGGACATCCCGCCCCGTGACTGGCCCTGGAGACTGCCTGCCATTAGAGAAGAATAGTAATGGCAATTCAAAGGCTCCTCTGTCCCCCAAAAAGCTTCCTGTAAGTCCCCACAGGAAGAGCAGTGAGGAGAACAGCAGTAGGGCCACCTCTGTGGCTCCGCCCATGCCAGCCCCGCCCACACCTGACGGACTGTACAAGGGGTCAGTAGAGCAGGGGCTTCTGCAGGAGTGTGTGGACGCCTTGGGCATCAGCAGTACGGATCAGAGGTCACACACCCTGTCAGGTGAGTACATAGCATGTGTATTGCGCTGGCACACACACACACACACACACAGCGTATATTTCTCTTATCATGAGCTATAAATGGGTGTGTAAATGCTCCTGGGCTCCACCTATATACGTATACGCTTAAAACAAAAATTAGCTTGACGTTTAAAAAATATATACATACTATATATAAATTATACATTAGTTTATATTATATTAGTTGATGTATTTAATTGATGTATTTACAGTAAATGGCACACACACACACACACACATACAAAAACAAAGGACACCGGGTAGATTTACATAACTGATACAGTGATTCAGATTTGTGTGTGTGTGTGTGTGTGTGTGTGTGTGATAGATTTGTTGAGATATTTCCTCACAGAAAGAGAGCAGATGAAGGAAGAGTTAAGGAATGTGAAGGAAAGAATTCAGGTGAGTTAAATCATGCTACCGGATCTCTCTCTAGAATTCTTCTATTTGTTGTAAATGATCCTAGAATAAAAGCCCTGGTGAACATCACAAATATCCTCAGCTGAAAGACCCATCTCCTCTTCGTGACACAGACATATAAACGCTTTGCTTCATGGATCTCTCAGTAAAAAGAGTGAGAACGTCCAGTTAACTGCTTGTTTATGGAATGTCCAAGATAATGCCCATAAATTCTAATGCATCTGTGTAATTAGTAAATTATAATGGAGTTCATAGAGAAGCAACTGCAGCTTTGGTCACTAAACTGCACCCTGCTGCCCAGCCTTGGACAACTCTCCCTTCGGTTCTGTAGTATCTTCACCCAAAGTAGTGTCCCACTTAAAACACACACACACACACACACACACACACACACACACACACAAACACACACACATTGCTTACAGGACGGGATGGATTTTGCTTTCCTCCACTGGCTGAGCTCCAGTTGACACACGCTCACAGGATGGACAGAGCGATAGGGGCAGCTAAATTTAACATTTGGCACCAGATTCTTCTCCTGCAGAACCTTCAGCAGCTGCAACAAAAAAGTGGAGATCAGAGGTCAGATAGGGGGAAGAGGGAGGACTGCCCTCTCCAGCAAAGGCTCAGGGGACATCAATCTTACAACAAAGAACAGCTTATTGTTCTGAGTGTGTGAGTGTGTGAGTGTGTGAGTGTGTGAGTGTGTGAGTGTGTGAGTGTGTGAGAGCGAGTGTGTATGTATGTGTCTAGTAACCGATTGCATGCATGATGGAGAGGTGGCAGTGTGATTGGATGGTGGCTGGTATCAAACAGACTGATCAAAGAAAACAGTGTTTAGATGAGAAGAGGGAGGGGAGTAATGAGCTGAAAGAGAGCAAGGGGGAGGAGAGGAAACAGATAGGAAAATGAGAGAGGAAAATATGAAGAAGAGAGAGAAAATAAGAGGGAAGAGTACAAGAAGAGGAAGGAAGAAGAGAAGGGAGAGAGGGGGAAGATAGTGGACACAGATTGAGGATAGAAAAAGAAAAGAAGGGAGAGAGATTTAAGAGACAGTGACTAAAAAGAAAAGGAGAAAGAGATAAGAAAAAGGATGGCAAAAAGAAAACACGAGAGGAAAGAAGAGAACAAGATGAAAAGTAAAAGGAGAGAACAGATAAAGGAAAAAAGGAGCGAAAGAGAAGAGAAGAAGAGTTTGAGAAAATGAGAGAGAAAGATGGGCAGCGAGGATGAGAGGGGGGATGAAGATAAGGAGAAGGAGCCCGAGAGACAGAGGAGAAGGGGAGAGAAAGAGAGAGAGAGAGAGAGAGAGAGAGAGAGAGAAAGTGAGAAGAAAGATGGAGAGAGGATCTGTGTCAGTAAGACAGGGTTATAATGTGAACAAGAGAAAGAAGAGAGAGAGATTTTTCAGCTTTGTTCTGTTGCTGCATTCCTGAGAGCTTCGTTTAGATTCCTGTTGTTTTCCAAGTGGGAGTGTTTCTCCTCGCTCCTTTTTTTTTCTCCGCTAATTTCCTGTCCACCCCCATTTCTTAGAGCTTTGACCCACCCGAGTGTGTCTTTTCTCTCTCTCTCTCTCTCTCTCTCTCTCGCTTTCTCTCTCTAGCTCTCTCTCACCGTTCCCCCTTGCTCGCTCTCTCCCTTTCTCTCTCTTTCACTACCTCTCACTCACACACTTCCTCTCTCTCTTTCCCTCTCTGTTTTTCTCTCTCTTTCTTTCTCTCTCTCTGTTCTGCTTATCTCTCTCTCCCTCTCCCTCTCCCTCACTGGTAAATTTGGAGCATCGTCGCTGTCCCTCTGCCTGTCTTCCTTCAGGTCTTTTATGACTCAATTTATTTATAAAGCAGAGCAGCAGTGAACAGAAAACAAACAAATCAGAAACCGACAAAAAAAAAAAACAATCACCAAGTTTACTTCTTTAGGGGTCCACTGGAGCTGCAGAGCTAATTTAGGTAACGAGTTATGGAAGCTTATGTACATCAATCAGCAGAGGGATCTTCAGGGACTTCGGATGAGCTCTAATGATTTCTCGAAACTTAAAATGGGCAGTCTGTCATGTAGGGGTGGGCAATATGGCAAAAATTTCATATCACGATTTTTATCGTCGTATTTATATTACTTTGTAACTATAGATTTCTTTTTTTTTACTACTTTGCAAGTTACTGAACAGTACAACCAAAATATTTACCTTTGTAAAAAGATGTTCCTAAATAACAAAACACCATTTAGGCCAAAGAACATTACTAAATGGATTAAAATTTTGCCAACATGTTTATTTAAAGCTTAAATACTTAAATGTCAGAACAAAATATCAACAAAAACAAGAAAATAAAATGGTAAAAAATAAAAACGGCAACTAATACAACTCAAACTTTTGCCAAATTATTCAACACAGTCATTTAACATGACATGATAAAACATCCTACGGTAAAACAATAAACAGGAACTTTAAGTTTAAATGTATACACTTTATTAATCCTTTAGAGGTAATATGTGGTTCCCTCTGAACAAAATAATGTGCAATACTGTGTATATAATGTGATGATATATAAAACAAAAAAGATTTTAAACCCCACGTTTCCTACAGTTTTGATGGGAACCATGTCTTTTCTGAGGTAAAAGGTAACTGCTTCTGTTATCTCTTTCCATCGCTTGCTTGTCCTCTCATATGGAGCCTTTCTCAAAATTCTGTGTCAGAGTGGGTTGTGTTCTTTTGTGCGTGTTGCCGCTGCTGCTTGTGGTGTGACTCCTCCTCTAGCCTCTATACCAGGGGTATTCAATTAAAAGTCACTGAGGTCCAGTTTTAAATTTTGTCCAAGTAGAAGGTCCCATTCTGAAGTCCAATTTATGTTATAGCTTTCCCCTTTGTCCAAATCTTAATTTGTTTTCCACAATATTTAGTGTTCATTTCCTATGCAGGAAATTACCTGAGTGTACAAATAAGACATTTGCCATTAATTAAAGTAGTCCCAGGCAAATAAATAAAAAAGTTACAAAACGCATTTCATTATCGATCAAAACGTGTTGTTAAATATTTGTTTTATTTACTCGGGTCGGGTCACGTAGATTTGCAGGTTGGGTGGGGCGGTTTGGATGTCCTGACGGGTCGGTTTGGGGCGGGTGAATCCGTGTATCATTCATTCATTCATTTTTCAATATGAAACAAAAACCAAAAACCCCGAAAAACCTCGTATTTTAAGTTTTTGTTTCCAAAACCAAAACGACAAAGCGGATAATGGCGATTTCTCAATTTGAGCTCAAATCAAAAATGGAAAAAACGGAAACTGAACGCTCATATTGTATTTTGGATTTTTCTTTTCAGTTTCATAAACTGTAGTGTGTAGGAGGGAGGAGAAACTGGCCTGGTAGCTCCACCCACCGGTTTTGGCTGGAAAAAATATTCTGATTCTGGGAAATGTCGTATTCCAGTGTTTCGTAGCACGTGGAGTGTTTGCAGTTTTCCATGACAGCTCTGTTTGTGAGTGTCACTGTTCTTTTTGGAAAAAGTAAATAAATGCTCCCGTTCCAAGGGAGGAAAGCACAAACTCTGCACTAAACTGTCTCATTTTTGGACCCACTCTTAGCTCGTTTCCACCACCAGGGTGCTAAGTCTAGAACTGGTGCTGCACATTTCGACCGAACAATGACAGGTGCTGGTGCCAAAAAACTGGGTAAGAGGGAGAAATTTAGCCTAGCTGCTAACTGTCACTGGGAGCCTTTTAACCGCTACATTAAACTTTAATTAACCCTGCTATTACTAATGAACTGTCAAAATTAATCTCTAACGACTCTGTCACTCAGAACCGTGTATTTATCGGTTGTATTAGGTAGCGGCTACAGTTAGCCTCTTAGCGTATCGCTCGAATTACCCTTTCCTCCTTAAATCGTGCGTCGATTCACATTACATATTTTAAGGTGGAACGGATATTTCTAACGAGGAACTAAGATCACCCGAATTTGTTGTGTTTGTCATTCTGTTTGCTTTTTTAGTTTTATTAGTAGTTTGTAAGCTAAAACATTACTGGGGCCATGCTAAACACTCAAAATAAATGTTTGCTGCATTTAAACCCCCTTTTCACTCTTTATTTACATGAATAAATATTAATCTTCGTGTCTAATATCTGTGCAAATGAATGTCTGAGAAAAGCAGATCTGAATGGCTTGAACTGAACGATCTTGGAGCGCTCCGTGAATGTAACCACAGTGACATTTTCCAATACACATATTCATGCTGAAACCTGTGGAAATGCGTTCTGGTGGAAAAAAAAAAGATATCTGTGGCCGAGAGTAAGTAACCAAAGACGCAGCCGCTTAAGCCGTGGCTGAGAAGGCAACAGTATAAGATGAATTGTTTTTTGACTGATCATAATACCTATTAAAACCGAACTTTGGTTGGTTGAGTGCTATTTCTATAAGGTGGGCATTAAGTGGACTAGCAAATTGTGTGATTTGTTTGATGGAATGTAGTCTTTAGACGATACTAAGATCTCTCTGCTTTGGCAGATCGTCAGTAAACAGATCGTCTTCACGATCTTATATCGTCATATCGCACACCCGTACTGTCATTTTTGTTTAGTTTAAACACAAACATCATTCTGTCAAATAAAAATTTGCCAGAAAATACTCAATTTTTAACAATTAGGTCTTCTCTGAAGGCCACAAGGCGTCACACACCAGATGTATCGCCTAGAGTTGTAGGAGATCTGGTCTTTTGGACACAACCTGGCTGATTATTTACATTCGGGGTATGGAGGAGAATGTATGTGATATTGTTTTTCACCAAACTATCGCTTAAAATGTTCTTGTTATGTTTTGAGGGGTGGGGAGTTGAGATTTTGGTTTGAGACACTAGAGCAGCAGTGTGAGGGCTGAACTAGACAACCAAATGTTTTATAGAGAGGCAGAGAAAGAGAGAGTAATATAGTGTGTGGGGAGAAGGGAATTCTTTTCAGCTGTTGAGAGGACAAAACTTTTTTGTTTTGATTGAGGGGGAAGTCAGCATGCAGTGACCTACCGACTAACTGACTAAAAGTGTGTGTGTTTGTGTGAGAGAATGTGTGTGTGTATCCACTAAGGCTCTACTGGATGAAATGAACAAGCTTTGTGGGAGTCTGTGTGTCTGTGTGTGTGTGCTGCCTCTGAACCTCACTGGATGAGCTGAACAAGCTGTGTGTGTGTATTCAGTATTTCGTGTTCGGTAGTGTGTGAACGTTCCCCTTCCCAGCGCCTCCTGGACGATTTCAGAACAGTGACCTCTCTCACATGCACACACACACACACACACACACACACACACACACACACACACACACACACACACAAACACACACACCAAGATGAGACAAAGGAAGAT
>JBBMFX010000001.1:32946474-32962785 GCA_037832545.1 Rhabdalestes septentrionalis
TTCTGTTAAACACAAAAGTGTGCAAACGTATTATATTTTTCACTGAAGCATCCCTTTAAGGTCCCCATTTCAGGGCAATAAGTGACAGTGACGATTCTCGAATCACATTTTGAATGGGACTACACTAATTCTACACTAATTCTGAATGATCTCGACTCGACAGAGATGAAGAGACAGACACTGCTTTTAGAGAGAGAACAGGTCTACTTTTAAACCCATAAACCCCATGTATGAGCGCTCGGCCTCCACCAGTGTTTGTCTAAACTTGGATGTTAAATCGCACCGACGTCCACAGGCCAGTAGATCATCTCAGTCCAAACAGGGATGTTGTTATCATATTTCTGCATCCTGACTGTATCTGAAGATCTTCTCCCATGTAGAGGCATGCGGTTCGGCCGCACCAGACGTGGCTGTGTCTAAAAACAGCCACGCGTTTTAACCCGGCCTTCCCACGAGACCAGCATAAATACACACACACACACACACACACACACACATGCCACTGTAGCATGATTCATCCCCCATAGGAGATGACTTACCCCCATTCTGATGCTAGTCACTGTTATTTGCTTAGGCAGCCAACCTTCATGCTGTAATACAATTAATTGCCAGAGTGCCTAACTGAAGACGTGTGGCCGTGTGTGTGTGTGTGTGTGTGTGTGTGTATGTGTGTGTGTACATTTATGTATATGTGTATATTTGTATGTGTTTATGTGTGTGTGTGTGCTTGTCTAGGGGTTCGGGGGGTGGGCATCTTACCCCAACACAATAATTACAGCTTGTTTACTTCGAGCACAAGCGCTACCATTAACCGAGACAGGAAACGAGACAGGACTAATCTGTCCGGAGGCCATTTGAGCTGCAGACTTTCTGCATAATGCACTTTTGGTGGAATATTTTATCATGACGATAAAATCACCACGTTCCAATCAGCCATCTGTCACTGTGGTCTCTGCCTTTCCACAACTATCCAGCGTCAGCAAGATCAGGACTTTCGGACATCAGGTCCATGTCAGTGCGAGTCCTGCGGAACACGGCGTGTCTCTTATTAACTGTGGCCGAGAGACAGATGGTCTAATACTTGATTATGCTTTCATTTTCTTTTGGGTCATATTTGAGTGCAGACATGGTCAATATATTCACAGTAATTGTGATTGGAACCAGATTAAAGCATTAAAGGACATTAACATTTCCCTCAAAGAGACTTATTACAAGAAATTGTTATGAATATTGATGACAAATTGTATTGGATTTTTTTAGACCTTTTTGACCTATCGTTTTTTAATCAGGTAATAGTGAACAGGGAGAGATGAACAGGGCCCTCTACATTTTCTTCAGATTTATTATTATTTTACTGTCATCAGCATCATAAATCACAACTCAGAAAGCATGTACAGGTGAATAAAGTGGATATATATTGTGTTGTTGACATCACAACCCCTGGTTCCATTCACCACCATTGTAAAAATTTAGAGTCAAGCAAAAATTTTGAAAAATTGGTGATAATGCCCTGTATGAGTAATAACTACTCTGGAATCACTAATGTCAGATAATGTCAGATAACGCCAGTGAAGGCTTACATAGCTATCATGTTTGTGCGCACACACACACATACACACAAACATTTATAATTCAGTGAGAGGGTCTTAAGTGCTTCTTCTATGGAATTATTTTTACAAGATTTTTTTAAGAGTGTTTAGAGGAGATATCCTTCCATATCTTTCCGTTTCTCTGTTCTTCCTTTTTTCCTTTTCTCACACTCTGTCTTTCTCTCTGTCTCTCTCTCTGTCTCTCTAACTCTCTCTCTCTCTTACTCTCTATCTCTCTCGGTCTCTGTCTTGGTCTCTGTCTCTCTCTGTCTGTCTCTCTGTCTCTCTGTCTCTCTGTCTCTCTCTCTCTCTCTTTGATGTGTGTAGGGAGGCAGCTGGCGGTGTTGGGGTGTCTCAGGATGAAAGAAGCCGCCCCTAATCACACCTTTCAGTTACCTATTAGAGCTGGCCTTCTGAATCTGTGTGTGTGTTGAGGTGTCACACAGAAACAGAGAAGATCAGAAATCATCATTTGAACTGAGGTGATTGATCAAGATGAATTTACTCCACACAACACACACATACACACACAAACACACGGCATCCAACTCGTTCACTTTTTCTAAAGATCTGTTTTATACTGTGGCTGTCAAGGTTGATCTGAAAAAGTAAATAGTCACAGTAACTTCATGAATGCATAATCACTTTCTTTCTAGATAACTAGTAAGTTATCAAGTAATGACCTAATTGTTTTAAAATAGTCACTCCTGCAATACAATATATTACAGTTCAAATACATACTACACTACACAAGGTAGGAAAATGGACATCTTGTATTATTTAATCTCAAAAACTTTCACTTTCTGCTGTGTATTCCATTGCAGTTCTAGTAGAATTTTAAAATAATGACATAACACCCTAATAATAATATTGATTACATGTAAATGATTAATTATAAAGGTGTATTTACTCTGTTTTGACCTTTGTGTCCTGAAATAAAGGCCTCGCTATAATAGTCATGAGCCACCAATTAAGTTTGATAGTTTATTATAGAGATGTGTCCTTAATTTACATTTTAAATGATTGGTATATGGAATGCTTAATATACCACTGTATATTCTGTAGGTGCTCTAGCAGAAATGAACAATTCTAATAACATCTTCAGACTAAAATAATTTCATGTAACTCAACAACTATAAATGTGTTTTTTATTTCACATGTGGGCCGAACTAAGACCCAGCTCGAGTAGCCATGGCTCACCATAGTATTTCGGTCATTTAGTATAAGGATGAGCCCTTAATGAGGCTATTAGTAATGTTTGAAACATCTATAAATAATGAATGAATAAGTAATCCATTGAAAAGTCTTGGCATGAGATTGAGTGACGCAGAATCGTAGTCGAATCGCTGTGAGGTCAGAGCTATACACCCCTCCTATCCCACCCCCATGTCTTCACACGGCGCGGCAGACTGACAGGCTTCATCCCGCGATCCGCGTCAGACTGCTCTGCCCGACGCCCACTCCATCTCCCCATTCAGCAAACGGCACATTTGCTCTCGGAGGCGTCGGAACACACCGGCTCTGTGTGTTATTTATAGAAGGAGATGCAGAAAGCGTCCCATTCTTCGCCATCCAGTCTCCCAGTGACTCCTGGAGAAGGGGGGGGTTAAATACACACTCCAGTTAGATTTCCATCTTTAACTATAAACTATATATAGATATGGTAGATGCTGTTGTCACGCCTCGCGGCCCATGCGCCCCATGCTAAAGGAGTCTTCCAGACAATGCTTTCATTTCAGGAAGACTGTGATAACAGGCAGTAAACCCAAAGCTAACAGCAGCTCTGGGCCCAATAAGGCGGGCTGCGTAATAAAACCTGGCTGAAAGAAAGGAGGGTGGAACTGGAGGGAAAGCAACAGTTCTGGCCACGATTAGCTAAGCTTAATGTGCTTTAGAGTCAGAGTCAAAGTGAACTTCAGTGTCATCTCAGCTATAAACACGCAAACTGTCCGATGAGGTGGTGTGGCTCCAGATTTCATGAGGAATGAATGACAGAGAGCACACATTAATAAACTACACACATAAACTCTTAACTAGAAGTAAACATGAGCAAGGTCATTTTTAACATCCAAAAAAGGGTGCAAACGTCACATCAGCAGTCAGAAACAAAATACAGGAATGTAATTCTGTGTTTTTAATATGCAAAGAATCAGCCGTGGTTCATAATAAACATTCAGTCAATTTATAAAAATACAGAAACTCTTGAGTGTCCAAGAACGATTATGACATGGACATATTAATTGCATGTAGCTGCGCGTACATCACATAAGAAGTAATGGGAAACTTATCCCTCGACTGTTTGTGTGAAGTCATTTATGCATTATCAAGAATAATATTTGACTGCAAATACCACCACAAACTGCCTGGAAAATGGTTTTTGTTCAAATTTTAACTCACCACACTGCAGTACCTATTAGAGCAGGCTCGCTGTTTCCTGTGTGTGTGTGTGTGTGTGTGTGTGTGTGTGTGTTGGGGGTGGTTACACAGACAGAGAAAATCAGAAATCATCACTGGAGCTAAGGTGATTGATCACTATTCATTTTCTTTTATCCAACACACACACACAGAGCAACATTTCTGTCACTTTATCTGAAGGTCTTTTTTACACCAGTATGGCTGTAAAGTTTGGATCTGAAAATAGAAAGTAAATGGTCATTAGTTCACAGTTGCTTAATTAATGCATTAGCACCTTCAAACTTAGTAGTAAATAATCAAGTATTTACACTGTTTTGCATTAACATGTAAAATGAGTTTTAACTCCCAGCCAGGGGTTGCAGTTTTTCAGAGTTCTAGCTGTCCTAATGAAGCTAGGGCCGGGAACACAGAGGTCATTTCCAGCAGGGACACTGGGGAAATATCCCCACCACTGTTTGCTATAAGCGAAGTTTCCTCTCCACCACTTCTTAACCCCCAGAGTTTGTTCTCCAACACGCTCGTGTTTGCTGCCCTTCTCATGGCTCACAACCTCCCATAGATAACAAAACTGTCCAAATGTATTTTATTTCATTATAAAATGAAAGATATCCGAAGCCGGAGAACTTTCAGGATTGTCTCCACCCATAAGTGGGTGTGGAAACCCGCTGAGGGAGGGGCTTCTGAAAGTGGCCGAGTGGTGGCGCGCCCACAGAAAGAGCAGCAACTGGCAATAGGGTATGAGAATAAAAACCGGTTCTAGACTGTTTTACACCATTTATTTACTGAAATCAGAGTTTACTGGTAAAATTCTGAAGGTAAACACAGGTTATATTCGCTGAAATCAGATTGTACTTATACACTCTGAGTTCTGAGAGTAAACACCGGTTCTAGACTGTTTTACACCAGTAAAATTTGGAGAAATCTGAGTTTACTGATGTACCCTGAGTTCTGAGGGCTAAAGCACTTTACAGAACTCTCAAAATCACCAAGAGTCAAATGGATTCTCAGGGAGGTCAGGTGGGTCCACTTCACACTCTCCACTCTGGACTAGAACCCATGAAGTGCCGAGTGCGGAACTGCTGGACTGTCGGCCAGGGAAAAGCGCTCAGTTCCGCTCAGAGAGCTTTCCTTCTTCACACCGCGCCGCCGAGGGCTCGTCTCCTAGCATCCCTCGTGTCAAGAAGGTATCATAGCAACAGGAAGCGATTGGAAACAGCTTAACAAAGACATCTGAATGAGATGCAGCGGGATCAAGCCTTCAGACACTTCAGTGGACACACACACACATACACATACACACATTTAAATACACACACACACATACATACAAGTTTGTCTAAAAAAGAAATTCTGGAGGGACAGTAGCCCAGCAAATCTGGGCAATAAATAAAGGATTACATGAATAAACTCCTCTATAAACAAATAATCTGGCACTCCATCTACAGAGTAGGTCAGAATAGAGGTCTGCTTTCGTGTTTAATGTTGTAAACTATACAGCCACAAACATTCATTTCAAATGAGCTACCCCTTCATACCCCCGCTTCCTCCCGCACAGGCCTGTGTCTGTTGCTAAGGAAATGGTTTAAAAGTGAGTTCCTGGCACGGAGGTGAGCTGGCCTCCAGGCAGACGCTGAGCTGGTGGTATGTTTTAATTGAGGAGTCTGCGTGGTTTTGCGCCGTACGTCACACGTATTTACCCGAAAAGCGGCTTCTATTTCAACCGTTCCTGGAAACCTCACCAGTCATCCAGACAGACTCAACCTGATTAAATGACCATTTTGCAGGTAGAACTTTAATCAAGCGCAGGTAAATCCGATTTCTCAGTTTGGGAAAGTAATGACCAGAGAATGGAGCTGTGACAACACGAGTTCACTAAGTTGAGCACGTTTTCTGCCGCACTGTTTGTGCAGCAGACCAGTGTGAAAGCTTGTATTGGTTAGCATCACAGACTGAGGTCTCAATCTTCACACACTCGCCTCAGACCTTTTAGACGTTAAGATTTGAGGCTTCTGAAACTTTATGACACAGATAAATGTGTCCAATCCTGTCAGAACATGAACCCTAGACTCCGCCCCTCTTCCGCACATTGATTCCTAAAACCTAGATCTGATTCACCTGTGTTCTAATCACACGATTCACGTAATTCATGGACATGAATGCAGAATTGTACGGGTTTTGACATGGAATCTCCCTGCATTGTTCAGTCCATGCCATAATATTAACCTTTAAGACCAACTGTTCCACGGGTGGACCATCCATTTAAACGGGTACCATTACCTCCCACAGACCAGCCTGACTGTACCAAATGCACACAGCTATTTGTGTTGAACTGGACACATTTAATAGGTTACTCTCCCACCGTTTGTGGCTTCAGACTTGATTTAGACTGAGGGAATGTTGATGACTGGGATGGACTGGTAATGTGTTCAGGATGTTTCTCCATTTTTACCCCCCACCCCCAAGACCCTGGTTAGCATGAGCAGCTCAGGTCACAGTTCGTTTATAAACTTCGCGCAGTTCAGCACTTTCCTTTGTATGGAATTCATTGGACTTCAACAGTTTGAATTTCAATTAAAACAAATCTTGAAACACTGGGGTGTTCTAAAACGTTTGGCCGGTACTGTATATGGCAAAATTTCTCATACCAGGTCCTACAGGGTGAAATTGGGAAGAGCCTCTAAGGGAGCTGAATCTGCTGAGGTCCCTTGCTGATGTAGAAAGTATAACTGCAGCTAGAACACTACTTCGAATGAAGAATTATTAACTGATGTTTTACTGATGCTGAAGAGATTGATGCACTCCACTGGCAGGCAGCCACCACTGGTGCACAGGGACAGTCACGGACAGGCCCACTGGATTTAGGCAGATGGTTTGTACAATGCTACTTGTATCAAAGCTCCAGAATGTTAAGCCATTCCATTGATTTTTGGAAGGAAAGATGACATATGATGAACAGCTAGAGGAGGGGACCAAGGATACTCATCATTTTTTGCTAAGACCCGGATTTCTTCCAGCGCCAATGTTTGGATTATACATCATCTTAAGACTGACTGCTAAGCCTTGGCTCCAAATAAATGAAATCAATACCACAGTCCAAAGCTTAGCAGCCATCACTGTAGACCACACTGTTGTTTAGCAGTGCTGCTTGTCTATCCAGTCTATCTGTTGACCACATTACAGAAGCACAGCTTTGGTGGTGGGGGTGGCCTAGTGGCATGGATGCAGATGTGGGGTGGGACAGGGGGATGTGTTCCCCTCACACAATCGAACTAGTGTCTCTTGTCCATCCAGTCTACCAGTTACCACTACAGTGATTGTCCATTCAGTCTATCTGAAGATTACACTGTTGCTTGTCCATCCAGTCCACCTGTTGAACACATTGCTGAACTACGGGGTTCAGGGTTGATATCTATAGACCACACAATCCAGTACACAACACTGTTCTTTAACATGTAGCACACATGTCGCTACTGCATTAACACAATTAGCGGTCCGTAAGACCTCCTGGTGACAAGCTGGATTAGCAAAAACCGTGTCGCTGTCACCATGGGGTCTGTATTTATAGTCCTCGGCAACGACATTGTGACACTGGACTCTATTAATCCGAGTCTCGGCAGACATCTCCTGGCATCCAAAATAGACAGGATCCACTTTGGCGAGGTGAGGAGTGAACTAGGCCAAGGACTCGCTCAGAAAATAGACCACCAGCCGAAACTGGCCTGAATCAAAACGGGCCTTCATGAAGAAAAAGAGGAGAGAATGAGAAAAAGAGATCTCAAAGAAAGCAGGTTAACTAGAATCTTCGAAATCCGAGGGTCTCACAGGGGCAGTGATGAACAAGAAAGTTCAAAATAGCATGTTGCTAAAGTGGATGGAAGTCAGGTGGCAACTGTAGAGAGGGTCCCAGATAACTTTTGTTCAGTCTTCTATAAAGCAAAGTCAGGTCATGCAGCCTGAAACTGGTTTAAGTGTTGGTACTTCCAAGAAACTGGGTGTTTTGATGGTCTGAGGTCTTCATGTAATCCAACAAAAGTCAAATTATTTTTAACCATTAAAAAACCCTGATTGGCTGAGGTGTTTTTAAAACCTAACCTGTCTATCAAACCTAAATATTGTTATTCAGCATAATTTATTCTTGCAAGACCACTTCCCAACTTCTGTTTTTCCCTTACAATCAGAGTGTTTTTGTTACTGTGCCTTTAAAAATGATAGTCTAAAGTCCAAATCAAATTTTCTGATTGGCTGGCCCCATGCTGACTTTTAATTTCTTAAAAGGCAGCATGCAGCCCAAAACGTAATTATGCTCATTTGGAACCCCTTGTGTCAATATTATTGGCTAGCTCATCAGTGTCGAACTTTTCTGATCCGTTGACCATGTTTTATGTGAGATGTGGACCTAAAAAATGAGGTGACTAAACGAAAAGGTCAGAGTTTGGTCAGCTCTAGTAAATCAAACCACTCGAAATGACTGATTACACCTGATCTATGCAAGGATTTTAAATAATTGGTGGAATTAAATATCGTGACTATTTGTTATACACTCCAACATGCTCTCATAGTTTCACCAAAATGATCAGAAAATCTTGACTGAACCAAATCAACTCGTTTCTGAATCTGTGCTGCCCCCGTGTGGTCAGGAGGAGTCAATACACATGACAATTCAGAACACTTACCTTTCAAACAGGCCTTGAAAAGAAGGGACATCAACAGTACTTCAAACATGAGCCTTTTTATTGTCCTTTGTATGCATCATATACAGACCGGTATAGCATACTTCTGTTGGAAAAAAAATGCACGCACATACACACTCGTCATGAAAACTATCGTCCATAAGGTCAATCTGTGAACAGTCACGAAGTAAAAAAGAAGCTCTGCTCTAAAACACCAAGGCATCATCCCAAACATTTACAGTCTGAAATATTTTTTTAAATATATATATTGGATTATTGTAAATTGACTGATGATTTCATAGAGGGCTTATGGCAAAGAGATCCACTCTAAAACCATTGGTCCATTTCTTTGTTTGGAAGTGTACATTGTGCAGCAACACATCAGAAGGACACTATCAGGACAGGTTATAAATATCAACACAAAGTAAAAGGTCAAAGCCCAACACCAAGCTCAGTTCACAGCTAATGCAGGGCATGAAGGCCAAGATCTATCAGATGCCATCAAACCGACAGGCAACACACTCAAGAGCAGTGTGAGACGGTTCATCAGGACATGTTCGCCAAACACACTTTTCCACAGGTCTACAGGAACTGTTCTGTATCTAAACTGTACTGTGATGGTACTGAAGTTGTATCAGGTTTTGATGTTCCTGAGTCTCTCAGTCCGGTAATGTAGTTTCTGACTCAATTCTCTCCAGTTTATGGCCGGTCGTCCCAAAACCTCGTCCATGGAGTTGAACCAGCAGAAAGTTTTTCTATCAGAGCCGCTTTGGTTATTGTAGTCTTATTTATAGACCTGTTCTATTTTTTTATTTATTCGTGTGATTAAAGTTGGACCAAGATAACTTGTTAGTGATGTCCTTTTTTCAGTTTTAAAGACAATTGTGTCTTTAAAGCAGCTCAGACACGAGTCTTTGTATTTGTAACGGAGAAAAGTTTGTTCATGGTACTGCACCATGCCATGTACTAGTGGAAAAGTGAAAGTGTGTCTTAATGCACCTATTACAATGGAGACAATCCCACCCCAGGAGCCTTCAAGATTATTTAAAGGTAAAGTGTAACCAGTCTTGCTAGCTAGCAGGGCAATATTATTAGATTATGCTAATCTATAAGCCAATGGCTTTAGCTCATCCCTAGCAAAATCAGCATTATTGACTCAAGCATCTCTCTGATGTGTTTTCCAAAGGGAGTGCATGTTTAGTGTACAGAGTAGGCCTGTATTTCTACATCGGAAATAAACACTTAACTGTGTATTCCACATTTTTATTGTGTCATTTCAAAAATTCTGAATATTTATGTGAAATGCATCCACTATGAGAAACCTCAGTTACTGATAGAAGTGATAAGAACCGGCCGTCCGAAAAGCTGCATTAATGCAACAAATAATGCTGGAGGCTTCATTTTACAACGGTTTTGGCCAAAAATGCATATTTTACAATAAAATCAGGGTGTAAGGATAAATACAGGGAGTAGAGAGGGAAAGTAGTGACAAAGAACACATTTTCTGCCCAAATTTACCATGATATTACAATAATCTACATTTTTGTATAGACTCGAAGAGGTGCAAGTTCACTGGTGGGCTTGAAAGATAAACATAAAGGACATATTTCCATCATAGACATGGCGACCACTGTTTGTGCCAAACCTCTCATAATAATAATAGCTGTACAACTGTGGATATTCTCCATATTGCTCAACAAAAGCAGAAAAGCTTCAGAGATGTGGAAAACCACCCTGGTTTCTAAAGGGAGTCCTGATCAGAGATGATGCTGAAGGCTGATTCAGTATTGGACAGGTTTGTACAAACAGGTTTGCACCACCAGTATACTGATCACCGCCTGATCATCTGGAACCATCTGCTCCTGTTTCTTCACTGGTTCAGCATTTCAGTTAGATGCTCTTTGTCTGCCGAAATGATTTATACATAGGACACTGTGTCTTAACAAAAAAACATTCCTCTGAAACTGGTCAAGTTCAGGGACAGGACTGGCACTAAAAGTCTTTAAAAGTCCTTCAGGAAGCCTGGAGAACTGTTCAAGACTGTTCAATCTGAATCTTTGAATGCAAAATGGAAAAAAATGAGGGAAGGCTAAATACTTTTGCACAGTGTGTGTATGTAGATAAGGATAAGGCGCCTAGAGAAACACAGACAAACACACACACACACACACACACACACAGTTGGCGTTCCATGTTTCAACCTTTAGTTCAGACACACATGCATATCATCACAATATACGTCTTTTCAGACAGCGTAAAGTGAGGGATCAACATCATCATCATCATCATCAATATAAAACACACATATAGTCCCTCATGATCACCTAGAGGCAACAACAGCACCTATAAAAACACGGCAGCCAAACTTTACAACAGACAGTCTGAGCAACATACAAACACAAACTCAACCCACAGCAAATGATACCAAACCTAGCAGCTCATTCATGTCCTGTTTTTCGTACTTAGTTTTCTGTTATATTGTGGCTCAGAAAAAGAACTTCAATCGGCAGGAGCAGCTCGAGTAGAAAAGTTGAGCCCCTCGAGCAAATAAAAATGATAACAAAAAAAAAATATTAGCACAGCACTGCAAACTAACGCGTGCATCGCACACAAAATCCCTCGCACTGTTAGAACGACTGCGTATTTTGTTTTTTTAGTGAAACGACTATTAAAAATAAGTAAATATTGCAAACTAGTCAGTCATCAAAACATTTCAAGTATGTATTGCCGGTGTTATTCGGATTTCTGTGACCATAAAATTCAATGACACTAGGGAGCGCTGTTTCACGGTTTTGCTGTTAAATGAACGTAGTGTCCCTTGCCAGCCACAGCTTTAAACATCAATATTTTTTAGCAATAAAAACAGTCCAAGCAGTCCGAGGTCCATCTGATACTGTCATACAGACGCAAGACATCTTACACACAAGAGACTTTTTATTTCAGATTCTTAAAAAAACACACTAATAAAATGGGAAATAACAGTAAAGTATATTATTGTATAACATTTTTGGTAGGCTATGTTTTCAGCATTATCATTTCAATGTCCATTTAGAGGTGCTTGTGCACATTCGATTAACAACAAAACTGTGAAATTGCGTCCCCTAGGGTCACAGAATAATCAGAGAAATCGACACAACACTGGTTTTCATAAGGGAAAGGAGGAGGCAAGTGTGGCAAAATGTATTGCAAATGAATTTGTTCACCCAAATATCTGGCATGGGTTTAATGGATTGTGGCCCCTGTTTGCTGGGAAATTTTGAAAGTAACATTATATGAGATGGACAGGTGTAAACTGGTTAAGAAAGTGAATCTAGATGCTTTAAATCGAAGTATCCTGTTCAGATGAACCATAAAGGATTGGTTTACAGCAAGAACACACCGACTACTCTGCATTATGGGTCAACGGTCTGAATGAGAACATGAAAATATACTCTGTAAAGGTTGGTCACGCACACAACACACTCCACAGACACCTACGCATCTGCTGACCCTTCTCTTGGATAGAGTATGTGTGTTCTGTACAGAAGTGTTAGCAGAACTACGTGAGAGCTCGTCCTTCCTCTTTAGGTGTAGCTGCTGCAGCTCGGCACTGTGGGAGACAAAAACAGGGATCGCCTGGGGAAACTCTGCATCGCTGCTGATGGGGCGTTATGGGGTCTCCATGGCAACAATCCACAGGCACAGGCCTAGCAACAAAAGGCAAACAATACCATCATGCAGAGTTCTGAGAAATAACACAGGTATACATGTGATGCACAACTGTATTTCTTATCACTGGGTCTGCCATACATTCACACTCTGGAGGTCTGTTAATTAAATAAAATTATTGTTGAATTTAATTTTGTATATCACTGGTGTAAAATGAA
The DNA here is from genome assembly GCA_037832545.1 of Rhabdalestes septentrionalis. Taxonomy (NCBI): domain Eukaryota; kingdom Metazoa; phylum Chordata; class Actinopteri; order Characiformes; family Alestidae; genus Rhabdalestes; species Rhabdalestes septentrionalis. The sequence continues at coordinate 32,959,015 of JBBMFX010000001.1, forward strand.
CACACTGTTAGGAGTCTTGCCCTAGGACTCTTATTGTGTAGGGTATTGCCCAGGTTAGGAATCGTAGTCCACTCTCCTGCTTGGAAGGTAGCTGTGTTATGCACTACACAACCTATCCAGTTGGGTTAGCTGTGCTTATGGTACCTGTCTGAAGCAGGTCTTTTCATTTTATTCGGGTCTTGGGACAGTTAAATGGTGTAACGTGAGTAGCACCAATAGGAAAAAAGTACTAAATATTAAAGCTGTGGTCCACTGTCTGCATGCAAGAACACGATGCCAACATAGATCAATGTGGAAGAAATCTCTACACATATCGGTCTTTACCATTTAATCCAAATGATATTTGCTATCTACAGGAATTCACAAAAATTCTTACATGGACAGCTGAACGAGGAGGGGGTGACCTAGAGGACATGTTACTTCTTCAAACTGACATCATCATCCCTCAGAGTGAATTTCTTCCTCAGAGCTTCAGATATCAGAGTTGCAGAGTCTTCCTCCCTTAATGATGTACATCCACGAGAATACCTGTACACACGTGCGCACACACATATTTTAACCTTAATTTATTGATATTCTATGAAATCATATGTATATTTCCCTGGTAAATCAAACTGAATGTTATTTGCACATAATAATGGGCTTATTATTAATAAACTTTGTTCAATTGGTAATTGTGTTTTCATTTCAACCATAAGTACAGTACAAAAATGAGAATGTTCCTTCAGGACAAAAACAGAGACTCACAGAACAAAAACAGACACGTAAAGAACAAAACCAGAACACCACAGGACTACACAAATGCAGGCAGTACAGGACTAAAGAGAGAGTGAAAAATACCACAAAATTCCAATACCTTACAGGAAAATACAACATACCGGAGCAGAGCAGCACTAGTGAGAGTGAATACAGTATTATAACACTTTATTCTAATACTTAAATGCACAAAAATGGGCAAAGGACTACAAAGGGTGAGTCAGAAAGCAATACATAATTGTGCTAAAATAGCAAGTCAAAAACAAAAGGAAGTTAGTAGGTGCATCCACTCACCTGTCCTTGCACATCTTCATGCGGTTCATGTCTTTCAGAATGTCCTTGACATCTGCAAAGCTTGTGGACTTGGACAGTGACACCGTGTCTTCCTCTGGCTCCCGGAAGTCCATAGTGGGATGATCGAGGTCAAAGGTGGCGGATGCAGTCATGGAGACCGGGGGCATGGGGTCTGGTGCCAGCTCGGACACCTCGACCTCATCATCATCATCTTCTTCTTCTTCTTCCCCTTCATCCTCTTCTGTGACATCACTAATGACAAAGGAGGCAGAGGCAGCGGGCTGGTACACAGCCGTCTCGAAGGGAGCCATGGAGAAACCCATGCTGGTGTCATCAGGAGAGAGCAGGTCAGGGGTGATGGGGTTTGAGTCTGAAAGAAAAGAGGACACTTCAGAACACACATGTTAACATATAATCAACACTGGTGAACTGATTTCAAACAGAAATACTCAAGATGTTGTCCCAGACCACAGCAACATAGCTCAAGAATTAAATTTAAGAGGAAAAGGCGGACTTCTGGGAAACCAGAAATTGCATAGACATTTTCCTTTAAACTGGCAGCAGAAAAGTGTACACGTGCAGTAATAGACTCCTAAACACGTTTGTATTACTAGTAATTCATTTAACTGCAAGTTCTTTATCTACAGAATGTAAACCCTAGCATTTGTTCATATAGCAGAGCGTATTCAGATTATATTCTGCAGTTACATTTTATTTATACTTTATATTTCATATCATTCCTGTTTCTGTCTGTGCAGTTGTCCTCTGGGAGCAGCAACATTTTCTTATTCCGAATCTAAAGACTATTAGAGACTAACTAACATGCTCTAATACAAGTGTGTGATGATTTAAGCAAGTAATATTCAACTGCTAGTTGGCAAAGTATAAGTAACTTTCTTTACTTGTAGGCTATAAGCCTCGTAGCTCCACTTGGACACTAAGTAGATCAAATTGTTAACTGTGAATCTCTGTTGAAAATGCATACTTGTGTTGGTCAGGGGTGTCAAATGTTATGCACAGGGCTTATGTGGCTGCAGGTTTCCAATTTAAACAGGCAGGAGCTCACCTGATAACTAGCTTGAAGACTGAGACCAATTTTACCAATCTTTTTGATTGAAAACCCGCAGCTACACGGGTCCATTATTGACAGGTGCGGTCTGGGACTAGAATTAATCTCAGTCTCAAAAATACAATCTTTCCAGTCAAATTCATGAACACATACCGAATAAAGCAACTCTGCACAGGAACAGAAACCAGAAAGGAGCCAACACAGAAACAACTGAAAGCAATGAGTCACAAATGCAAAGCAGAGCTCTTCCATAACTCATGCCAAGCATTATTTTTATCCTAGTGGCAACAGACACCATATTGTTAACATTATCTGAAGCATCTAATGGTTTCGGACAATAAGTACATTTAAATCCTTCATTATTTTCATTTAAGAAGCTCCAAATAATTTGAATTAAGATTTGATTTTCTCATTTAGATAGAAAAACAAACCACTATTTAAAGAACATTGCAAAGTTTACATAAGCAAGCCATGTCTTTCTCTAAAAGTAGTCATTGCTCTGGTAGGTGTCCTGCCATGCAATGCCATTCAAAGGCCACCATTGCATAACACACTCATACACCCTCCATTTAGAGAGTAAAATGGGGGCTGCAGTATAATGCAGTTGCAGCAGGTCTGGCCTGGAGCATTTCTAATGTCTGAGGAAGCTTAGTCGGTTTGACTTAGAAGATAAAGAGCAAATATGCAGACGGCTTTATAAACAAAATTCAGGCTGAGAAACATTTGTTTTGGCAGCTGACAGACGTAAACAAGACCTAGTCCAACAAATACAAACAACTACAAAATCACTGGCCACTGGACAGAGTTTTGCATTCACTTTTCTCTATCGCTTATAATTTCAGTGTTTCTGTAACACACAATCAAAATCAGAAAACAGCACTGACTACCCACAAAACAAAAACGACATAAAATATGAAATCAAACTAAACCCAACAAAAACTCTGCAGAAATACTCAATATGAAATAAACTACGCTAAATACACAAATGCTGGGTGTAAATGCCGTAGATAAATAACTTACAGTTAAAGTCAGTTACAAGTATTATTGTACGTAATAGACTTCAATAGTAGATCGGTAATATTGCCATAAGTATTGTTATTGCACAAAATGACAACGTTTAGCACTGGATAAGAAAATTGCAAGACATGGAGGACTATTGGACATAAAAATGAGAATAATGCACATAATTATTTACACACAAAAGGAAATTGCTGTGGCTAAATGGCACTTCTCAGTTCAGTCACCACACTGTGCCCATTCCACAAGAGAAAGTGCGAGTATAATTAATAAGATGTTTCAAGTTAAAATAAGCTGATGTGTTACGGAGAAAAACAGCTGAAGAAAAAAAAAAATCCCAGTCATCCTACCTGACTCGCCAGACACTATCTTGGCGATTTGGGCACGGAGGCGGCTGAGCTCATCCTGTAGCGCGGTGGTGCGGTTCAGCGCAGTCACACCCGGCTTCCTCAGACCCTCCATCCGTTTGCCCTCGCGCCTGAAGTTGGGCACTGACGAGTTCCTGTGGAGCACCAGCAGGGGCGTCGGCCTCCACTCCTGCCTGAAGGGGCGCGTGTCACTTCTGACCAGCAGGATAAAGAGATTGGTTAGAGCACAGGCTCATCTATTAAAAAGAATCACCACAGTAAAATCTG
>JBBMFX010000001.1:32970613-32989544 GCA_037832545.1 Rhabdalestes septentrionalis
CCCCCCCGGTCATTTTGGTCTAGAACCGCCATTGTCTACCACCTTAATGAAAAGCTGGTTGAGGTTTGAGAGTTTCTTATGGTAACTTTGGTTGACTATTGACTTCTAGTGTTTCTTAGCACCATATCTGTAGCTCTAATTAAGGAAGCATAATTTAGACACCAGACAGCAGACCCACTTTTGTTTCTGTGTGCAGTTTGTGAGTGTGGAGGACAGCAGGGGGAAGGTCTCACTCCCTGTAGATAAGGAGCCGGATGGACTGAGTGACATTCTGAAGCAGAGCCTAATACTGGATGCACAGCAAGTTCGAGAGGTGAGTAAACACATACAAGCACATGTGCACACACACATGGTTTTGCATGACTATCATGTTTTTTCCCCCTAAAATCACCACATCTCTAAGTCTCACCTTTCATTTTAACTGGATCTGGATATTCATGTCGAGGGGGAAGCTTTATCAATGCATTGTAGACTGTTTATTAGTCAAATAATGCTTATGAATCAATTATCACAAACACTTTACAATTAAGCTATCCATATAAAGGGTTTAGAAATGATTTTTACCAGGCTGTTACTGAGGTTGCATTAATAAGCAGTAAAAACAACAGCATATAAAAAACAACAGTTATTTATTGATGTAGGCTCACTATTTGGCAGGATCTCAGACCGAAAATGTATGTCGTCTCTTTCTCAGGCAGAATTTCTTCAGAATTTCTGTGTTCGGTAACATGCTACTACCATGTAAACACCAGATATTGATACTCTGCATCAATATATAATAACTTTTGTAGCTTGTTTATAACTGTTTATTAATAATTTGTCTACAAGCCAATTGACAACCTGATTCTAAATCATTTATAAACCCTTTATAAGGGTTGTCTTAAAGTAAAGTGGTACTGAATGGGTTATTAATTGATGACTGTTGCATTTGCCCCACAGCTCTCCAGTGAGTTGCCTCCACGGACAGTCGGTCACTCCTGGAAACTGGCCTACAGCACGAGCAAACACGGCTCCAGCCTCAAAACCCTGTACAGGAGACTTGGCGCCTCAGACTCTCCCGTCCTGCTGCTGGTCCGAGATGACAACCAGCAGGTCGGGCTTTCTCCCCCACCACACACTTCCACATCAGGATTATTCTATTGGTTTTAATGTTAATGTCATTATTACATTCTGTAATTTGTTGTTGTATCCCATGGTTTGCCTTGGGGTGGGATGGGACATCATTGCTTATGTAGAATAATTACGTAAATTCAGAATAACACAGTTGGAAAAGAATTCAGGATTATAAATTTGGTCAGATAAGAAAAAATATGTTTTAAGGGTTGCATTGCTACAACAGCAAAGTGGACAGAACAACAGAAGAATGTGGCAACAAGGCAGCAAAACCAATAATAAGTATACAGTATAAAATATTAACAACAATATAAAAAAAAATATATAGATATATATATATATTTATATTTATATATACATATATATGTCATTTCAGGGGTTGCATTTCGGGGAGTGAGGAGAGGCGCAGAGTGCTGGTTCTTTATACAAATACAAAACTTAAACAAAACCAGGCACGAGGGCCGAACTGAAAACACCACACATAAGATACATAAGGGAAGGAAACCGTGCAGGAGAAGTGAGGTAGAGTGAGGGTTGCTCCGACAATGAACTAAGCAATCTAAGGAACTTAAATACAAAAACACACACTCACAAGAACCAATCAAAACCCCTAATCACTTAAGCTAAATACAAAACAGGTGAACACAGTGACCTCAGACACAGACATACTCAAATATCAAAATCAAAGTCCCACATAAAACCTCAGCCACAACAATAAATATATATATATATATATATGTGTGTGTGTGTGTGTGTGTGTGTGTGTGTGTGTGTGTGTGTGAGGGTGTGTGAGGGTGTGTGAGGGTGCTGCCTAGCCAATAAGGTGACACGGCCTGAAGTCACTTCTGCAGGGCGCTTCGCTCTCGGATGACTGTGCATGGTAGTGGTTGATCTGTGGTATGTCAGCTTCATATGACACAGTTTGCACTGAACTTCATTGCCATTTAGCGTAAACGAGTCCCATACTGAACTTTTACTAGCCTTAGGTCGATGCATTATTCATGCCGCACGGTAAAATTAAGTTTTCTTCTTCTGGAGTAGCCTGTTAGCGAAACCCTCAGGCTGAATTAATGCATCACATTATGTATTGGTGAGGAAACGTCCTCATTTCTGTTCCGTGTTTTTTTTTCCGGCGTCCCTTAAGTGAGATAACAGTATTCGAAATAACTATTAGATATTCGAACATATATCGAATATTCGAGTATTCGAAAATCATGTCTCATCCCTAATTCCTTTTGGATTTAATACGGTCAAACACACCGGCCTGCATCAGAAGAGGTCTACCAAAGATATTTGAAATCAGATATTTAGATTCTTTTAAATACATAATATGAAACACTGCCAAAGCAGCTAGATGACATACAAGAGTCCATTTAATCGTAATTTGTGATTCATCTTTCTTGTCCATTTAGACACGAGGCAGTGACATCTCTGGCATATTTGGTCTAATGTAATTCTTTATTAATATGTATTTATTTTCAGGTTTCCCCTTATTTATCTGATATTTATCTTACTCAGGTGTTTGGCGCTTTTCTCTCTCACCCGCTGCGACCGAGTGAAACATTTTATGGTACAGGAGAGACATTCCTCTTCCTGCTGCACCCTCGCTTTAAGGTAACAGATCCACAAACACATCTGCCCCTGTATAAAATCCTCCGAATAAATCATTCGGCAAAAACAAGAGGCCTAAAAGGGGAAAGGAATGATTGGTCAATGGCAATTTTCACTTATATATTGGGGGACAAATTATGCACAACCCACTTTATGCATCCTTTTATATTTCTCTGTTGCTCCTATAAACACTCCAAGCACAAAATTTATCATAGTCAATATAAAGCATTTGGTGTCAGGAATCATATGCTTCTATGAACCCTTTGGATTCATCCATCCATTTTCTTCCCCCTTTATCCCGCACTCGTTGTCGGGGTGGGCTGGAGCCTATCCCAGCTACTACGGTCGAAGGCAGGGTACACCCTGGACAGTCACCAGCACGTCACAGGGCCACACACTCGCACACATTCACAGTCACACCTAGGGGCAATTTAGTGTGCTCAATCAACCTATCCCCAATCACGCACGTTTTTGGTGGTGGGAGGAAACCGGAGCTCCCGGAGGAAACCCACGCGGTCACGGGGAGAACATGCAAACTCCACACAGAAAGACCCTGCGCCCGACCCGGGAGTCGAACCCAGGACCTTCTTGCTGTGAGGCAACAGCGCTATATATATAAGATATTTAAACATTCACAAAAAATCTATATTCACACATTTTTCACTTACCCCAAATGCATGGATTAAAGTTTTCCTTCGCTATTATGGATTTCCATCAACTGAGTGCACCAAAGTTTGATATTGAGACTGATGCAGATCTGGAGGAATCATCATTGATAAAAAAAGAAAGAAAGGTATCTCTTGTGTAAAGAGAGCAGCAGTGCGTGCAAAGACTAGTGCACGTGCGTGCGTGAGAGAGAGAGACACGGGGAAAGTGTGCTTGGGAGCTTATACATAGTTCCAGCTTTCCCTGTTCACTTTAGATCCTCTGTTCACTGCTAATAACTATTCATGACAGTGCTGTCTATTCAGGCACTTTGCTCTTGTTTGAGGATTGTGTTCAGATGAACAAAACTTACCTTGAGTCCTGAACCCATTGAATAATTATAGTTTAGTGTTCTAGATTTACACTAAGCATTCAGCCCATCTAGCATCTGTTTAAGTATTATCCTACTGCAGTGAATCTATACAGTTTTTGGGAGTGTGCCCCCCTCCTCTCCACAATCGGAATACAATGTCATTATGATTGGGAGGCAGTGGTGTGTCATGATGTGTCTGATTCACTAAAAAGGTCAGAAACAGTGGAAAACCATTGCTTAAATAGAAAAAGAAGCTAAAGCTCAAGATTCAGGACAGTGGCTCTGATGCTTGAAGAACTATAAATAAATACATAACAGCAGTTTTAGAGTTTTTCTGCTGTTCACAGAGGAATGGTAAGGGGAATGTGCTTTAAATTTCCCATATTTTGGGTCAGGATCTTCATTTTCAATGTTGAAAATTGACAGGTGTGGCCTTAGTTCCTAAAGTAGATTAGAGCATCACTCTTTATAAGCAACAGTCTGCAGTATTCAGCCTGAGTTTAGGCCATTTGTAAAGGTGGCTATATAAATAGTCCGTAAAACCTTATTTTACAGGACATAGGTCCTTCTATTTGCATCACTCGCATGCGGCAGTTTGCTTTTGGTTTTTTGCCAGCATGAATGCGCTTCTGTTAAAGGAAGGCACAGATGTGTCAGGCATCACAAAACAGTAAAAATAAGTGGAGAGTGGCTTGGCTAAATGAAATAGGCGATAATGGCAAGCCATTTAGTTTATGGTGCAAAAAGGTGAAAATGTTAGGTGTGTGCTTTTATGTGGAATTTCAACTAGGGGCATAGGGGATACTGGAAAACACAGCGTTATATACACAGTTTTATACATGACTGGGGTGGTATGGGCCCACATTTGGTTAAAAAATGTATGTTGTTTGTTTGTTTTTTGCTGTGATCCATGTAAATGTATTAACACAGTGTGTTTGGTGTTTGCTTCATTAGATTTGCACTGGAGCTACAGGTCTGATTGAGTTTAAAAAGTGATGGAAGTTTATGCCTAAATCTTTACACACACACACACACACACACACACACACAGGCCTCAGCAGTGTGGAGTTAAGTGTTCCCTAAAAGATTGGCTGATGTGTTTTTTTACACTGTATGACACAACTTTTAACCATTTTCAGGGCTTAAAAATACATCAAGGCCTTTAAGTTTCAGCAGTGTGTACAATTTCATATTTCTCTAAGTTTGCAACTTCAGAACAATATCCAGGTTTTGAATGAGTTTCCGCCTCCCCCTCTGGTGCTACATGTATTTATGTGTGTGTGTCTCTCTCCCTCTCAGTGTTTCCACTGGACTGGTGAAAATTCCTTCTTCATCAAAGGAGACCTTGATTCATTTGCCATCGGTGGTGGGAGGTACGAAGTAGAGATGCACTGTTAAGACTAATTCCAATTTCTATACAGACGAATTGGCTGAAGGCATATTTGTTAGCCCCCCAGTAACCCACCCTCACCAACACACATTCTCTGGACTGAAGTGAGCAAACATACTAGCACATTCCCAGTGTTTCACACTTTTAGATAAACCAAGAGCACTCAAGGTTAGATTCCAAGAGCATCCGTGTATGGTGAAAAACCACATTGTTGTGTTGTCTTATTTTATATTATAAACCCTAAATATGCTCCCAAAACACTTTTAATGTCATTTTAAACTCATTAGCCTTAAAGAATATGTAAACCCATATTTGTACTGTTTCTTTGGTATAAGCAGGGTAAATACAGTAAGAAATTCATTTAATTTACAGTAATACAAATATAGGGCTTCAAGAAAAACAAAAAGAAAAACACGAGAACACTCGGGACGCTCCACGGGGGAAATTCTAGACATCAGTGTCATAGGGCAGCAACCGATCAGCAGCAAGGACAAATAAACAACGTTTGTGGATTGGCTCATGTGCCATGTGCTGTTTGTCTATGTTTGGGGTGGCACTGGGCAGTGGAGCTTTATTCTGTCAGGTGTCTGATTGCCTTTGTAACTATCGCATGGCGCACAAGGACCGGACATCACAATCAGTTGTACTCAGAGGCGGAAGGTCTATGGAATGAAACCGCGACTGCTGATACACGTGAAAGTAGGGGGGTTACTGTAATCGGAAGTAAAAAGCAGCTGCACATGCTGTAACATGTAAACATGTCGAAAGAGTAGTAGCAGCAGCATTCAGACACAGAGTGAGTTCATTGCTTGCCTCACAGTTCACCAACACCGATATTTCAGATTCCACATTCAGATCACTTGTTACGAGCAGAAATGTGCCTGATCCTATCTTGGCAATTTCCAATTACGCAACCCTATTTCCAACCAAACTGTGCTATTTCTGTTATATGACATTTGAAGACTACATTTTATATTTCCTCAGGCATTTTCATGCAGTGCTATATATTAATTTGTGGTTAGTATAATTAAGGTACATATAATTATTTTAATTTTTTCTGGTTTGCACTTGAAAAAGGTTCAATTAGAGATGAAGTAATCATAAAGAAGACATAGGTTAACTCTATTTTTCCCCCTCTGTTCTCTCTCCTCAGTGGTCACTTTGGCCTGTGGCTGGACGAGACACTGTACCTGGGCAGGAGCAGCCCCTGCTACACCTTCAACAACTGCAGCCTGTCGGAGACCAGCGACTTCAGGGTGCTGGAGCTGGAGGCCTGGACCTTCTGGTGATGCCACGGACCCCCAGACCGTTTCTCGAAACATCTCTGCACGCAAAGGGCTTCGTTTGATGGTAGAGTGGACATTAGTTTGAACAATCTCTAAGAGATAAGATGGCATTAGTACTATGAGGAAGTGAGCTCGAAGTGAGCACCCACCCCTCTACAATTTTTGTTTCCCCTCCTTTAATGAACCACCACCACTACAATGACCCCCCGCTGTTGAAAAATGACAGATCAACTTCTAACTGTTGAAGACTCCTGTTGAGGTTTTGATGTTCATAGGCCAACACTTACTCAAAACTACCTACATCTTGGACGCTTGAACTTTGTGCTTAAATGGAGAAAGCCGTGCAGGAAAGTTGAGTCTTGACTGCCAGTGTGATTCGAATGGAATTCCGGATCACACTGGAGTTCACTGTGAAGATACTTTTTGACATCAGACAGCTACTGATGGTCTGACTGAGTCTCTGGAGGGCTACGAGAAGACCGTTCTCTCAATACAACCAGTGTTTCTCTGTCTGAATGGATCCGGAAAAAAAATGGTGCTTGTATTTCGGGACCCGATGTGGCTCAAGTAATAATGGTTAAAGTGACAGTTTGGTGAAAAATCTAATTTACTCAATTCCCCCTTTACTTTAGATGTAGTTGACCAGACAAGACATGATTTTTACCCACAGTGTACTGCTTTTTATTATATATTATTCGTTATTTATTTTCATTGCCAGTTGGTGGGGTATAAGCTTCCTTTACTTGTTAGCAATATTAGCCTCAAAGCTCCAGTGCAAAAACAAACTTGTGTACTAGCTGTTTTGCCCGAGTGACGTAAGAGTGGGGGAATACCCTGTAAATTAGATTTTTTACTAAACCGCCCCATCTGTACAGCCGCTTGAGGCGAATGCTGCTTGGTCATTCTGTTACAGAAACCTGTGAGACACTAGGAGAGTATTCGGAGGCCATGTTTCTACAGAAATTGTTCAGTATCATGCCTGAAAATAAGAATGTGAATAGCTTCTTGCCTCTAATGCACTTAAATGCCACTTTAACTTGAGGAAAGACTTCAACTCGCACAGAATCGTTGCAGGTTTTGCGCCACCGGCTTACTCATAATGGCAAAGTGGCCCACTGCAGATGATCTAAAATCACTACTTAACATCTTTAGTGCCAATTCCTTGTACTGTCCCGTCACTGGCTGTAGATGGAGTGATTGAACTGTTACCAAATCTTGTACAGTACATTGTATTTATGAGAAGGGAGATTACAAACCTGTATGAGGCATTTAAACTGTACTTTAAAGGACAAATCTATGGGCACGTTGTCAACAATGAGAAGCGCTACATCTAGGACACCACATAAGCCGATGGGAGTGCTAACAGCACCCCCTTGTGGATGAGTTTTCAGCTTGCTAAATGCATTTGTGCTTCAAGTCTGGAAACCTAACATACGTACAGTGCGTCTTTCAGTGGAGATCAGTGAGTTACCCATGCACAAACTCATCTGTTTATGCACCATGAACACATTCAATTCACATATTCAATAATGTAATATAATCAAATAAATGTGAATAAGTTCAAGCATTGCTTTTGAAGTATTTAGAATCAGAAGCAGGCTTGTGATATTCATAGAATGGGGACAGACAATTTTTTTATTTTAAAAAAGTCTTTATTTTTTGACAAGTTTGAACAGCAAAAACAGTCACACAATGTACTCATGAACTCAAAGTAAACACATGTGACATGTGTAAGGACAGACTTACCAGAAACTGGATTGATTCTATACCATTGTGTATATTAGCAATGTTCACTATTAATAGTGCATATGTATTTCTCAGTTGGGAAACTTGTGCTCCCTTTGGTCATGTGGAGTCTAAAAGCAAGGTAAGGACAGGTCTTTACTACCTGATCTAATAGCTACAGTGAACGAAAAAGCCAGGACCCAGATCTTAACTGCTACATTGTCTTCATTTGATGGATCCCAACACGAATTTGGTTAAACATATTTTTAAAGGTCCCTTCCATACATTCCTTCAACTGTGGCTGAAAAGCTAGCCTACATAGTGGTCTTTCAGTAACCGGACTGAACTGTGGGCTCTTCTAGCGAGGTGTGGCACTGTTTTTGTGTTGTCTTCAGGGACAAAAGAGGGAAAATGGTTCCTTGGGCTGAAGCAATGACATCAGGCCTGGTCCCGCCTCAGTGAGCTTTCAGACCACGCCATCACAAACTGCTTCCTCCAGGAAACCACCGATCCTGCGGCTGTACTCCCACACACACACACACACACACACACACACACACCACTGAAACCATTACCGCAGCCAACATTCATTCTGAGAATATTTGGCACATTCCACAGCAACAGCATCCACAGCAATAAACAGGGATGCCCACAACCAACCCCCACCCCCCACAAAAAAGAAAACCATCTAAAGAAAATTAGAGCCTCCTGTGCACGTCTATGCTGAAGGTTTGTTTAATAACAGCTATAAATAAGGACGCCAGCATTTTCAAAACTGTAGTGCTGGCAAATATCTTCACTGTTAGACGACCACTGATAGGCATCCTTTGTTCAGTATAAAACTTCAAAGACTGATTATTAAGCCTTGATAGGGTGCTAACTTCAGGCCCAGGTAATAAAAAAGTGTTACATTATTGTGTGTTTTACTAGAATTGGAATCTGGACGTGTAAAGGCGTCAGCAGCTGCTTGCCAGACCACCAATGTTCCAGAATTCATCCAATATGAGTTTCCTTCTGAAACTATTCCGAGTCATCTGAGAGAGTTCATATTCTGCAACTGTTTACATACACACACACACACACAGACGTCTGGTTTTATGACTCCAGGTAGGGTTTGGCCTTGTCCAGCCCCTCCTGTAGGAAGTGGATGTAGGTGGACGTGGAGGGGTCCTCAAAGCCCCCGGAGAAACTGAAGGCTGGTCCCTCTTCGGGCTTCATAGATGTCTGGTCTAAGAAGTTGTTGGCGTTGATGTGGTGGACCTAGGTAAAGAAGAGCGAGGCAATAGCTGTTTATGCTCCAAGACCGGTTGCTGCATTTTGTTATCTGATCAAAGGTTCACGCCAGGGTCTCTAATGGTGCTTTTCTGTTGGAACAAGGAGCCGCGACATACTGAGAACAAATGCTTTACTATTACAAAAAAAAGTGCCCTGAACATAAGCTGCTCAATGGCAGGACTAAAAATGGGCCGCAGCTGAGCGGAAAGCATCTCTGGTTTCTGATTGGCCAAAATGCAGTCATTACATGGAAAGGACAACAAACGCACAAAAAAAAGTAACCACTGGGAAGTCAATGAAATACAAGCATGACCGACGAGTTTTCTATGACAAATTTACCTTTAACACTGAGAAACCTGAAGGTGATGCAGGACATCACTAACAAATGATCTGGATTCAGTTTTTATCAATCATTAAGAAAGCAGAAAAAACAAACAAAACAAGTCTATAAATAATAATAGACCACAATAACAAAAGTGGCTCCGACAGAAAAAATTTCTGCTGTTTGAACTCCATGGATGTAAATTTGGGACGATCAGCGATAATCTCCAGAGAGTCGAGTCCGAAACTCTGTTACCAGACTAAGATACACTGGAACATCCAAGTGCGAAACACGTCCCTTTGGACCCACCTACTATGTGTTTTTATTGTACCAAAAATAGTCAGTCATTTATAACACAGTGAATTTCACATGTTCCATATATAAGTTCCATATGTTTGAACATGTTTAAACCACATTACTATTAATCACTCATTTTAAAGAAGGGAGGACATTTCAGATTTACAAGATACAGACCCTTAGTTGAGGGACACCACTTGCTTGATCTTGATTAATCATGAACAACAGAGAAGAAGAGTCAGATCTGGGACGCGAGGCTAAAAGACTTTGATGCTGCTTCAGACGGAATTCTAGAACGGACTCTGAACTACGACTACTTCATGCATGCAGCAATGTGGGCAATAATGGACAAGCCTCAAGACGTTTTGAAATAAAAATGCTCCAAAGCCTGTGTTTAAGCATTTTTGGAGATTAATCAGTGATTCCAACATCAATAAATCTTTGGATGACTCCTGTTCACAGCTTCCAGGCTCATGAATAACTAAAGCATTCAGCTGTAATTACGACAGGCTTTGAATCTGCTCTCACACTTGAGGCGCTTTCACACTGTACTGCTAACAATTGTTTATCAATCACAAATAAAGTCCGCAAAACCCGAGCTCCTCGATTACAGGCCTAAAAGTGGGCCGCAACTGAGCTGACTGCATCCACGCTTTCTAATAAGTCATCATATGGAATAGAGCACAAAAACAACAAAGAAATGACAAACTAATAAATGAAGTCAACGAAGTTCAAGCTCTACTATCTGGACTGAAGTGAAAATTCATTGCTAGATTCCTGTGACCCTAACAAATGTATCTTTAACACAGCGAGACACACGAAAGGTGATCCAGTACATTACTAACAAGTTATCTGCGTTCGGTTTCTTTTTTTAAAAAACTCAAACAATACTATAAATTATAAAAGAACTGTATCCAGGAGAAGGCAGTTTTATTATAAAGAACTCCAAGAGGACCAGATGTGCTCTCTGACAATCGATTGGCTGACTCAAGTGATGACTCCTGTGCTTTGTAGGAAAATGTGAAGAAAGTCTGTTAGTCTTTCCACAATCCAAAGTCCTGAATGACCTGCACAGTTCTTGGTGTTGCTGGATATTGATTCTACATGACTTAAAGCATGGAACACTCTGAGGCCCCCAGGACTGTGAGTAAAGACAAGACACAAACCAAACCTACCACTGTCCCATTAGGCAAGGCCACCATCATCTCCACTGGGAAGCTGTACTTCTCCAGGTGTAAACGGGCCTTCTGACCCAATACCAGATTCTGCTCATCAGCCTGTAAACAAATGAAATGTCATTAGGTTAACAACATCAGTTCAGACACAATGAGTCTGACATACATTTAGTTTACCGATGTCCAAGATTTACTGGTCCTCAGTATTCTGACTCCTATAGGCTTGAATTCTCCAGCGCTTCGAGATATTCAGAAGTCCCAGCAGCAGTGGTCACCAACCCTCCTGGAGACATTTAGGGTGTTGCCGATTGTGGCTGTTAGCTAAAGTGTCCAGTAAGGTAGATCTCCAAAGCCAGGGTTGGTGACCACTTCTCTAAATGAGGGACATTATTGGTTAATATGATTATGGAGCCCTGCCCACTGGCACATTATCAAATATGTAATCTGGAGAAAATCAGAACCCCTTCAGAGAAGGTTTCTTGATTTCTGGGAACTAAAAATGAAAGGTAAAGGCCTGTAATGTTTTATTCACGTTTTATGCTGTAGGATCATGTTTGTATTTAAACTGCAGTACTACTCAGATTCACTAACATAGTGCCTAATTTAAAAATGAGTTTGAACCTTAATCTAACATGGACTTTCATTGACACCTGCTTATAAGATTTCTACTGAAATCAAATGTACTGACGCACACTGAGCCCACTCCAGCTCATTCTAGAAGTGTTGGTTGAAGCTCCATCCCTTCAGCGAAAGCAACCCTCCAGTTAATACACTGGACAAGCATCTGCTAATGCTTTTCTTTAGAAGTAACAAGAGCTGTGCACACCTGAGCATGTGGATCAGCAATTGTTGCAGCAGTGATTATACTCACAGTCCAGAATTTTTTAGGCATTCTGATTGGAGCTTCTCGACTGAAATGTTGGCTAAACCCATTGAGAAACCCTAACCAGTCCAGAGACAAGAAACAGGATTCATGGAATTAATGATACACTGTTTCTGATGTTCATGTCTCTCGGAGTGACCTGAGGGGTCTAAATAAGAAGGTGGAACTACATAATGGATTAAAATGGACTTTCATTAGAAGCATGAACCAAGAAGTACTGACCATCAAAAGAGCTTCGACGATCAAGATAATTCAATAAGATTATAATTTGACTTCTCGGTTTGAGTCATCCAACACTGTCCTGACTGGAAGCCTCACCTGCAGGTCCTCCAGCTCCTTCACAAGAGACCAGCTGCTGATGAAGCTCTGGTTGAGCAAGGCCAGGACGGGCGAACTTTCCAGGACTGTCTCCCGGAGAGTCCGCCCCGAACCTGCACACAAAGCAGAAACCATGGTTAAACCCAATCAGCATCAGGGTGTGGTTTAGAAACTGTTTATCTAACTAGATTTCATAAGAGTCATTGAGAAAATGGACAATAAATGTCCACTTGTCCATGTCAATCGTCTTATGTGGAGGAATTTTGGGTTAACCCAATTTACTGGAATAGCATTGTTAGAACAAATGAATAAGATTTAAGCTTGAGCGAGACATTTGAACAAAACCTCTGTTGAAAAAATCTGGATCAGCATGTACGGGAGTGGAAGGTCTCACACAGTACAAAACGCAAGGTCACAGCTCGCAGATACAACAACATCTCAGCAGAGGAATTAGATCCGAAGGTCTTAGGCGTCTATGCAAATTGTTTAAAGCAAATTGTTTAGAGTCTAAGCCCTGTTTAGAGCATTATGCAGGTAATGTGGTGCGAGGCGATGGGTTGACCAGCTACATCAGAAGATTTCCTTCCATACAAGGACATTAATTTGCATTAGAACTTTATTAGGGAGCTCCAAGACTCCCAAAGCTTAGAGTATTTTTCCATTGAAAGGTCCGGATGCGATGAGCTCTTTGAACCACTGCTGCAAAACGCAGCTGAACTAGCTCAACTTCAAAGAATCCTATGAAGTAATTACTCTCATTAACGATGATTCGATTAGGTCCCTGAGCTGATCATACTTGACAGTGTAAGGAGATGCAGTGGTTCTGACCTCAGCAGGACTGGTCATCCAGAGCGCCCCAAAGGAGGATGGAGTGGACCAGCTTCCCCTCTGCCTCTGCCCTGCTGAAGGCTTCTGGGAAAGGCAGATACGGCACCTAAGAAAGAGAAAAAGAACGATGAAAACGGTGATGAATGCAAGTTTCATAAACTTGTTTTCTTGTAGATGAGGAGGTTAATTAAAGTTCATACAGTGTCTCAGTGTTGCTTGAGAAGTCTTGCACCTTTCAAGCATAATAATATAGAAGTTATGCAATAATTCTAATGCAAATGCATTAATGAGGTGTTATTTTCAACAATGCTGCCCTCTACAGATTTCAATGCCAATATGTTAACATTTCAATACTCTCACTTGTAGCAATGTTAGTGTTTATTATTATTAAATAATAGCATTTTTGGGTGCACTACCATGTAAGGCCTCTTCCTTCTGGTTAATGTGAAGTTATGGCACAAGATGGTTCCTGATTTACGCTTAATTAACTGCTAAAGCTGATGAACTGTAGAGCAGGTCATTGTGTGGTTTGGGAACGGAACAGACAACCTCAGTTGGAACTGATCAAATGCATAAATGGAATTTTAAGACTATAAAATATTGCAAATGAATCATTAGGAATATTAGGTATCCTCACCTTTTTGAATGGGTAGAAGGTGACCTCCAAGAGATTGGCCGCCTCCTCCCGGCTGATCTGGGAGTGCCAGTGGATCTCCTCGAAGACAAACTGAATGGGCTCGCCGCCCTCCCCCTGGCTGTCAATCACATTCCCCTGCTCGTCGTAGATCACCGTGGGCGTGGACGGGCCGGCCGCACGCAACTCCATCTGAGGAGGAACATCACTGTATTCATTTCCTCTCCATCTATGGGTCCATGTACTATTTGTTCCTAGCAAGTTCTCCTAATGTGTAAGACTATAAATGGGCATTTTTATATGTACTGAATGATTCACACTAACGCAGGATTCTCAAATTAGTCCACTTTCATCTTCAGGAGATGATACATTTATCTAAGATTTATCAGAGATAAACATTCAGTCCAAGAAGTCTTCAGGTCAATACTTACTATTGGGTATAGTTAGGATTGTACCGATACTGATATTGATATTGATACTGCTTATACACATCAATACACATCAATACTCACACTGAGTATTCTCCATGCATGAAAATGTTTTGGTTTTTTTTACGATGATTATTTTGGGGAAAAAAGGAGATTCCTGAGTGTTGTATACATACATATACACATGAGAGGGAGAGGGAGAGAGAGGGAGGAGCAATTGCTAAAAATGTGTGTTGGTAATGAGCAAACCATCACTCCCATACCTCGCACTAATGCAATCCAGCACCAACTATTTGAAAACGCAGCTCTCTTAGAATGCATTAATGCTGCATAAACACCAATAGCAACCCCGTTTGTCCAAAAGATTGTCCATATTTCAGTAATGACAGGTTCTCAGTATCTATTTACCTGTGGCAAGTAGCCGATGTCCACTTCCATGCTGCTGCTCTCGCTGGCACCATACAGCCACTCCATATCAACATTCAGAGATCTGGAGACCCAGCACAATCATCAAACACTGGCAAGCCTAACACAACAATCAGAGACCTAGAGGTAGATCCTGAGCCGAGACGCACTTAAGAGGGAACATCTGAAACAGGACAGAGTTACATATGCTCTGCACAATATAACCAGACACTGCTCATGTCCTTCAGTTAGATTATAGAATATATAAATTAAACTCTAAACACTAGATCACATTATTCAGTCTCTTCCATTTCTGCAGTTTTAAAGGTCATTTTTTCATGTGCGGTTTCCTTACATGCACACACTGTTTAACTCTATTCATACTGTTATAGGTGCAGTACTCTCCTGCTGGCTGCAGCCTGGCTAGTCAAACATATGCAGGTAAAATGTATACAATTTTCTTTTGTGAGCAATTGGACAGTTTTATTGTTTATACTGTCTTGTGTCTCCTGTCTAATGTTCACTGAATGCATTTTAAAAAGGTGCTGTTATTGTGTGTGACTGTTAATTTGCAGTAATGTTGTAAATTGTTATGTGGTACTGTTACTGTGTATTGTTACTGTGTATTGTTATTGTTATGTGAGCACTGTGATCATGGAGGAACGTTGTTGCATCTCACTGTGTATTTGTTTTAAACATTACACAGCTGTTAGTGACAAGGTGAACCATAAACCATCCAGCTGTGAGGTGAGAGCTGTTTCATTATCCTAAAGATGAGCAGGTACTGACTTGTCGTTAGGAACATAGAGGTGGAGGTCTCTGACATGAGAGGCGTCTCTGGAGAGGACCAGGTGGCCAGCAAACTGTCCGGGGGTGAACCAGAATGGAAAATTTGGCACTTCATTTAGCTGGAACTCTGCATGTATCCTGTGATGAGAACCAGAGTTTATTAGACCCATGTTCCCCCAGGAAGGTATCTGAATGTGATGAAGAGGGATATATATCACCTGAGCGAAGTCTACTCCTGTTATTACTATTATTTTTTAATCACTGCTGTAATCCAGACTTTCCTCAAGTCTGAGAAGGATCTATTCATCAAGCCTTTAATATAAGACTGTGGATTACAAGGAATTGGCTCTCATCTATTATATAAAGAGTAGAGAAAAATAAACAAGGTACCTGAAGACGATGTCGTAGTAGAAGTCGCTGGCGGCCCGAACACAGGCCACAACTCCCTGAGGAGCAAAGCGGGATTTGACAAACGGCCGAGGGTGAAACATACTCAGCAGGTTGTGGATCAGAACCTGAGGGATCAAAAGAAACATCTACAGATGAGGGAAGAATCTCAGTCCAACTGAATTAGTGCAATTACTTTTCGGAATTTAATAAGCGTTGATTCAAATTGTACATTCACCAACCATACATAAAGTACATATATGGAAACTAAGCTACCAAAACAGCCACAAAATTCAACATATTTATAAATTCCTCCAAACAAACAGAGACTGAATTAATTATGATCAATTAATTACATGTAAATGTAGCATATGTGCCATTAAACACCTCAGCCAATCAGGGATGAAGGCTGGCCAAAAAGAATTAGATTAATGTTGGATTACAGAAGACCTCGATTCATCAGAACACCCACTAACTCGCCTGGAGCTGTGACTGGTCACCCTGATATGTTTAAGGCTCATGTGCATATTGCAGCCTTCAGTGATATCAGATATATATACACTACAGGCCAGAGTTTAAGAAAAAGAAACAATGCTCAAAAAAACGTTATAAATACTTAAAATAAACATAACTGGGTTGGAGTGTAACAATATACACTGTATGAGCATTTTAACAGATGTGAAAGTTCACATTCCAGTTTCATCAAAATAACCCCCTTGTCTTTATCGAAGCTTCACAGATTCACCATCCTTTCCAGCAAATGTGGAAATAACGTGTGCTCAAAGGGAGAAAGAACTGGAGACTGGAGAGGATGAGATGTCACTCCATAAACTTTCTGCTTTTTTCTGGACTGTATAGAATTTTGGCAAAATTTTGAATTTTCGGGTTCATTATCATGTTAAAGACTGAAGGATGGAATTTTGTGATGTAAATACTCTCTTCCATGATCTGTAAACTACTGACTATAACATATTTCTATGTATTTCTGATGTCTACATTTTGAGATGTTTACATTTTCTTCAAAAGGCAGAACATTGTACAAACTCTGAGACTAATATCACCATAACAATTCTCAGAAGATACGTTGTGCGGCCGTGCTACGAAGACTCTGGTATTAATTTTGCAAGAGTCGTTATCCTAAAGTAGGATTCTGACACACCTCTGTGTCCATATACACCCTGATTTACAGCACTACAGTATCCCCAGAGTCTCAAACCTGGCAGTCTGACAAATAACTCCAGAACTAATTACTCTAATGGTCAGCGTTATGAAGGGCTGTTTATGTCTTTCGGCTGTAAACCTTCTGCTTAAACTGCAGTGCAGTAAAGGGAACACACTGGCCATAACGGTTACAGAGGCAGATGAGATATTATTCTCAAAAGTCTCCTTTCCAGCGTCCAAACTGCACACCACAGAAATTCCTGTCTCAACTACTTTCTCTTGTTTATTGACGTCCTGCATGTTTCGATTAACCCACCCGTCCAGGGAGCCAAAATTCACCCACACTGTGGTCAACTACACATTGCTTTCTGAAGCGAACACCGAAAAATCTTGGCACCCTTAAGAAAAATATTCTCGAGAGCGTCTTCTTATGCACAATAAAACTAAAAGTAAATCACAGCTTAATGTTTAGATACAGACGAGCATCTGTGGCAGAATTAGGACACCAAAACACTCTTTTACTGCAAGACAAAATGAACCCCTTGTGTTTTTTCCTACAAAGTTTGCAAACTGACACTGTTGCTGCTAAATTTATTTTGCAGTGGTTGTGACTGGAACCTGGCATCAATACACTCACAATGTAAGCCCAGCCATTTAATTTACACTCCACATCCACCTGTGAACACCTTATGAATGTTTATACTGCTGATGATGGTAAAATCATTGTCATGTTTTTAATTATTTTGCCTTAGAATGACCTACAAGTTTATCTCAACCATGGATACATTCAAATAAATGGATTAAAATATTAATACTACAGGGAAATAACATAGAAAATCCATCATTATAGTGTCTTCTTAACCTAGTTAAGGGAATAACGTCCTGTAAGATATTTGTAATAAATATTATATACTTCCATTAACCGATTTCTGCACTGTACCTCTTTGCCGTGGGGGGTTGGAGGGTGGTAGCGGTTGTTGGGCAGGTAGCCAGTGAAGATGTTGAGCTCACTGGGTATGATCCACCACGTGTCCCCTGGCACTCCCTTACCCTTTGGGGGCAGAAACACCCGGAACTGAGCAGCGGAGAAAGTAGAGGATGGAATGGCAGGGCTCTTCCATGAACGCAGCCCACTCAGGGAACTGTGGGACACCTGCGGAGAGAACAGGTTTACCAGACCATTATTGTGCCCCGTTCCTCTAATCACCTAAAATATAATCAGCTATGGAAAGCAATACAGCCAAGACTAGTGTAGATGATCTTCTAAACTTTGTGTGTGAGAACTAAAGCATGCAGTAACTTTTATTATTTAGCTACACTGTCCTCATAACCTTACTGCTAGATTAAAGATGGAGAATTAATGTTTAGAGAGAACACAAAGCATGAAGCTTTACCCCAAGGAAGCCGTCCTTGCTCTTGGTCATGGTCTCCATCAGCAGTGGCTGCATTTTGGCGTGAAGTGTGAGGGTCTCTCCATTCGGGTCCTGGAGGAACTCTTCTTCATACTCTCCCGGAGGAGGAACACCTTCAGGAGAGAAACACAGGAGACATGTGAGATACAGTGAGGTAGAGACACAGGTGAGGTACAGTGAGGTAGAGAGACCGTGAGGTAGATTGAGGCAGAGAGGCAGGTGAGGTACAGTGAGGCAGACAGACAGATGAGGTACAGTGAGGTAGAGAGACAGGTGCGGTATAGTGAGGCAGAGAGACAGGTGAGGTAGGGTGAGGTAGAGAGGTAGGTGAGGTGCAATAAGGTAGAAAGGCAGGTAAGGTACAGTGAGGCAGACAGACAGATGAGGTACAGTGAGATAGAGAGGCAGGTGAGGTACAGTGAGGTAGAGAGGCAGGTGAGGTACAGTGAGGTAGAGAGGCAGGTGAGGTACAGT
>JBBMFX010000001.1:32989644-33008337 GCA_037832545.1 Rhabdalestes septentrionalis
ATCACACATTTAGACTGATTTGTGAACAATGTTTGAGAGAAATGGTAATATTGTGTATCTGGAATTAATTTTAGATCCATCTCATGAAAAATCGGAGCAGGAACAAAGGTGTTGCATTTATATTTTTGTTGAGTGTACATGTTAGGATTAGTATCAGTGATGTTCTCCAAGACATTGGAATAAAGAAATAGGGTTGGTCTCCAGGTGTTGGTAGTGGTAGCTGCCCAGTGCTCCTCATTCATAGTGTGTGTGTGTGTTTGGATGTGCATGCCACTGGTGCTAAGATGGGTTAAATTCAGAGGCTGCATTTCACAAGTCACAGCTCTAGAGTGTGTGGCAAAGTATTTCTTTTATTAGTAGTGTGTGTGTGTCTGTGTGTACTGTTGAATCAGAATCAGAAATTCCTTAAGGAGGAAAGTCTCTCTCGGTAATGGGTACACTTCAGATCAGCTCACCCATTTGAAAGGCTTTCCTTCGATTATAACATATAAAGCATATTTGTGTGTGGTGTGTGTGTGGTGTGTGTGTGTGTACAGGTCGAAGGCAGATGGCTGCTCTAGAGCTGCTGGAGTCTGAGAGAGTGTATGTGTCGTATCTGTCTCTGCTGCTGAAGGCTAACATCAGTTTCAACGGCTGTGAAAACCACAACCTCAAAGACAAACGGTAACACACACACAAACACACATAAAAACACACAAACACAAAAACGCACACACAGACAAAAGGTGTGGGTCTGTACATCCATACCACTCATGGTTTGAACATTGGTCTTATCTGTTCTGTGGAACCCTGATATTATTGGGTATATCAAGACAAATAACCTCTCTCTTTCTCTCTCTCTCTCTCTCAGGCCGTTCCCCTCCTCTCTTCGTTTTCTGATTCAGCAGCACCTGGAGCTGCTGCACCTCCTGCAGGAGCGCGTCCTGAAGAGCCACTGGCAAGGCATTATGGGAGATGTGTTTCTGAGGCTCACCAATAAAGAGGTGTGACAGAACTGCCATATTGGATGAATGTGCTTCTGCAGCATGAAAGAAGCTGGTCCAGCTTCAGCCTACAAAAAGCCTTGGCAAAATAAATGTGTGTGTGTGTTTGTGTGTGTGTGTGTGTATTACAGAGTGATTTTCTGGACCATTACGTGTCCTATCTGAAGGAGTTGCCAGAGTGTCTCACAGTCGTCAGCTTGTTCTCAAACTCCTCAAAGCCAGGTGGCCTCCTTGAGGTAAAAACAGTCCTTCACATAGTGTTACATTGTTTAGATTCTGTTCTCTGATTGGCTGTTTTTGTTATAATGTAGGGTGACCTTACAGGAGACGAGACACGACCACCCCTGCAGACTCTCCTGTTCCAGCCGGTCCAGCGGATCCCAGAATATCTGGCGCTCTTGCAGGTGAGTTCATAGCGCCTTGCCTCTAGCACAAAGAACTGCGCCGTACCTTGAACAGATGTTAGGTGTTACAAATAGACCCAAACACAAACCCCAGCAGCTCAATAGCAGGACTGAAAATGGGCCGCAGCCAAGCTGACCGCATCACTGCTTTCTGATTGGTCAAAATGTTGTGACAACAGACGGACTTGGAAAGAGACCGAGCAAAATACAACAATGGAAACGACCACAAACTACAACTGGGAAGTCGATGAAGTACAGTTTGGGCTGAAGATGAATTTTAGTGGGAGTTTTCTGTGACACTATCAAGATTATCTTTGACACTGTGAGAACTGTGAAGGTGATCCAAGACATAACTAACCCACTTACCCAGTTTTAATTGCACAGATAGAGGATGCAGAGACTATAAATAATAAAAGAACACGATAACATATGTGGCCCTGATAGGATAACTTCCCACCGGTTCAAATCCATGGACATGGTTTGGGATGACCGGTCATAAACTGTGAGGAGAGAATTTAGTCAGAAACTATACTTGAGGCTGATGCTTCTGTTTTTTGCTGTGTATTGTATTTTTGCCTTTTTTAAATAGTCTGTAATGAATTAATTGATGTGTGTGTTTGTGTGTGTGTGTGTGTGTGTGTGTACCCCAGAGTCTGTTGCGCCAGACGGAGTCAGAGCATCCTGATTATTACCTGCTGCTGGTGTGTGTGCAGCACCTGCGCTCCTTCACCTCCCAGTACAACCACCTTCTCCAACACAACCAGGATCTCCTCACACACTCACACGCCTTGAGAGAACGCACACACAACCTGTGCACACACCAGCAGGAACGGGCCGCACTCACCCGCAAAGAACTCAGCAGGTATGGCAAAGATTCTTAACACATGGGATTCGAGACAGAGGACATATAGCACTGTGCAAAAGTCTTAAGCACCTGTGAAAATATTTTGTGTGTAGATGAACTGTGAGTGTTTTTATCACATTCATGTTACTGTCCTTCAACAAATTAAATCAAGAGCTTCTGATGGAGCAAACTATGGCTGGAGGAACTAAGGAGGAATCTGGAACCAAACCTGTGTTCTCCTCACCAGCTCACACAACATCAGCTAGTTTTACATACAACACAAATCCTGATACTTTTAATGATTCCTTGTGTTTGTTTTTATTTTAATGCTAATGCTTTGCTGGCACAAACACATTTTATCACACATTGAGAAGGGCTTTAAAATGTTTACACAGTACTGTTTATACACTAAATGTGTGTATAACTGGCCGATTGTTTGTTTCAGATCTTCAGTAAAACAGCTGTATAAAGTGGATTATGACAGCTCGTCAAACTACAGCAGCACCAGTGCACTGATGTAAGTTATCATTTTTGTATTATTATATCATTAGTAAATATTCACATAACAAGCGTAATTAGTCCACCCCTCTTTCTTTCCCAGAGATCCAGTTCATGGCCTGAGACGCACCAAGCAGGCCGCGGTTCGTCGTTACCCAGACTGGGAGGCGGAGCCTCATCGTTTCCATGGCGAGGTACCATCCCCTGTCTCTTTTGTGTCCGACTCAGACTCCCACCACAAATCTCCACCTCCGCTGCACAGCATCCCAGAGACGGAGGGGGCAGGCACGGGATCATCCGCCCTGGCAGACGCCATGGGGGCATTCCTTCCCTACGGAGGCGGAGACTCTCACTGCTCAAGCCCTTCCCACTCATCAGACTCCAGCATCGATATCGCTTTTGTACGCTGCAGCCCCTCCCCAGGCCCAGGCCACCAATCACACAGCAGCGGGCGGAGCTCCGGAGGCGGGGTTTACAGGCCCAACCGTGGCTGCGTGTCGCCCGACTCTGTGGGCATGATGAGGCCACGCCCCCTACAGGCAGTGCAAAGGAAGAGCAAATCGCTGAATGGCCTGCAGCTAGACAGCAACGACAGCCACGCCCACCAGTCCAGGACCCCCATCCACCCAAGGCTGGAGCGCCAATCAAGTGGCAAATCGAGGATGAGGCACAGCAGCCCACAGCGTCGCCACGAGACACACACACACACCGACACCGAGGAGCTGACACAGCACATACACAACAAGGTACGACAATTCACATCTTATCAACCCAGGAACTGCACTGTACCATGAACAAATATATTCCCATTAAAAATAAAGTGACCCAAACCGGCACTGCTGAACAGCAGGGCATAGCTGGGCCGACTGCATGACTGCTTTTTTGACTGGTCAGACAGTCAAAACATGGAAAGAGGACTGTCTGCATAACAAAGTTTTCTAAAGCTGTATTTTTAATTATACAGACAAAGAATGTAAAGAAAAAAAGAAAAACTCAACACTATAAATAATAAAAAAGCACAATAACAAAAACAGCTCTGAGGAAAAACATTCTGCCCGGATCGACTCCATGGGCGATCGGCCATAAACTGTGGAGAGAATTGATCCAGAACTCTGTTACCGGACCGAGATACGCTGGAACATCAAAGCCTGATATAACTTCAGAACCATCACAGTAGTTTAGATACCGAACGATTCCTGTAGACCTGTGGAAAAGCGCCTTTAGTGTCTTTTTCTACATAACTTGGTGTGTAATTACACAATGTGTTATTTGGAATAAAAGTAAATAGTATTTTAGAATGTGATGTATTTTAGATTGGGATGTGGGATGGACCAATGTGTTTTACATATCTCAGAGTTAGAGAGGACCACCTGAACGCACGTTTAATTGTGTTTTCCAGCTCCAGGATTCTGGAAGCCCAATATGGGAGGATTTAAAGTGGAGAGGAGTGCCTGAGGAAGGAGAACACACCCCTCTGAGTGAGCGCAGCAGGAAAGAGGGCAAAGGCTTCCGCAGCTCCTTCAAAAAACTCTTCAAGAAGAAGTGAGAGGAACCACAATTCTCCACATCATCCCCCGCATAGTATGCTTTACAAATATATAGACTGATACAGACTGAGGGGTCTTTCACAGAGTATATAACTTAAGCATATAACTTGACATATGTCCCTCAGCTCTTTTCCTATTGGCCAGTCTTGACTTTGGGCTGTTCTCTGGCTAAACTGAAGTTATGTAAACGTCCTTCCAATTATATAGAGCCTGTGTACGTTGCCCCCTCACTGTTAGAGCTGACTGCTACCACTAATATTACATTGTGTGTGTGTGTGTGTGTGTGTGTGTCAGGTCCAGTGGGGACAGTAAGGAAAAGACAGTGGAGAAGTCTGAAGGTCAAAGCAGCAGTGCGCTAGAGGCCGGCAGGTCGAACAGAGTAGCCCATCCTGGAGACATCGACAGAGGCACTGCTGTCTGAACACACACACATACACACACACACACACACACACACACACACCTAGCGTCAGGCTAACAAGGTTACCTACCGTTCCACAGCAGGGGTGTGAATCAATTGGTTTTTAAGAAATGGAATATTACATTTCACCATTATTCAAATAACCCGATTCATTTACTTCAGAACAACATGTAACAAAAAAAAAAAAAATTAACTCATGAAAACAAATCATTAAAAATTGCATCAGTGGGTCTCATCAGGAGATTGCGAAATCAATCACCATTTTAACAGACAATAACTAGGCCAATTTGGATGAGATGTCTGTTACCTGACGGAAGAGGCAGTTAGTGCTCCCTCTGTTTAAAAGTAGGAGAAAATTGCCCCTGTTCATCATAAACACCTGCTTGCTGTTCAGCAAACACCAGTGATCCGAAGGCTGAATTATTTGTCCGAACCTGACCAGACCCGGCTCATTTTGCTTTCTGAAGCAGTTTTTAAACCTGCCAGGCTGGAGCCTCGGACTCCTGTTACTGATAAAGCAGCAATAAGGTCTTAGGGAAAAAAAACTGTTCATAACTTTATGATGATGTAAAGGCAGTTGTATATATTACCCATTCATTCAGCCATTGCTCTTCTATGGGGTTTTGTTTGGCATGCTGGAAGATGACTGTCTCATTTGGACATTTCTGACAATCTTCTTAACTTGGGCCAGGTTGGGACAGAAAATGCCTGGGGTGTTTTGGTGGTTTTGTGGAAAAAATGACAGACCTGATTAATAGGTACACAGTAACGCACACCTATATTTACCCAAATATGTATTATTTCTATTACACCGTCACATCATGGCTATCCTCCATTATATTCTGCAGCATGAATATTATGATATCTGTACCCGTCAGCCACAATATGTCAGCTTAGATACTTGTAATGTGTTCTGTAGGCAGGAAGAAGTAAAAAATGTAGCCCAGTCTTTGTTACCTTAAATAAAAGAGACCAAGCGTTTGTGTCTGCGTGTTTCAACATAATCAAAACAAAAAGGACAACAGCTTAATCTTGATTTTTCTTTTCTTTTAATGTGTTACCTCAGTCTCATAGATCAGTTTCACATTTGAAACAAAATATAGACGATTATACAGTCTGTAAAACCAAATATTATCTTACACTATATACAGGTCATGTGCATTGCAGTGTGAATATGTTAATGCAGCCGACAACGCATTTGGGTCAGGGTTCTCGTCACAACAGGCCGGACCTCGTGAATCCAAAGCTACAACGGCGTTTTCAACACGGAAGCTGCATTCTGAAACTGCTGCAGTCTGGAAAACCTTTAAGGTTTAACCTGAAACGCTATACTAATTAATAAAAATTTGGTCTAATTACTAAAAAATGGTTCAACATTGTCAATCCATACTCCATGCCACCTTTGCATTTGTAAGTAAGTGAAGATGCTTTATAATTTTAGATAATACTGAACACTTCTGCCATTTCATGTCATTTTTGATGGTCAAAACAACAAAAAAATGCAGAAGGTTATGTTCGATTCTGTGCAAAAGTCCTGGGCAGCAAATAAAACATAGAAATATTTATCTCAGCATTAAATGCATTTTTAGAATAATACAAATAAACAATAACACCGAAATAGAAAAAATGCTCAATAGTAAAAAGTTATCATATATAATTTTTATATTTACAAAATTTATATAAATTAATGGGCTTGACAAACTCAGTCAGAACACATTTGGTTTTGTTGGATTTGTTCAGTTCTATTGGCAACGGTACTTACACACACCAAATCACAATGTTTATTTTAGAAACTGTTTATTTGTATTAATTCTAATGATATACTAATATATTATCATTAATTACATAAATAAACGCTTACTGACCGGATCTGTTTCTGGGGGGGGGTCGGTTCCAAAACTTTTGCACAGTAATCTATAACTTTAGGGTTTCATTCAAAAGACCACTTTCATCACCTTATACCATCAGGCCATATATGTTGTATTAGGATTAACACTACCTTTATCACAGAAATACTGTTTTCCATCAAACGCCAGGTGTGCCTCTATATATTCCAAATGATATCCAGCATTTTGGAACAGAATGAAATGAATAGCATTACATTCAAAACAAACAAACAAAAATATAGGACAGAATGAGTAAGAGGTTTGAATCTCCCTCCCTCTCCAAGTGTGAAAAACCCTTTGCCCTAAAGAGCTATCTGGACTGGTCAGTGATGTGGAATGTATTACAGGAAAATAAATGCCCCCCAGTCTGTCCCCCTGCTGAGCACGACTAACAACGACCACAATTAACTGGAGGAAATGTTTCAGAATGCAGCTTTCCGTCCCCGCCTCCTGCCGACTGTCTGGAATGAACGTTAACTGCATTAAAATATTTTAGCCCTGGGTTTTAATCACCGAACCTGACGACGTAGGCCGAATTGCCTTCTTTAGAAAGGGTCTTCAGAGACACTTTGCTAAATTTGGCTCTTCAGCGAGACACGCACTGTTGTTCCTGAAAAAAAAACAAAAAAAAAAACCCTCCACATTCAGAACATCAGGACCATAAATGTTCTGGGTTTAAGGGGGGGGTACGTCAATATCTTTTCACGCACTCAGGAGTTCTCTCATATTTACACACATTTGCGTTCAGAAGTGGCGGACATGGACAAAAACAGTACCGGTCAGAAGTCTGGAAACTCCTGACCCCATGGATGTTTTTCCTAAAACATTCTGACAAAAAGGTTCCATTTACAAACACAGCGAAGTTTACAGTGTGCAAGATGTGGTCGTTAATTACAAACTGCGCCTCCTTAGATCTTCACCATTGGACTGTTTGTCCTCGTTAATGTCTTAAAATCAGGTGTGGTGCTTCGGCAGGGTGGGTCTAATCAGGCCGATCAATTAAGATTCATCTTCCATAAGAAGCTTTTCCACTGCAACTTGATTCAAACTGCCTTTACTCGACTTTTTCAGTTTTACAGACAAGTCTGCAAGCTAGAACCTGGAAACTACAACCACATGTCTGGTACTGTTTTCCATATCTACTCAGTCTACTCCTGATTGGTCAAAAAGAAATGCCATCTGAAAAGTTGGCTGACTCCTGATTGGTCAAAATCTAAAAAAAAAAACAACTGCTGTCTCCTCAATGGTCAGAAAGAATCAACAGGATATCCTACAAACATCCTGGAAGTTACCATAGTAAACCCTAAGTCTTTACCCCTGGTTCAACTCTTGATCCACTAAAATTTGTCAACGGGGTATTTAAAAAAGTGCTATAAAATTGTGTCATTAACTTTAATTCAAATTTTTCCATCTCTTTAGTGTTCTGCATGTGTCAAACAAAGGTTTACTCCTGTGGAAAACAAATGGAACATCAGGAATTAAAAAGTGATTTGAGTCGAGTCAAGGCAGCACCCTGCAGTGGAAAAGCCCTTTTCTGATCTTTTGACAGGCAAGGCCTCTAACAGTGCTCCTCACACCATGGATTTCTCAGTATTCTCTATCTGTCTCTATTAGTCACAGCTTGAGAGCGAATGCACATGTCCGTAGTGAAATGCGATGCTTGCGTGTGTGTGTTACTGCATTTCAAGGATACCTGGAAACATCATGCTCTTGCGAACAGCGAATGTCACATTATAGTCCGTAGAAAACTGTGCAAATCTTCAATACAGTGATTAGTAATGTTACTTTATCAAAACGTGAGGCATGGCTTTCAGTTCAAAGCAATACAAAAAACAAACAAACAAATGAAACAATAATCAAAACAACTGCCCCACTTTATGATCTGAAATCCATTATTATTCCATAAATAAAACTATTTTCTGCTAGAGTGGAATAGAGTGAAATTTCAATTCATTTAAAGGTGAGGATTGAATTTAACAGCAATGTTATTCACCTGGTAGGTGAAACGGCTCGGGTTCAGCCTCCACCTATGCAGACAACGTGAAATCCCTTTTTAGTGTGAATAAGGCTTCCTCTGTGGAACTGGCTCACGGGTTAACGATGCGACGGAGGTTCAGAACTAGCAGAACGCAAAACAGCAGTTAAAGCCGGAGGTTTATGGCAACTACAGTGAAGTTTGGACTCTATCTTTTCAAATGAAACGACCACAATCGGTCCCTGGATTGGGAAACATCTGCGATTGCTTAAGCTTTACAAAGCGGAGACATTTATGCTTTTTAGCCTAATTCTGAAGTGATTATTCATTCCAAATATATTGCAATTTTGGAGCTTTAAAAGACCAACATCACAATATAGTGCTGTTTCATGGAGCCTGACCTCATTTTGGACCAAACATAGTAAAGAGCAACTGCAACCGTCCTAAGATTCGATGTCCATTTGGCAACTTTTCAAAATATAGTAACCTCTCATTTAAACCACATAATGCACAAAGCGCTACTACCCCAAAATGATCTGTATAGTTGTCAATTTTTGCTTTTGTGTAGTGAAATGCATCGCTGTCATTAAGAGCATGACGTACATGCTTATGTCAGTAACAATAAATGGAATCGTAGTGTTATTTAAGGAACAATGCTAATCGGTGGTTATTGGCTTCCATTCATTGTTAGCAGCATTAGCATTACAATCTGGACTACTCCTTTAAACAAGCAACAACTTTAGAGTTCTGGGCTAAAATCAAACGTGAATAAAATACGGCCCCTCTCGGAAAGTGTTTAGTGAGTCATTAAATAAGTCATAAATAACAGGGCAAGCATTAAATAAATATAAATACTATTAAAAGAAGCGCGAGTGGATAAAACTTGGCTTCCGTTGATGCTTCTTTCTTTTTTTTGGAGGAAGGGAATTTATGAGAGGCTTGGCAGGGCTTAGATTTGAATGGAGGGGTCCTGCTTCATACCAGGCGTCCGGAGAACCAAAGTATGTACATGAGTATGCGGACATACTGTAACTTCTATGCGAGTACATTTTCTCATATTGTAAACCACAAGCATATTATTATTATTACAATGCAATAACAAATACCTACACAGAAGTTACGCTCTGCTGGTAGTGTAGATGCAGAGTCCTTGAGGGACCCCTGGTGGGAAAGGTGGGCCTTAAAAGGACATGGGAAGGCTGCAAGCAGGAACGGTGACGTCTAAAAAACTCTATAAACTAAAAGAGGATGCCATTGGCTTTATAGCATGTCACAATTAATTTTTAGGCGATCTTGTTTGTGTTTTTGTGACGTGACAAACACTGCAGCTTCGGCTGCATGCTGTACGTCGTTCCGTAGTGCTTGCCGGGTCGAGCAGCGTGTTTTTTTCCCTGGTGCTGATTAGATTCTGGTAGTGTGTGCTTGTGGCTGAGCCGTAGTGTACAGTAGTTTAGTAGGGTGGAAGGGGGTGTGTTTGCTATTAGAATGTCTACGTGCACACACATAGCTTATACACATGGCTGGGGGTGTAGTGTGATTGGCCATGGAATTCTGTTTCGTTTATGTGTGTAGTGCGTGTGCGTGTGTGTGTGTGTATGTGTGATCAGTAGCTGTTCTCATGGCCTGCGAGTATATACAGATTACTCTGGGCTGTGGGGTTGTCTGTCGGTCGACTTTCCAACACCACCGTCCTGCAAAAACACACACGCGCGTTAATTCAACATTTTGTACTTGTATAAAGCATTTTATCAGTAGAGTACTGAAAAGGCGTGCAAATGTTATACTGTATTACAGATGTCTGCAAAAGTCTGGGCACTCCTGGTCAAATTACATGTTCTGTAAAAAGTGAACAGTAAACACCCCCTAGAGCAGTGATCCTCAAACTATGGGCCCCCTAGTGAGATGTCATGGTACTGCAGGGGTGATTTATTTATTTTAATTACGAAGCTGTGTTATAACAAACAATATGATGGAAATCATTGTCTTAACTTTATATGTTTTTAAAACAGAATTGTAAAACCTGGGACACTAAGGGTGTGCTGGACTGGACAGGAGTCAGACACTTCTGTGTTATATTCTTATATTCTTTCTGTTGACTTATTCTCAAAATGTAATTTGACTGGAAGAGGTCAAACTGCACCACAGGTCTGAATTACTCTGGTCTTTTTCCTACCTGTCAGCTCCCAGCAGTCTGAAGATGCGCGTGCTGTCAGAGATCTCTTGAGTGATCTGGAATTAAAGTGCAGGGTTACATTTACACACAAGCACCCACACAGTGCTCAGACGTTCAGATGGTTTTATTGTGTGTGGTTTTAAAAGCTGTATTTGAACTAGAGAGTGAAAATTGCATATTCCATTATAGCAACACAGTGTGTGTGCGGCTGGGTTTTATCCTGGACTACAGCAGATAGTTTAGTGACACACTTATGATGCTTTATGTGAGCGAACAGACAAGAACCCTGGACTACACCCCAGACCCACCTCATTGGTTTTAAAGCTGCGTCCCTGCATCCCATGCCTCCAGAAGGCCAGAACACTGTCCTGCAAACACACTGAAATAATGGAGAAACATCGTTAACAGGAAATTCTCTCTCACACACACACACGCACGCACGCACGCACGCACACACACACACACAGAGGTTTACTCACCTATTGCTTCGATCTGGAAGTTGAAGGTGAGTTCAGCAGAGAGCTTCTTGTTGGATTTTAACCTGCCTTGTAAATTCACCATCTTTATACAGCCTACATACACACAAACACACACACACGTAATTAAAGCAGTACACTGTTATTTCTAGATCAAACACCAAACTGAATCAAATGTAAAGAAGAGACAGTCGCTCATACTCACGATCCAAGCAGACCAGTATAGTGTCCCTCTCCAGTTGAGTAACGTGGATCACACACGTCTGGGGCGTGTCTGAAACACAAACCACAGCATAAACACATACAGTACATGGTATTGTGGTCCGCATCATCATAACATCTTCATCACTATTTTAACCAAGAAACAATAGAAACCCTAAACCTCCCAATCATAATTTGTTACTGGCTTAAAACCAGCTTTCAGCTACCCAATAAAGGTTGGGGCATTGATCATTGAGGAACAAACTGAGAGCCACAGTCTTAACTGATCAAATGTATTTTTCATTTCAAAGGCAGCATAATTATTCCTGTCTGACAGGGCTGAACGATATTTTGTCTGTTAATCATTATAGCAATATCCGTCTTGGCAATACTCCTATAACAATAAGGCGCAATGCACAAATGAGCATCTAACCAATCGTGGTCACAGGGTGAAACAAATCACATGTAAACAAAACATTTCTTCATGTAAACAAACGTTTCATCATTCCCCAGAAAAGGTGTATGTGATTAGGTGCATGAGGCGGCAGGGCTAATCTGTAAAAGATGCACTGAATTGTGTCCTAAAGAATCTGAGATGAATGTTTGCGAGGTCAGAGACATCAGAGCATCTCGTACCTGGTTCAGTGAAGGTGGGCACAGCAGCGTTCGGGTCCACCGTGCCAAAGGTCACCACCTGGTCCGGCTGGCTGCCCTTACTGACCGACACACAGATCAGAGGGTACTGATGCTCCGGGACCACCAGCATCTCAAACACCTCCAGCGGACAAGGCAGCGTGAAGTCTATATTCTATACACACACACAAAAACACAATAAAAACACACACACATAACAGGAATGCTCTTAGTGAGAACTGGACCTAATGTAACAATTATTTCAACCACAGGTTATGTTCACTGCTTTTAACAGGGTAAGAAAAAAGGTCTTATGAATTTGTGTTTAGGTATGAGCACGATGATAATTAAACATAATTTGAGACACAAATACACATACACAAACAAGCAACAGCCATATATGCTAAAGTTACAATGTAAGAAAGCTAGTAGATCATTATTAATCTTTACTAATAATGTGATGCTAACTGCTAACATGCTAATTACTACCTTAAATTTACATTAGCATGCACTGCTTTCTCAAAAATAAAAGCCAAAAATAAATACTGCTAAACAATAAGGCTACAATAATGCATTTTTAAACATTAATATTCAACATTAAATAGTTCACTAATAATAAATTCATAAAGAGCTTTTCATCATTAACTAACAGTTATGTAAATAAAAAGACAAAACTGATTCAGTACATCAATAATTGCAATCCCACCTTGATCAGCATGAAGCGCTGCATGGCCTCCACCCATTCAAACAGGACTACACTGGACTGGAACGCCCCACACAGGTACTTGTGCCCTGTGTATGGATTACGAACTACACACACACATACGGAGAGAGAGAAGCTAAAATCAGCTACCGTTAAAAAAAGTCACTCATTTTTTTAAAGTAAGAAACACCAGTGAGTTTTCTCCTTCAGACTCACCTACACAGCATTTCTGGCATCCTTTCGTGTCTGGAATCTTATTGGACACAGTAAACTTCCTACAAGACAATAGGAAAGCAATGCTTGATGGAATTTAATCCTATAATTAACAGCTTTGCAATATTAAACACTCCTGACTCCCGTCTTTATGAAGCATAAGAACAGGCCCCTCTATCCCCAGTAATTGAATTTGGTCAAAAAGAACAAGATTGAATCCAAAGTTGTTCCACAACATTAACAGGGAATGAAAGTAGTTTTAATCAAAAACAGGAATAAACCCACTTTCTTTTTTCTAACACACTTTTGTGTTTAATGTTTTGCAATGAACACAGCAGTGTTACCCATATGCCACATTTTCTTGCTTTTCTTTCATTTTATTGATGTCCCTGAGGTCTGCTTAGGGATTCTCTGTGGCATTAAGATTCAAAAATCAATTTGACTGTCTTATTTTGTGTTTAACCCAGATTGGCTTAAAATGGTAAAGAGCTTCTTGTATCTAGAACATCACAGGGAACCTTCATCCTTGTTTGAATTCCAGTGGTCACTGCAATATGCTACAAGTATACTACACATCCTGAACTGTATTATATTTAATGTACTTAATCATTTGAACTGGTAACCCACTAATCAGACTCTATGGAACTGGAGAAGTTATCTTTCTATTTTTTCCTTTGGCTACACGCTCTGAAAAACGTTAGTTTTACATTTTCTAATGAACAAAATGTCTTTTCTTTGGATCCTTGATTAAACAAGCAAATTCAGTCTGAAAGTTCAAAGGTGAGGGAATCTCCTGAACGTACCTGGGAATAATTTTATCAGGCAGTTTATACGTCGGTATGGCAACTGGTAACTTCTGCATCTGCCGGGCGTGTTCAAAAAGGCCCGCCAGGTTGTGGGAGTACAGCTGGGATGCTTTACCTGAAAACACATCACCAAATAGATGAATACAAACACATAACACAAAACACTGGAATGCATTTCTACAAGGTGTAATTTTGCAGTTGCTACGCTAACTGTGGTTGTTGCTTGGTGGCTGCTATGGTTAGTATGGCACTGTTGCTAAGGTGTAGCGACCCAGTTGCTATGGTAACTGTAGTGGATGCTAGGGTGCTGCTTGATGGTTACTAGAGTTTCACAGGTGAGGATAAATGTGAGAACACCGAAGCGAAACCCAGGAGCATCCATCATTTCATTTTCTCCGTCACCAAAGCAGGAATCCACCTCTCGGCTTTTCTGTTTGGCTCTAATGGCTCCTATTGTATCTTACCAGATATGGAGAGAAGCCAGTTGTTCATCACGTACAGCCACGTGCATCTCCGCGGAAATATCTGCGAAAATATCACATCAGAAAATAAGTGCATGCAGATTTTAAGACAGGACTGTTTATTTCCACTTCCAACACATGAAAGTCCCCGCAAACCCCCATAACTGTTACTGCCATCAACTCCTCACCTGCTCCATGGTGGTCTCGTGGAGTTCGTTCAGATTGAGGGTGTAGATGCCTTCCTCAGCTCCAAATATCAAATACTGATCTAAAATGTGACCAAGAGATCAGCTGAGATGTTCAGACACTTCACAATCACAGGAAATATAGTTACAAGATCACAGCTTCTTTAATGGATTAGCCTGTAGGATCAATTCAAAATGCTGATCTGTCCATTTAAATCAAGACATCTGACAAATTCTTCCATTGCACAAAATGTACTTACTCAGGAAAGGAGATTTCTATAAAAACACAAGCCTAGTAATCTTTGGTCAATAAAAAACAGATTTCTTTTCAAACTGAGATTTGTGTTTGTAAATTTGGGAATATAATATGTGTGCGTGTTTGAGTGTGTACACAGTATTGATCCAAAATCCTTTGGTTAGTGCTTCAGCTGATCTGATGCCACCTGAGTTTAGTGGGATTTAGCTATATATTAACGTTCAGATGTCTAAGAGTATGAATATGAAACTAAAGTGTGATGAATCTCAACTGGATGTTCCTAATCACACAGGTGTGAGGCTCTCTTTAATGGAGAGTATTCAGCGGCACAACCTTGTGACGCTATGCTCTCGAAGGTTAAAGCACCAATTTTTGAATAGCAATGTAGACCGTTCAAAAAAAAAAAGAACCAGTCACACAACAAACGCAGAGGCCGTGGATATTTGGGGTCGTGTGTGGGAGGTGATTCATTCCGGGCTCTGTGTCCTACCTCTGGTGTCCGGGTTGACCCAGGATGAAGCGCAGTGGACCTTCAGTGGGCAGCCGTTGAAGACTTTGGAGAAACACGCTCCCATCTACAAGAGACAGAACACACAATAAGAGAAAGAACACCATCCAGAAAGTGCACTTCTCAGGCACCTACTGGGTAGAAGTGAATAAAAATGATGATTATAGATTGAAGTGACTGAGTTCAGATCTTGATTATATTACAACACTGATCAGATCCTCCTTTATTTCAAGGTACAGCTCAAAATCAACTTGCAACTGATAAAATTTTTGCACTCTGACCAGTTTAACGTAAATCAATAGTTTGCACGGACCATTAAAGACACAACTAAAGAAAAAAGTGTGTTTGTTTATAACTACTTTTTGCTAGCTTGTGGGCTAAATTATTGATGCACCTTATCACGTAACCGAGACAAGTGTTATTGTTTTCCAAAATAAAAGGTCTTTCAGACTCTGGTAATCAATAAAATACTTCTTTTCTTTATGTGTGGCCCAATACCAAATGGCCCAGTAGTTGGGGACCTCTGGTTTAAAAGCCTTTATCTCTGAAAATAAGCCTCGAACTCTGTTGACGTTTAGAGGGTTAATGTAGACTTCACTAAATGTACTGTGTTGATTGTTTATGGGTTCACTTCACTGTAATATGTTGTATTATTCTAAACTAAACAAAACAGTGTTGCCTTTCACGCAGTGTGTGTCTGGGTCTGTGTGTATGGTGTGTGCATGATGTATGTGTGTGTGTGCATGATGTATGTGTGTGTTTGTGTGGCATGTGTGGTGTGTGTGGGTTTGTGTATGTTTTAGTCATTCCAGAGCTTGATAAAGAGCTGGTTCACTCACATGCACTTTTGGAGTTGGAGGCAGGCCGTTACTGACCGGTTTCTGCAACAGAAGGAGGGAGAACAGCATTTAAAATAAACAAAAGAAAACAAATGGAGCTGAAGAGGCTGCAGTAACGCGACCAGTCAGACTCACAGGAATGTCCTTGCTCTTGCGGCTGGGGATTGTGGGAAGGGTTGAAAGTCTTTCTCTCTCTCCGTTCTGCTGAGTGGGACTAACTCCATTACCTGAACACACACACACACACACACACACACACACACACACACACAATCACACCTTCTAATAATCATCTCACACACATGACCAGAAGCTGCAACTCCCATCAAGTTGCTCTAGGGCGCAAGAGGTGCCATCTTACA
This sequence comes from Rhabdalestes septentrionalis, assembly GCA_037832545.1. NCBI lineage: Eukaryota > Metazoa > Chordata > Actinopteri > Characiformes > Alestidae > Rhabdalestes > Rhabdalestes septentrionalis. Next base: position 33,006,019 of record JBBMFX010000001.1, read on the forward strand.
ATAAAAATGAAGTAGGTCCCAAACACCTTAGTAAAGTGGCCCCTTATGAACACACCGCAGGTACTTTGCTCACAGGTACCAGCAGTGTTGGGATCTGAACCCACGACCTTCTGGTGGCAGAGGCAACTCACTAACAACTTATATCAGCATTAAACCCATTAACATATTTCTGAAATATTCATCCCTTTAATTGTGGTGTAATAACAGCTTATTCATAATCTTAAGCTTTTTTATTTATGGTTATTACCTCATTTTAAACAGTTTTTAATAATGAGAGCCTTTTAGGTACCACTTAAAAGAGCTTGAGGGAATATCTACTTTGCACAAGTTAACTACTAATGAACAAATAATGGACATTTATATTCCAGTCATTAATTACTAACTAATCCCACTAATTAACAATTCCTCATAAATTAAAAACCATGATGAGTAAATCTTAAAAAGATCTTCTTACGCAGTTTCTGACCCTGCATTATCTATAAACGAGGACATCTATAAAACACAGTAAGAAAAAAAATCATTAATAAATTGAGACCATTTAATAGTGTGATGATTTAGGTATGTAGTTCCACTTTGCTAACTAATGAAACATAAACTTCCATTATTTGTGAGCTTTGTAGCCTCATAGCTGATTCACACAGCTAACCTGCCTTGGCTGATTACATACAATACTGTGCAAAAAAATTGAGCCACCTGCTATTTCTTTATATTGCATGAAGATAAAAAAGGAGCCTATATTTAGGAGATCCAACCAATGAGCATTCAGCACCACCAGTATAATGATCACTGCCTGATCATCTGCTCCTGTTTCTCCAAAGGTTCAATTTCAATTAGACGCTCTTTGTTCTAAATGAATGTTTCATACGTAGGTCACTGTGTGTTTTAATACACAGAAACATTCCTCTGAAACTGGTCAGGTTCAGGGACTGGACTGACAATGAGAGTCTTTGAAAGTCCTTCAGGAAGCCTGGAGACCTGTTACTCAAGGCCACATTAAAATACAAGAAAGTCTGGATCTCTGGAAGCAAAATATGAAGAAATGAGAGGTGGCTCAAGACTAAATTAGGGATTCTTGTAACAGAGCATCTACGTTTGCCTGGAGTCGCTGCTAAGCTTGAAACTGCAGGAGTCACTGAACGCCACTCGGCTCTACTCTGCAGGTGAAGTGGGCTGGCAGGGTCAACTACCGGACACAATCTGACCGACTGAGCCAGGCTTACTGTCCTCCTCCGGCTCCTCCGGCTCCTCAGCATGAAGCCACTCCCAGAACCCAAAACTCCCATCATCCCCTCCCGGCTCTGCCTGAGCATGCTCCGAGGGCTCTTTACCTAAGCTGCTGCGTCTGTGGGGGGGCAGGCGAGGGGGCGGCGGCCTGGGGGGCACACATGAGGCGGGGCGAGGAGGGGGAGGGGTGGGGCTGGGAGAAGTAGGGCAGCGTTTGATCGTTCCCTGTCCACCGCTGTCCTCTCCACCGGGACCATTCTGGGCCGGACTCAGAGCCTTGGGCTGCAGAGGGAGAGAGAGAGACAGAGAGAGAGGGACAGAGAGAAAGTAGGAGAAGAATGAGGGAGTAAGGGAAAGTGAAAGAGAAAAAGAAAAAGGACAGAGAGCGGGGAGGAGAGAAAGAAAGAAAGAAAGAAAGAGAAAGAAAGAAAAAGACAAGAGGAAAAGAGGGAGAGAGATAGAAAGAGGGGACAAGGAGAGAGGAAGAAAGAGGAGAGAGGAAGAGAAGAGAGAGAAATAAGAGAGGTGAGAGAAAGTAAAAAAGAGAAAGAGAGCGAGGAGAGAGGGAGTGAATATGAGATCTTCCGGGTTTAAACAGGCACCACCATTTCAGACATGGTTAAAGGAGCTTCTTGCTGTGCCCCCCTTTAGAGCCCCTCAGCAATGAAAAGCATTAAAATGCATGGAGGGCCTCGAGTCAGGAAGCACCGCTGGAGTAGAAGCATTTTTGAATTTGACGTGTGCATGAAGAACCTTTCTAAAGTTTAAGGAAGCAAATAATGTTCTCTAGGAGAGTGTTACCTTTAAACCCTTTGAATTTAGTGAAGGATCTTTCAGCCTTTAAAAGGTTCTTCACAACTCACAAGCTCATCCATATACGGTTCTTTAGGGAAACAAACTACGGCATCACACAGAACCCCTGGCCAATTTTAAAAAGGAAATTAAGAAAAAAACCCAAAATACAACAATAAGAAAGACTGGTTCAATAACCACATTTACAAGAATCAAGCATAATTAACATTTCATTAATACATAACATCTATTCTTCTTACCTTTGGGGGCAAAGGCGGAGGTACCTTGGGCCTCATTGTGGAA